>OX637264.1:7780576-8380576 GCA_951799465.1 Leptophobia aripa | reverse complement strand
TTAAAATTTACTCGACCCCAGAATTTTACTACACGACCCCTGAGTGTAAGAAACCCTGGTCTAGTGGCTTGAATACCTGACTCTTACGCAGGAGGACCGCGTTCGATTCTCGGTACCAGATATTTTATTATAGATTTTAGTAATAAATTCTCTCAATTATTTTTGTGTGTTATTTTAAAATGAAAAGAACTTTTGATATATGGTTAAAATCATAGTATAATATTATCGTGACTTCAGAGTGTGTAACGAATTGGATTCCCGTTCAATTAATTTTATTGGCGGTTCAAGTTTATGTGCAGTGTAATCGTTTTAGCTTAATTTGATATCAAATTGAAATATTTCCTTTTCTAATTGAATGACCCGCTTGAAAAATTAAATACTAAACACATTCGTCTCAACTCATAAATAATCATGGCCATTTAAATATTCGAGGGCCATTAATCATAATAAATACAGTAATTATTTACTTTGTGTCTGTTTTTAATTGAAATTAAAACTTTAAATAATATAAGATTATCACTTTACATTTTAAATGGTTACGCACAAAACAATTGATTCTGGCTTTGAATGTTAGATTTTATATATCTTCTTTAATATTATTACTGTAAAGGAACACGATGCCCTTATATACAACATATAATATACGAACGAATAAAAAATGTTGAGAGGAAACCGTTTTAAAAATTAACAAAGCCAACGTAAATAAATACGTCAGCGCAAACATAAAATAATCAACCCACCTGCATTTCAATTCGGACAGACACAATTATGGCCTGTTATAAATCTCAATTTCTTAACATATTTGAATTTAGTTATGCCGTTGTAATCAGAACCTTATCTCCATCTCAATTAAAAGGAAACTCGTTTGGCGTGAGTGAGATTTGCATCGTTATCCGCGATGATAGACACACATCAATGCGAACGTTTTGAATTCAAATTAAGATGCGTTCATACGATACAAGTAGATACAATTATGAGACACCGTTGGATGGCCACAACTTATATTTGAAGTTTACAGACATTTCAGTTCAGAAAAATATACTTTTAATAGATAAAACAACAATACAACCACCGTCCGTTAAATAGTTTTGTGTCAGTCGCCAAAATGTCAAACGATAGGACTTAAATGACATTTTCCCACAATCATAAGCCGTCGTCTCGTATTTCGGTCGGGTTAAATTTATAATAGAGCATTGTCTGTACAAGCATACAAAGTGAATGATAAATGTACGGCTCGCTCATCACAACCATTGGCCTAATGATGACTAATTACCCTCGCTTCGTTTGTTTTGTTTCTATGTGAAAGCGTAGTTTGATATCGCAGACGTGGATTAAGGAAGGATAAACTCAAACTCATACTAAAAATATTTTTATTCAAGTAGGTCTTTATAAAGACACTTTAACGGCAGTCATCTACCGAGAAGAACCGGCAAGAAAATCGATAGCTGCTCTTTTAAAATAAACAATTAATACAAAATTATGCTACTGACAATTATAATAACAAAGCATTGTAAGGCTATTCAAGAATTGAACTGTCCTGATGCTGAGCCATTTGCCGACACACTAAAGGGATCTTTGTCCTCTAAATAAAGATAACATAAAAGTGTCAATCTGTGGATAAACAAGGATATACATTAACAAAAATACTAGTTAATATTTGAATTAGTACATTTTTAAATATAGTTTTCTTAAACGTGTCCAATGAGTTAAACAATATCTAAGTGTCATATTTTTAGCGAGAACGGTCCGACAGTTATTATAACAACATATTAAATAGTTTAATTTTAAGGGGCATTTATTATAGTGATAATTATATAAACAGCGAAGCTCCATTCGTTTTTGATAATAACCGCGTAATTTACTTCAAGAAATAATTTCGCCCCAACACTTCTCACCGCAACGTAACGAGCGATTCTTCATACTTGATTGATGGTAATGAATCGCAGTTTTATGTTCATCTGCGAGTTATTTATTGTTACGAGACTGTTATTTATATGGATGGCCCCAACTTCAATGGATTTATTAATCGACCCGAAAGGAAAATTTCGTATAAACTCCGTTGGCCTATTTAAATCTGTGTATTTGTTGATAAATTTGATAAACGATTTTATTTTGTACTTCTATGTGAACCATAAAATCGTTTAAATCGTTGGTTATAAAAAAAAAACGAAGCTTTTATTAATTAAAGCTTAAGCAGCAAATTTGTCTGTACGGAACATCGCGTTGCCTGCAAATAATTTTGTTAATAAATCTAAAGTAATGTTCAGGCACTTGTGTAATATCCGTTGTTTATCAGATAACATTTAGGCTGCCAAATTAGTTGCATCATTCTGTCATTAATCATCATTAAAAAGTACTCACAATGAAGTTTTATCTGTGAAGCGTTGATAAAATCTTTTGCTAATCTCGGCTCCGGGATGTATTTTCAATGTTTTATTTCTGAAGTTAGTATTGTTCTTTTCTTAATCAATTTGTTATTAACATATTTAAAAAACCCACACTTGCGTTAAGCTGTTTGAGTTGTATCAGAATGACGATAAGAAGTTAAAACTGTTCCAATCGGACATCAAGGAACAAATTAATTTGTTAATAATCTCAGAACATGCACATTAGAGTTCTGATTAAAAAAATTGAATAGGAACCAGTAATGAATAAGTGGATGATACTTAAGACCCAGTCATGTCGACCGGCGCCGCAGCAAATACCGACGGTTCTATAAAAAGATGGCTCAAGTAGTGAAAATCCTGTTCTAACCGAAGAAGATAGAGCTCAAGATACGTGATTAACTAACATTGTAAGTATGTAAGCGCAGCCGACAGCCGTCAATCAGAAGCTAAAAACCGGTAGCCGTTGAGACAGACATTAAAGAATAGAAAAGTTGTGGAGTCGTTAATATTTCATGAAGGGTTCGGATAATATTGATGCGACCCTATTCAGATACAATGCGTTATTCTAATCACACGATGCATTATTCATATGCTTTTTTGTGGATGACAGCAATTATAAGACAACGATAATTATTATGTGAATGAATAAACCTATTTGATGATAAATTAAAATGTTGAGTTGATGTTCATACATACAGTACCTGCTTATGCAGGACGAGACTAACGTGATTTGTACCATACACATAGGTAAAGGTTATTTGATACCTTGAATATCATCAATGTTTGGTTCGAGATAGAGTCATGAATTAGTGTCATTGAATAAGCGATATCTGTCTACGTGGAACCATAAATGGTAACTCGCAGTCATTTTAAATAAACATAAAGGTCATTCCCGTTGTAATTAATCAATCAACGTTTGCAAAAACGGAAAACATTAATCATAAGTTATATTTCGTTTGTCAGTTCCATGGCCATGCTATTTCGAAATTAATTTTTAATTAGAATTATATAATATAAAAACCCTGTTTATGTTTAATATGTTTTTGCTTTGGTATTTCAGTGTTGGCTGGTAAATACTGGTGTGTTCATAATCCTGTCAATTCCTTGTTAATATCTGATTAGTAACTCCAAAGGTTTCTTATCAATTATATCGAGCCAGAGTGGATTATACGTAACGACAAAACAAGCTCCTAAATAAATGAAGAGGGCGAGACGGAAATCTTTGCCACACCTCGCCTATAGACCAACAATAACAAAGGCCAACGAATAAATAGATATATAACAATAGGGATGGCAATTTTTCAAAAGCTAAATGTCGATATATAATATATTTAACCTAACCTAAATAGGTATTTTGGTGGTTGGTTACTGCGAAAGATGGAGTTTTTTTTGCCGGTTCTTCTCGGTAGAGAGCCTTCCGAACCGGTGGTAGTGTTCAAATTGACGATTCCAAAGTGTATTTATAAAGACCTAATTGAATAAAGATATTTTGAGTTTGAAATATTGACTTTATTAAAAAATTACTAAATAGAAGTACATTATAAAAGTGATCAAGATTATCGTTTTGGCATCCCTTAGAAGCACAAACGAGCCGCCTATGATGAAATTCGACCGTTCGGTAAACACGCGAAGCATGGGATAATAGTGCAACCGTATGTTTTTTGTCTCTGTTTCCTGTTTCAATTAGTCCTTTATTTTCGTTCGGTGTTTGAAAAGGATTTGCAATGTCATAAAATGTTATCCTGGCTTTGTTGGAAGCGTTTTTATCGAAGGGACTATCGATAACACCACGTGATTAATGCTTTCGTTTATAATTTATGGCCACAATGCCATAAACAGTCACGTTTAGACCAATAACGAGTTATTTCATGGGTAATTTATTCTTATTTCCCCATGAATACATAGGACTTATTGATGATCGTAATTAGAATATTGAATAGTTTAGTATATATTTGCAAATAGCACAAACAAATGTGAACGCTTTATACGTTTATTCTAAACGTGTCAAATTTCCTTTCTTTAAAAAACTCATTATTTATTGTAGCTTAACATGGACAAAAAGCGATGAAGAATGAAGGTTTAATTCAAGTTAAACAGGCGTGAAATGACAAGCGAATATAAAATTTCTCACAAAGCCTTCTCGCCGTGTTCCCACCTTGACGAGAGTTTATTGCCGATCGAGGTGTACTAAATTGGATTTGAACCATCGACAACAGTCATACCGCTAGTTGAAAGTTTTACACATTTTGAAGTTTTAAAACACAAATCGAATTATCTAGTGTAAGCGTTATAGTAAGTGTTTTTTAAAGGCTTTTTTCGGTACCCTACCAAGATAATAATGGCCAAATCAATTATAAGACCAAGTGATATTAAAATTAATAGAACCTTACTTACCTATGTACACAATGCAGAATTAGTTTCTCACGTGACAGACATGAATAATATTAAATTTTGTTAACTCATGCGAAATCGAACCAACACCTCTTTTTCCTACAACTGATTGGGTGTATAATTAATTTTATATTCAACGGGCGACGGCTGTCAGTTGTCAATGTCAACTGTCAATTAATTAGACAGCTTTGACATGCACGCCGTTTAACGAGCTGTTCAGTAAGTTACGAATATCTCGATGCTTGAAAAAAATATTTAACATTTCGAGTGAGTATCTATATTTTATTATATGCTTCTTACGAATAACGTATAATTAAGTTCTTGCCTCTAAGTGGGCCATACTTTACAGCGCTTTTTTGAACCAAATTAACATAACTGAAATCATATATGTTTTAATGATATGAATATTAAAGTTTTAATAAGTCAAGTCATTAATTAAAATTCAAATTTCCACTTATTTATGCATAATCGCTATTAAGCGCCATCTATTAAGCGTTGAACAGTTAAATGTCACAGTTGCAAAACGATTTAAGAACACTGTAGATTAAGAGCATCAATGAAACTCGTCAAAAGTAACATACAACTGGGCTTTCAGTTTCTTGCGATAACTAAAAAAAAACCAGTATTGGATACTGAATGTCCTGATCAGATTTGATGTTTATTATGAACCGGATATTGAATATAATGTCAACTCTGTGTTGATAGGAGATTAGAAGCGTCAGTCGAGGTGGATTTACGAGCTTTCACGACTGTCAGTTCCAACGCTGACCGAACCTTCCGTCAACGTCACCGGAAGCGTTATTGATCACTGTGGCACCGCCTTCGGTACTCGCCAATTGATATAATTGATTGATTCACGAAAATATATCCAAACGAGGCAAACAGGGGTATTTGCCTTTGGGGTGATTGAACCTATTGTTGCTTAAGGCTTTTAAAAATCGATATTTAACTTATAATTAAGAGCAATTTAAATAAAACATTTTGTTAATCTGTCAGCTCATAAATGTAAACAGCCTCCACGTTGATACAACACTAATAAAATAATAAAAAAGAGACGCAACAAATTCAAGGCTTCGATAAGAAAATTAAATTATTATATTAATAATATTTTATGTTGAAATCAAATCTTTACGGTCGTCTATAAATAATTGATTAGCCGCTATAAATAACAATGATTCGTCATGTACTTATGATTATTTTGTTAGGAGTTAAAAAATGGACTGGACGATATATCAAGAATGGACAGTAATTATTAAAATATTGAATTAAAAAAACAAATTAAGTTATTATTAAATATGATAAGTATGGAAGTGCAAAAGTCAGAATGATTTAACTAAAAACTTATAAAGGTTAAATGTTAGCTCTATTACAGTATTTTAAATAAGATACATCGATATATTATACTGTGCTAAAAGTTTAATTAAAAATATTATCGATTCACATTTCTACTTTCAATATTTGTGAATTGATTGACTTAATTCTCAATCTTTGACATTTACACGCAAGAAATAAACATGATAAATAAAAACAGGGCTATTATGATTAAAATCTATAAATTTTTAACTTTTAAACAACTTATTTTAAATAAACCTGTTCTACGCATTTATATAAAATAAATGAATTCGACGTATAGACGTGCAAAAAAACCAAGGAAATCTTTTTTTCATTAATATATTTTTGTTCAGTGATCATAACAACTATTAATAAAATTCGTATAACATAATGTAGTTATTAAATTGTCACTAGCCTGTAACAACTGCGTAACAATAAGACCGCAATTTTTCCATTTTCTATTCCTACTAATTATGAAAAATTTGTGGTAATTTTCCACTATAATTGACACTATAAGTGATAGACCAATGTTAATTACATTTTTCGTAATTACTGGCTCGTGGTGTAGCTGTTAATTGTACGGTGAGATTTTTCAGTTTGATATTTACAAAAATATAATATAATAAATCCAAATTCAAATCCAATTCAATCGGCAATTGGCGTTTTTAATGACCATAAAGGTGAAGTCGCCGCCCATGGACACTCATGTGGCTGGGAGCTCGTGAGTGCGTTGCCGGCCTTTAAGGGATTTGTACACATAAATTTTTTAACTTTTTAATTCTTTTTCCGAATAACTTACTTAAACAATTGAGACCTGTATGGGTTTGCGTGTTTTGATTCAGGCTTTAGTCCAGATTCAAGACTTGTATGAACAAGTGTTTGTCATAGAAATATGTATGTGTGTATGTCTTATTTATGTATGTACCCAAAACGCTTATTTAATGTATTATCGACTTTCTATTTGGTTAATCTTATCTAAGGTATTAATCATACGATGAAAAGTCAATGTTTTTATAAGTTTACATTGAGTGAGGTGAAACAAATAAACTAATATAATACGTTTTATTGCTTCTATTAATATGTTGTTCACATACTCTCGCGTAATTTGAAATAATTAAAGTTTTACGATCGCTATCTGTTTTTTTAAAGGTCACGAGTGATAAACAATTAATTTATGTCAGCCATTAACAGGTAATTGTATACTTGCTGATAAATATATGAGCATTAGTTATAGATACAAGTTCAAACGGTTTTAGTTATTTTTTGTGTATAATTAATGTTATTAATCATCTTAACGTTGACAAATTGAATATAGCTATCGTTTTGACAAATAGATATTTTTTTGTTGAATGTATGTTTTGTTTCTAAGACATTAATACATCCTTTCATAAATCCCTTATCAGACTTAAGCATACAACTAAGGCAAAGCTGTTTGCGAACGGCTAACAATCTCACACATAATAATTATATCACATAATTACCAGCTCTATTTACTCGTTTTAATCCCACTGTCCGGGGAGATTAAGCTTTTATTATCTCGTCCGACGCGTCACGCTAATGTGACATAATCCGCGCGGCCGCAATCTGTCAAGTGGGCTGTCACGACCTGTCAGCTGTCATCGTGACAGTTAAACGCGCATTAATGCTTTAGTAGATTAAACAGTCACAATACTGATGTTTGTTTGATGCGTACTAAGTTGGTTTAACAAAAACTAAATATAGTTATATGTTATGTATTATTTTTTTAAAGTATATTTTTGTTTGCTTCTGAACATACGGGTCTTCTCGAAACATTTCCACTCTAACTTTTGTTTTAAAGCTTGAATTAGCTTTTAAAAGATTGTAATTATTATTAAGGGTAAATCCCGTTCTAGGATGGAAGCAGTCACGCGTCATAATTTTGACAGTTCACCTGACAGGTGGGTTGACAGGCGAGCTGCGACTCGGCAACGCGCGGATTATCCCGTCACCGCGTGATGGATTAATTCGTACCGAATGTGATACTATATTTAGATAATATATTCTTAATTGAACCTTTAATATGCTCTTAATAATACAACGTTCATAATCAAAAGTTATTCCAACTTGAACGTTTTAGTTTTGCCAAACAGATATTATAATATCTATAAAAAAAATAGAAAAATGGAGGATTAATATTTGTTATTCAATAATTAATTTGATATAACCACTTTTGCAACTGCTATGCAAATTTACAGAATTAAGTCATCGCTATTGTGTTTTTGAATTACTCGTACTTACAATAGGTAACAAGGAAGCCAAACACAACGGTAAAACTCGTCTAGAACTTGTAGTGTATCAAGGAATTTTTAACCCAGCTTACAATGTTTTTTATCATGTAATCACCTACTTCCAACTATCAAACTATATTTTAATATTCAGTTTTGTATAATTACGACGATTTGAGACGATAATTAAGGTTATTTAAATTTGCAACATTCACAAATAAATAATAGTTGATTTTTAAATAAATAGATATATCTCAAGTCAAATAGAATATTTTCAACATATTTACTGCGTCTTTAAATAGTAACCAATACAATGTAATGTTTAGTCGAGCTAAGTGTCAGTTAAGTAACCGCTAACAAAAATAAGCAATTATTTACCTCAAGAGTAATGATTTCTCTTTGTGTTTGACTTAAGTAATAACTTGCTTACACGACTCTACTGAGCGTACATTTATTTCACTATTTATGACTCATGGCTACAGAGCTATTAACATTTAGAGTTGTACCTACAATGTTAATAATGCATGTGGGTGCTTCATGTAATTGCACTTTTTACGAGCCGAGTTATTTGCAAACTCATGAGACGAACATTTAACTTAGCATTTTATTACTATTTAAATAATTTAGAATTGACTATGAATTATACTAAGTTGCTGTAATTTTACCATAATATGAGACCGAAGCTATTGATGACGATCGTTAATATTAAGGTCACATTTACCACAGTCGTTTTAAGACCTAAACACAATCTGTCTGGTTGTACTACCCTTTGCCTTTGTACTACATCTACCAGTCTGCGTCTTTTTCCTGGTACGCCTGTTCTGTCTTCTCAATCAAAAGCAGGCCAGTCTATCACCTGTCTCAGTCTTTCATGTACCGTTGCATGATGCTCGCGTTGTCAGCCGCATGACTGATGGCGTGCGGCGTCGACGTTAGCACCTGATTTATTGCTTCCGACTGCCCCCCTCCTCACACTCCGGTCGGGGGCAGTAGGGAAAGCAGAGAAATTCAGGTGACAATTTTCACTTTAAAATATAAGAGATATTTATGTATCCAAAGTTATCCAAATTAAACAGTATATCTGTTTAATTTGGATAACTTAAATTAAATAAAATAATTACTTAATAACGGTTACTATTTAATGAAAGATATAACTTTAACGATAAAATACTTTTCTCAATGGCGTATTATTCCTTCCGTATTGTTTCTTCTGTATTTTAAAATTTTATATTTGTATGGAAAATCAAAGGAGTTCAGAAAAATGAGAGAAATGTGAAGCTATTGTGAAGTCAGTACATCCGTGTGAAGGATTGTTGAGTGGGACATTATTTCGCGTCAGCTCAGGTGTATCGTTGACAGGTGCTGTATTACGGAGCACAGTGGCACTTGCTACATACAGGATAATCGCCCCGGGAATAGAGTTACGAGTAACCTTAGTAAACCTTAAGCTACCCGCCAGTTTGAAACACCAACGAACGTCGCCGAAATAAGAATCCACGTGATGAAACCTCGTTTTCAACCGGATGTCGTAACGCCACAAAATTCGAAATCTAAACTTGAGCGCGAGAAAAAATTCAACGCTATAATCTTTCAACGATAAAACAGTGTCAGAGCCATAATAATTTACGAAACAGTCTATTAAGTGAATCTTTATGATAATAGTCGAACAGAAGTCGCGTTGGACTCGCCTGTTTTGATACATTATCATATTTAAACAATTCCAATGATAATAGACACATCGTGAAACCCTTTGGCAATATAAATCGAGGTATTATTATTTATTTATGGGTTTCCTTCCTCGGGCCCGGGGGCAAAGTAGAATATTTCATTGAGCGAAAAAACGGTTCAGAGTCGTGAGTTTATATCGAGTAAGATCCGGTTTGAGCACCTGAAATGGTCTGGTATAAGCTTGTTGCAGCAATAATAAAGATTTATACGACATTTGGCGGTAGCGTGTTTTGTTCTCTGTAACGATTCGTTCACTGTAAGATTATTTAATCTCACTACCATTACCAGAACTGTCATTATGCGACTGTTTCATATGGAATGCCTTTTCTCACATTTGTTGGCTAATGTCATCTTTCCCATGTTATAGTTTTTCATGTTATCTCATTATACATTCCCTGTTGTGGCACGGTGATTAAGTACTTGATTTATAGCATTTGCAATTTGCATCACCACCGACGCCATGGCTTTTTACACCGACCCGATGATTATCATCCGTATCGTGTCGGTTTTAATGTTAGTTATTTCATGACTCGGCGCTTGCTATCGGGAACGTTTCATTAAACTCTTTTACATACATTACATTGGCGAATGTGTCCGATTATGTTAATATTTGCCTTACAAGGTGTTCGCCAGCCGTAACTTCATCTACGTCCGTTAAGCGTTTGCTAACGTCTGTTTCTGTTTTAGTTTTTGCATGTCCTAATTACTTTTATCTGGCATTTTAATTTAACTTCCCTCGACACCATTTTAATAGCAGCGAAAGTCTTTATAGTCACTAGTGGATAACATTTTAGTTTTATGTAACAGGAGGCAAACGAGCAGGCGGGACACTTCGAGTGAAGTGCCAACCGCCACACGTGGATACCTGCAACGCCAGGCTTACATGTATGTTGCCGGCCTTTGTCATTATTGTAAAATGTATGTTTGCGGGTTCTGGTTGGAATAGATAATCTTGCGTTAAACGGAACGGCGCGCCAGTGAATTTATGAATCAGCCGGAGAGATGCCTTCCTCACAAAAGTTGTTTATTACCGCCGTGTTAGGGTTGCTAATGTATTATCGTTTTATTGCTTCTCTATGGACATCATAATTTTCTTTCTTTATGCGACGACTGAGTCTTAATAGCACTATATATCAGGAGGGAAAAGTATCCCGTCGAGTGTGCGGTTAATTTAAGCGATATTATCATTGATCTTAAAGGTCATCAGATTTTAGTGTTGCGATTGGGAATCTTTACGAATTATTACAAAATTATGTATACTGGTTTTAATCAATGTCATTTAAGCAATAATTGATTGTGATTGATACAAGGATAATATATCATATGTTAACAATATTAATGGTAAAAGCTTCAAGTTGAGTTTGGAATCAATCATCGTGCCACACTAATTTGGATCGTAGTTCAGAGTTTAATCGTTTGACGTCAAATCATCAATTATTTTCTCAGACATAATAATGTCGATTATTGTAGAATTCATAAATGTAGTCTATAATGTTTAACATGTTTCTCCAATACATTGAAACAATACATCGACACTTAGGCTGGCATTGTCCTAGACACAGTAAATAATATGGTAAATATTAAAGCGAATGTTTTAACACTGTTCAACCCTATCGGTTAGCGCATTAATACAAGTTGAAATATGACCCACTAAAGACTATATAACGTAAAATTTACAATTCATAAAACACAATGATATACGCTGTGGTAGATTGCGACCCTCTGACGTTTATGACCGCCCTTTATAACTCGCGCGCCATGGGAATTGGCACGGCTTTAATGTCTAATTGAATGCCTCATTTTTCTTTAAACGGCTTAAATAAGCCTTTACATAGCTTTGCTATCTCTCAATACCGTTCTTTAGCCTATGTTTATTGCTATAATAACTCGCATAACATGCGCAGAAGTAAATCACAATGTGTACAATATAAATGTTCAAAAACGACTATTTGCATATTCACATAAATTAAAACAACAATACACGCTCATTTTTATCAAGATCACGTAAATAATCGAGTCCTTTGTATTCGAAGTTACGAGCATTGCCAAGGAGAAACGTTTTAACACGATAACAATAAAAACAAAACACAATCGCTGTATGCACTCAGCATGTATGTGCATTTCGTACAATCAAAATATTACAATATGCGTTATATAATTAAAATAAAATAAAATAAAATAAAAATATATAACATTATTTATATGGATTCAATTATGAATATACACACAATTCATCTGCATTCGTTTCCTTTAAAATTATATATATTTTATATGTAACGTAAAGTGTAAATCAACAAAACAATTTATTACTAAGTATTTTATTTATTTATTTAATAAGGCACACCAACAACACACATACAAACACAACCCGAGCACAACACACAAGACATGTATGTGCATAAATTATAGGGATGCACAGCATTACAGGTATACAATAAACAATTTAAAAAAAACAACTAAACAATCATATATAAAACAAAAAAACTCTACACACAGAAATAAAACAAAAAATGAACGTTTCCAAATTGGAGTCTATTGGCGAAACAAGGTCCGCAACAATTTGCGTCTGAAGACATGGAGACTATCACTAAATGGATCAGCGTCGCATGTCCTCAGAGCACAGTTCATCGATGACAGGCATCTAATGAGTGGACTGTTACAACCTACGTTTGTCCTCGCTATCCGGGTATAAAAAAGATTACATGGTTTTCTAGATTTTCTATTTATTAAAAAAATTACTTTTTCCAAAATACTTGGCATATCTATGGTACCGTTAATGAGTTTAAATACAAATAAAATGTCCAACAGGCGACGTCTACTGCGAAGAGTTTGAATTGTTAACGTTAATTTATCCTTGTATTCTAAAAGCTTTGATAAACATTTCCTAAAAGGCCGACAACGTACTCACGAGCTTTCAGCCACTTGAGTGTATGTGCGGCGACTTCACCCACTTCTATAAAATGCCATGTTAATAAGTCTTAAATGTCATCTTGCCAGGTGTATTTTTATCTCTTCTGTATCTTATCGCTTGCAAACTAAATTGCCGTCGTGTTCACATATCAGCACTTCGTTTTCTCATTTAATTACGTAGTAAAGAATACTTTTTAACACACCTCACATCCGCTAAAAATATTTCTGTTGAATACAACTGATACATTGAAAAGCTTGAAGAACATATGTATTTTGGGCTGAGGGGGCAATAGAAGCTCCCTCCGATACGATTTCAAGTGAGTCCTATGTTTCCTTTTCATAAGAACTGTGGATATAGAGATAGATATATCTTCACTCGGGTGAGTCGATTCGATAGTTTAAGATTGTCATACATTTTACGATTTTTATTAAAAAGTAGTTTAAATTCTCTCAGAGGCTTAAATTTGTCACTGAACTAAATAGGATGTATTACAAAACAAGTGCAAATGAAGCAAATTATTAATTATTTCTCTTGTTAACTTAAACCAATATTTGGAAATCTATTGTATTCAATATTCTGATAGTAACATAAAGCCAGAGTCATTCAGACTACGGCAGGGAGCACTAAAATCGTTTTTGACCAAATGATTGATGTAATACATTAGAGACGTAATAGAAATGACGATGACTGGCGCGTTTTAAGCCGAGTCATTGAACCAAAATGTATCCATATTATTTGTCCTCAACGCATTTAAATACAAAGCAATATAAATAATGAATCTACTGATAAAAACCCCTAACAATACATTGATAAATATATATTTTTTTATACCGTGTCTGTCGTGATTCGCTTCACGTTTCACAAAATATAATTTTTACCTGTTTATTTTGCTTGACATAAATTACATTACGCAAATGTATTTTTTGTGTATATTTAAGTTGTTCATGTATGCGGATACGCGTAATGTGCTTTTAATTATTTCGTATCGCGATAAAAGTGCAATTACCATTTGCGTCCTTCATATTAAACAAAATTGTTAAAGCTTAAGTCGCCGGAGAGCTTTTTGAAAACTTTAATATTTTAAAATACTTTTTTTATAATTACATAAACATCAATCTTCATAATGCATAGGTTCTCTTATGATTTCCTCGGGCCAACAATGCGATAGTTTGTCAAATGTGGATGGTACGCGTGGGCGTTGTACAGGCGTCATCCATCACGGGCCTTGACTGTTTAAACCTGCCGCCTATGTAGGGTTGTCAGCTGCTAAATTATGTACGACGTCAATTTGAATTTATTAGTGAGTTGTTGCTGTTTGACTACTTAGAAATATACCTTTAGCTTCTTTACTTTATTCGTTTTGAATCAGTGATCAAATATTCATATCTGAACTACTCGTTACGAGAATGGAGCCAAAATCAAAGTTGACCTTAATTAATTCAACCTTAATTTAAACTGAAATAACCACTATAAGTGAATTTCCACATTTGAACCGACAGTTGTTGATCTGATCAAAAAAGCCGAATGTTGACAGCCCTAACATGAGGGCCACACTTGCATAGAATAAATTACGCCGTCTAAAGACAAAATTTGTTAGTGACTGTTCATTAATTACGAGATACACGATTACAAACATGCGATGACATTTATAAATTATATTCTTAATTTATCTAATATTTATGCTTTGCTTGACACACATTTCATAAATAAACTGTTTTATGACAATTAAGTATATGAGAATAGTATCACATTCAATATTTTCGTTCAGTCAATTGCGAATGAATTTCTGGTTATAAATAAATTGATTTTGGCAAGCTTTTAGCATATATTAATGAGTGGGATGTGTATACTCTATATCTGATTGCATTAAATATTTTAATGTGTGTTACAGTTTTAAAAAATAAAATTACGGTACAAATCATTTATTTTTTAAAGGTATCGATTTCCCATTAAAGCCCAGTTAACAGTGCAATAAAAGGTCGAATATTAGTCAATTTGATCTTTATGAAGCCTACGAGCGATCAAAGTGTGGGACGACAACGTAAATAACCTTAAAAACGAAATCGCAACGACTAAAATGACTCAGTTAACGATTAAATTCCAAATATGTCCACTAATAAAATACTCAAGAGATCCGATCAGTACGAGAAGTCGTAACGTACTTTTATTTATTTGAATGCCGCTTTGTTAGTTGTCAGATGTAATAAATATATTACCGGTAGCCAAGAATATTCTTTTGAGAAGGTAATTATTTAGAACGATCACCGGCATTCTGATAAACAATCCGATAACAATACATCTCCGACAACGTTCACGCATTCTCTATCCCCATCCATTACTGTTTCATCTTCAATAACAAGTTCCCCTGTTCCAGGTCCTATGTTGTCTTCACATCTTCAGAATCGACTCTGCCGTTATCATCTTAAAGCTCATTTTGTTTTGTTGCCAGATCACCTCAGCGGGAGCGCCAACTCTTTCATCTATCATAATCGTTCATGCTGAAAACAATCAAGATTGATTTACGGGGCGTGCGATTATCAACCTTAGCAGCTTGAATCTGGGTTGTAAATTGATTTTTGGTAGCGTGCTTTGTCGGTTGATAGCTAACCACCGTCGGAGGCGACCGAAGGCGGCGTAACGAAGGGACCCACGGAAAATGACAAATGACATCTGCCTACCGGCTGTCAAATAACCGACAGATAATAAATGACCTCGATTGTTTATCATCAAATATCTCATATATCATTATCGTGTACTCAGCGCTTCGGAGGGCGCTTTGACTTCGCTTTATGATTAATATTGTTTAGTTAATTTCGTGTTAGTAACATAAATACTTGAGGGAACTTTTTTTAATCATTACAAATGAATTAATGTGACGATTAACAAAAAACTTGCTAATGATACTTTGAATAATGAATGATCCTGACAAAGCCAAGATATTAACATTCAAAAACACATACCACGGGTTTAATTAATTTGTGATATCTCATTAAATAAATGTAACTATAAGATATTTGTCTAGTCTTATTTTAGATGTTTCTCGTTTAAATTGTAAATTGTGAGAAAAGTTTCAAGACAAAACTTCCACTCGTGTTTCATACTTACACAGCGATGCGAAAATAAATCTTGTCGCGCTTCACATAAGTCACACACGCCAGCCACTGTTTACTAACTTGCTACCAAGATGACAACAATTCCTGATACTTTATCAAACTTTTGTTATTTTAATGTGCTTTTCATCATAATTAAGTCACGCTACAACTTTTATCTCAATGATTTTTGAAGTTAATTTAATAAACACGTAGTTTTTTTGCTCACTTGCACACTTCAAATGAACCATTCTGAGAGTCTTGGGCCTCTATTTTAAGAAATAGAAGAAAAAATTACTATAATACTGTGTACCTACTTCACTAAATCCACTACCGGAGGGGTGTGATTTTATGTTAGGCCTATTGAGATCAGATAGAACGAAGCATTTGAACCTAAGTGACAATTTGACAGTGTCTATGTCAGGTGCTGGGCAGGTATTGACTAATTTTGGCACTAAGCCTCCAGTGTTTCTCACGTCTAGACTCTAATGGAGATTTGATGTGTTTCTAGATTGACAATTCATGATTGAGTTGTTCCTTAAAAGCATTTAGTTGTGTTTTAATTTGAGTGCTACGTGTAGAACTTAATCGTATCATTTTTTTTTTAATTTAAACGTAAATGATTTACGTAAAGCGTTATTGCAATATCTTAAGTTGACATTACTATTTGTCTCTAACATTTGAACCATTTACGGAGCTTTTCAAAATCATGAACAGACTTCGGAGCTCTTTCAACGGTAAACCATTTTTCAGCTCGCCCTCACAGCGATGCGTCAAAATCAGTGTTCGCGTAAATTTTGCCTGCCACCGCACACTATTAACACTGGTTTAAGATACAGGAGATAAGCGTGCTAATGTTTTATATATACAATTGTAATTTTTCAACCTTTAGCTATATCGCAAACAATAATAACATAACGTTTTCACACCAATTTTACTTGATTTGTATTGTCGTGTTAGTTAAATAATTGAACTTGAAGTTTTAGCTTTGATTAAGGGTTCCTAATGTTAACAATCATACCTAAAAAATGGTGTGTTTGTGATGAGTTAAGTAGTGGATGAAAACTATACTCAAAGGACTTTGAATGAATTACCAGATGATAATGATTTTGATTTGATGTATTGAAGGTTATACATTAAAATGTGAAAGAATCAGTCACTTATAACTTAGACGCGCCGTTAATTTTCAGAACGGAACAGTAAGCTTGATAAATGAGTGTCGGAATTTCAAAGGGGCACAATGGAGACCTGACCTGGAAGACAGATCGTTAATCATAAAACGTCTGCGCTAAGTACATTATCATAAATCTATAAATATGGATTGAGATGTTTTGTCCTTTTCCAACTAATATTTATTACATAATATTCACAAATCATATGATAATAAAGCCTTAAAAATCACCCTAAACGACAGTTACTTAGCCAATAAGGAGACAAGACAATTATTACAGGCACAAAGAACTGGAGCTTAGAAATTATGTATTATAATTGCAAAGCTTTTCTATAACTCAACCTCGCACACTCACTCACACAGCAACACCATTGCACACACTAATACACACACACTTAAATGGTCGTTCTTCACATAATATACTCCACTTGTTCATATGTATATATATATTTTTATTTATTTTTTTCTGTTCAAGTTTTTTTTTTGTTATTGTCGTTTCTGATCTTAGATTCTATTTCCGATTCTATGCTTTAACCTTATTTTGGCTTTAATTTCAATTTATTTTTATTGTGTAAACTTTTTTTGATAATCTTTATAGGTTTAAGAAATAAAATACTATATACAAGCATTTCTTTGAGAATTAATTCAAAAAAAAAATCTTTCTTCAAGATTGAATACTTTTTCCTGCGTCATTTTCCAAATCCACCATTTTGTGTTAGCAATAATATTTACATTAAAATATTGCTTATAGATAAGGCGCCCCATGATATGACGAATGGTCGATCACTGTCAAGCTAATAGGATTAGCCCCTCTCCCTCGCAAGGAAGAATGATTAACTTCTACTGATGTTCGATGTGATTATGATGAAGTATGAGCCTTCAAATATGCTTTGGGGTATGTGGTTACGAGATAAAGAGCTCGACTCAAAATATTGCTATTGTTACAATCAACTAACACGATGGACTTAAGTTAAATAAATCAAGAAATACAACGTGTTATGTGAAGTTTTATATTTATAAAGCTTTCACCCAAATAGGTGAAAGCTGAACAGCTGTGCGAGTAATTTTTATTAATCACAACACTATAATAATACATTTGGCAATAGTAAAATAGGACTTTTTAATATAACTTTCAATATATATATATCACAATGAATTCTTAGTTGAATTTACTTGTAAAATTGCATTTTCACCTAAATTAGAATCAATGATTTTTTTATTAAGTTTCAAAACAAATAATCCATACTTATATTATAAATGCGAAAGTAAATCTGTCTATACGTATGTAACGCTTTTACGCTTAAACTACTGTACCAATTTCGATGAAATTAGGAATGGACATTAAGGACACACTTTAGGTAAGGACATACGTTATTTTATCGCGAAAGAAAGGGTATGAAAGTTTGTATAAAAATTTCACAAGAACTCTGCTATTTATTAACCGATTTTCCACATTCCTTTTGTATTTAAACAACGCGGACGAAGTCGCTGGAAAAAGCCAGCTGGCTAGCTAAAGTATGTAATGAAGACTTACGCGATGATTATCCTTATAACGATTCTTTACCAAAGTACGAAGACTCTAATATAATCAATAATGTTATTCGTTTATATTTATAAGATAGTCAATAATAAGATTACATTTCTTCGAATTACATAAACACAATTCGTAGAAAGACACCAGGATGTGTTGGAAATAAAGGAGCGGATATGAAAATCGGTTTATCGACGCATTTATGTGTTAAACTAATCTCTTACAACATTATCTAAAGCAAAATTTACGATTTTCTTACATTTATTTCAACAAAAAATATTGCAACAAATGTATCTTCATAATCTTCAGAACTAAAATAGACAACAAGTACTTTTAAGACAAGATAGCAAACTATACAGTATTCATATATTGAGTTAAAATAAATAAAGAGCTTTGTATTGTCGTCAGCTTAGTTAGCTAAATTATCAACAACAACTATTTAGCAGTTTTTTTCTGTTGCATTTCGAACTTCGAATTACAAATAAACATTGGTACCACCTAGTTTCTACTGAGAACTCCCTGGAAAATTTATGTCCAGGAAAAATGACATCAAAGCCCATGCCGTTCGGTCTGTGCCGATCGTAAATTGTGACGTCACGGCGGTAGCTTCAAAAGCTTCTGTGAAAATTATGAGAATACAGGCATATCGTTAAATTTACTATTTCCCTATTTAAAGATGACGTTTATTGATTAGAATGTTAAAAGCTCGTTATAAACTTAATTTTATATCGCGGTTATAAAACTTTTGCGGGCTGGTTGTTGGTTAGGGTTTATTTACGCTAGTTAAACAGCAAAGGCTATATTCATGAGCTTTCTTTTTGCTAAGCGAATAAGGCTAACCTTTTCCTCATAGAATAATATTTTTTGTTCGTTAAACATACATACGCACAAAATATCATTAAAACCTACACTGGGATCTCCTGTGTTGTGAAGCTTAATCTCATTCATCATATTTACATTTTAACTATAATGAAACACCGGTATGGAATTCTGTGATACCTAACGTAGGAATCACAGAATAGACAATCATGAACTTTTATACCACAGATACAATTTTGATATAAAAATAACATTTACAATATATTTCGATAATATATTTTTTTCTTATAATGAAATCAATTGACTTCGTTGTATGTGTGTCTGTGTGTGTAAGAGCGAGTTTAAATGAGTTAGAGAGTCAGAAAGAATGTTTTTAACGAATGTTTACGATCTAGGTAAGTAACAAGGTTTTCTGTAGAAGTATGATGATCCTTCGCATGTATACGCGTCCTAGGTTCTCCTATTTTTAGCCTCATGTGAAATGTCTATCAGATTGCCAACCGTCAGCCTCTGATGCATTCAAAGTAGTATCGTTTTGTTATCAAGTTATCCGTCAATAGGTTATAATCTTCAATCCCCTTACTTTATTCAAGTTTATTACTATTAAGCAAAATTTGGCAATAAAAACGCGGCTCAACAATACTTTTAACATTATTAAATCAATTAGCATATACAAGTTGTCAGTAAATAACTGTATTTAATAATAGCCGTCGAATATAAATTGTCTTGTTTCTTTATTAATTACTATGAAGTCACGATTATTATAATGTCGACAGATGTTGTAATGCAAATGTCTGTAATCTTAAACTATTAAGTGATTAAGCGGCATTCGTCTTACTTAAAAGCAATGCTTAATAATTATACATTTAGGTATTTTTTATTAAACATGAGTGTGTTTAAGTTTTTTTCATTTTCCAAATGAAGATGATATTCAAGACCTAGTACAACCGCGATAGTTAAGCTGAGTTTGTTGTTATCTCAGGTCGGTTTTGTTATTTGAATTAGTCATAGCATAATTTTATACAAGATATTTATTTTAAAAGACCAGCTATAGTTTCTACCCGGTTTTTCTCGGTGGATAACGGTGTCTCTTTAAACCTACTTCAATAAAAAGATTTTGAGTTTGAGTTGCGTATCGAGCGTACCGCTCATACGTATATATATTGATATATAAATAAAAATTTAATAGCGTTCAGTTCTTATATAAAATCTACGTAATTTATGTACCAACAAATTGTTGTTATATAGTGGAGTGGATTCGTATTTTTCAAAACAAGCGAAACAAATGACTATCGACCGTGACGTAATGATTTCGCAACTCCAACAGGCAAACCCGAGCACCTATCATTACGAGTGCACAGCGTATAATTTAAACTACAATAAAAACGTAATCAAAGGTTGTATTCATGTATAATTTGTTTGCTTTAGATTTGTGATAAATTTATTTTATTCTACACGTTTCGTTGCCAACAAGAAAATATAGTTTCAACGACAATACAAAACATGACAAGTAAACAATTTTAATTCGGCTCAGATTTTGCGAAAGAAGTCACGCGTGAGCGATAGTCCATAATAGAAATGTAGTCTTTATAGTAACAGCTATAAATCAATCGTAATTGCTTACTTGTCCAGTATTATTCAAGTACAAGCTAAGAAATTCCAATACATTGATTACACATAATTAAACTATAAAACTCCAACAAAAATACAGTAATAAAATGACGTAATCATTTGTTGTGATTAATGTGAAAAAATACCAATCAGATTGCAATTCGTGTATACAACCTTGATATATAAGGCTGTATCTGACAGGCTGTTAGCGGAAATGTCACTTAAAAAAGTGAACACGCTTTAATTATTGCAAAAATGATTTATCGTTGAATAATAACATAGATTGTACAATTGATAAGCGTGTTTTTAATTAATTTTTATATATCTGTACATATAATATTTAATAAATCTGATGTATGACAAACTTAATTAACAATATCATACACATGCTGCAGTGTAGGTTCAGAACTTCTTAACTACTTATTTTTGTCTCCTTATATATTATTGACAATACTTAAATTAATGCTAAATATATAATTATTTATACAGGCACCAACCAGGTTAAGTGTTTTTATTTCACAAGTTAGTAGTTCGCTAGTTAATTAATCATTGTTTTTTGTGGTCTCGTGTAGATATGGTAATTGCATATTAATCAATCGTGCTATCCGAGTTGCCGCTAAACGCAATAAAATAATAAAACTACATTTTTATTGAACAATAAACTTTAATTGCTTTTAATTAGCATTCGTCTACGTAATAAAATGTACTAAAATATTTAAATATATTTTTAACATTGCATTTTGGTTTTATAACGACCATGTTTATGGATATGATGTTAGTATAATTTTGCATTATTTTTAAATAAGCTTATTTTCTTAGAGATAACATTTTAATTTATATCAACAAAGTTGTTTACTTGGAGGTAAAAAGTTTATGTATTAAAGAGAAAGTAAACAAACAAATTTCATATAAATATAGATGATCAATTTGTAAATGAATCATTTAACTTTGTAACACGACTCTCATGTACTCTGGTAGATTTAAGTGTACCTCGTCAGTGATAAATTATTAACGCATACTGTTATAATATCTCTAACTCACGACTCGCTCATAAACATTACTTTTATCACATCAACCCACTAATTACACCTGAAAATCGCTTCCCAAACGTCAAGAGATATCCGCACATCGTAACTTCATCTTGTGACTTCGGTGACGAAACGGTTCATCAAATAAGTATTGTCATTCGTAAACGAACCTTAACAACAAGCAATAAGAGTTATTTTGGTCTGTTGTTGATATGATATACAATGTTTGGTCGCAATTTGATATAATCTATACGTAAGATAACTTAATTACAGGAACGCCACGACCCGTGAAGTAAATTTTTAATTGAGCTCTTCATATGTTTATCAGACAGCTGACAAATATTACACGTTTGTTAGTTATTGTTAATATAAAAAGTTATCTAAAAGATATCTATTAATTTCATTGTCATACCAACGCCATCTAGTGTCGCGATTTTCAATATTTTACTAGTTTTGTGTCCTTTTTAGAGTCAATACGTTGAGTCAATACGCGATATGCATTGCTGAACTCAACACTTGATTTTTACAAATCAAATAAGAAAAGAAGTGGAAAACTGTCAGTAAGCAAGTTTTAAGCGCACTCAACATGAGTGGGAAATGGGTGTTATTTAAAAATAACATAAGAAATGATATCATATTTTGTCATCTACCTAACTCGGAGTGCGTCATTATGTACATTATTTCTAGCATTAACAACCGACACTCTTAAGCGCAAAATTTACGATAGTTATTTACGATGCAACGTACGTTAATAATCCCAGATCCCATCACTAATTTGGCATTTATTTCATTATTTATAGATGTTTAAAGCTTCTTTTAATTTACGAGCGAGATTATATTTTGAATCTCAAATTAGCATGCGGCAATCAATCTAAGTCATCGCAACGACCATAAACGTCTATTAAATCATTCGAACTATTAACTTTTAAAGTTACGTAAATCATTACGTGAATAATGGGCCGCAAAAAGAGCAATTAGTGTTGTGCCGAAGTCGATAGTTTGGCGGATGTCGATAACATTCCGCGCGGCGGACGTGACTGCAATTTCACAGCGCCATGTCGTGCCATTTGTCGCGCAACATTCGACTTTATGTTGTCGTAGATGACGTTGCGCTGTACGAAATCGTATTTTTGTGATCGGAGACGTGAGTCCGATTAAAAAATTGTGATTTGTGGCCGTTTCGCGGCGCGTATTTTATTTTTCGCGGTGTGTACGCGATGGTGCTGAATTCAAAGTGGAAATACCGCCATCTCGTAGAGAACGCTTTAAATGATTTAGCTGAAATCCTGTACGATTTAAACAATTTATGAGTGAGCGCAAGGCTTTGTTTCGTGGCAGTCTCGCGAAAATATTGCGCTTCAATTATTTACGCCATTTTTACGTTCACATTCCAGAGCTTGTTGCTTTTGTTATACTGTATAAATGTGATTTACTTTGTTGAAAAACCTAATTTGGTTTGAATAATTTGAATCAGGTTAATTTACTGCCAAAATTTGGAAAGTGGTAAAAAAATAAACGTTAACATAAGTTTTGATTACAAATTGTTTAACGAAGTATGAAGAAAGCTTTTATCTATTTCTGAGCCGCTAATGTTTGGAATAAAAACAAAGCGTAACGATCAAAGGCGCACGTCTAGCTGTCACTAACACCTGTAGAGACGTCAACTGGCGCGATTTAATGCCGAGTACATCACTTTGCAAGTAATTTATGTATTAGTAATGTGGGCTGGTCGATTGTTTTTTATCGACTAATTTAATATGTAATTTGACAGGTCGGATATATCGGTGAGCTTACTAATCTTGTTCAGGCTGACATATTTTGAAGTCTTGTTAAGTAAAATAGCAACTAAATACTAAGTGTTCATATTATATATTGTATGACACGACTTTCAATAATTTTAAATGTGAGCTTGCATAAATAGGCAGATGCTATGCCACTACAGAATGGTGCAGGAAAGAAGAGAATGAAATAGTTGGTGGAGACCTTTGTCGCACGACACAATTTAAAATAAAGCTTTTTGTAAACAAAAAAAGATTGAAAGATTTAGAGCTTTTTTTTAATATTTACAAGTTCTCTAAGATAATATATAATTCATACAATGAATGACAATCTATTAATATTTAGTCTGAGTGCTTACGTCAAACTTACTAAAATATATAAATTGACGACTAGAACTCTTGTCACGAGTCAAAAAGCGTAATGCGGTAATCAGCTATTTATCATAGCGACCCGTTGACAGAACTTGACAACTGACCGCTTTGATGTGTCAGAAGCGGCGCTAATGAACGACGGGGAGAGAAATGGAGTGGGAAGGGGAATAAGATTATGCTTACGTTACGTTATATTGTGCTTACGTTTAAATTGTGACCTTTTCATTTGACATATTCAAAATGTCCAATAATTCCAAGGCACTAAAATGTTCGATGGTTAAAAGGATGTACCATAACATACAACAGTAAAATATTTAGCCTATAGCCTCATTGTAGCCCATAGCCACATAATTTGGTATGTCTCATCTTGCCATCTATAATAATAAACCCTCGAAAGTGACACTAATTGAAAATCAGTGCTAAAACAAAAGTAATAACAAAAAAGATCCGAGAATCGAATTTACGACCCGCGGCGGGTCCTGTATTCTCTGTGGCGCGCCATAAAATTAAAATGCGCATGCGTCGGAGCGCGAACTCCATATGCAGTAAAGTCAACGGGACGTAATGGCGCGATGATTCCATTATTGTTTCAACTTTTTAGGATTCCGTGAGAAATTGCTTACTTTCCGTTCAGTCAAGTTGAATATAACATAGGCATACATATATATCTGAGCTTGTTAACTCAACGAACACAAATCATATTTAATTCAATAAGACTAAAAAATAATAATAATAAAATATCCAACTTATTAAAAGATATTAAATAATTATCATTTGAAATATTTATTCACGGCATATGCGAATCATCAGCGGGATTAGTCTGTGGTGATTTATGTTAAAAAAAAATGACAACTGACAAAATGGCATTCGACATTCCAACAAACATTGCAGTCCGAAAATTCAACAATACAAAATCGAGAACCAATATCATAATCGCGAATCACTCGTTTTTATTCGGTTATTGTGTTTTGATTTATGCGCCGTCACGTAAATATTGAGCTGCGTCTGCGCCGAACTGAAAAACATGACGCCCGTCTGCTCCGAGGGTGACCACATTATGCATTAAGTATGGCACAATGTTTTACAAATTGTCCATGAATTTAGTTAAGTTTAATAATCAAAAAACACTACTTTTATTGTATTTTCAAAAAGACAGTTCCCCTTCCTTCAGAACGGTGTGATGTTCCTTTTGAAAGAGATAATAATTGATTTGAAAATTGTCTGTTTCATCATATCAGCTAACATCTGTGGCATATTCTATCCAGAGATAATAGAGTTTTTTTAATGCGAAGATTTATTCATCCATAACAAAGTCAGTATATTTTGGTGATAACATCCTAAATACAGCAATAAAAGTTATTGTCTTCTTACATTCAAGTCTTGTTACAGATATTTTTAATTATGTTCTTCTCAAAAGCTTCCATGAACAATCTTATTGAGATGAAAATCGTTTGCTTCAATTTTGAATCTAATATTTTTACTGGTGTTTAATTGTAATAGGAACTTGCAATTAATAACCGCGGTTAAAATGTACTTTAAAAAACTTAATTAATGATCTTATGCAATCTCACAGTAATATATCGTTGTATATAGATCACCTAACAGAATTAATATCCAAATGCTTCACGGCTCGCGAACATAAGCAATATTTTTATAGCTATATTAACAATCATAAAATTCATCATTTTTATTGCCCGTAATTACACCCTAATAATAATCTTGATGCAATTTTTCATTGTGTACAGATTGCTTATTATTTTTTAAAATTAAAGTCATTCATTCATTTATAGGTTGGTTAGGTCTAGAATTTAAAAAAAAAGCTGTTATTTAATCAGTTTTGTTTGCTTCCTTCAACCTTCAACATATATTTTACATAATATATTAAATAATCCAGCCAGACCACAGAAACAAATGTACGGAAATCGAACTCCCCTATTCGGCAGTCAGTTAACCTTTACACAAATTGGGTAATCATAATGCCTACTGCAGCATTAGTAGTTTTTACAGCAATTTCGTTTGACCCCATTTAAAACGTCAAAACTGACCTGAGGGGGTTCCTCAACATATTTATAACCATCAATTACAAAGTAGCAACACCGTGTCCATTTGGTTAATTAGAACGAGCAATTATAAGTACAATTACCGCGCCTAATGACGTCATAAATATTCTAATAAAACCTCTAACCACCGCCCTACGCCGTAAATCATTTGTTTTACAAACTATTTATTACATTAGATTAGAGGGTTAGGATTTAATAAGGGGTTTTCGATAAAAACCTTCGGTTTATGTTTAAAACAAACTAATATTAAAACAGTAAATGAATTGGATTCATTATTGCATACCACCGGACCAACAGTTTAAATTATCTTATTTAGACAGGAAGGTGTGTGTTCCATAGTCTTTACAAAAGAGGTTCAATCTAGTTATCAGACCGTGAAACTCGTATTTCCATCGTTTAATATTAAACTGTAATGTGTTACAGCAAATGGGTGGTGTATTATTCCGCCACAGACCCGTAATAATTGAACAATCGTCACTCCGGTGACAGGTGTCACGCGTACATTGTCACACGGATTGAAATACAGCTTGCTTTATTATTGCTGTCACAACGCCATGTCAACATTGACAGCGGCTGACGTGCCCTGAAATGTATGTTTTTCGTTGATATTCTATTGTTTAACTATTTATATTAATATTACGTGGAAAATATTGTCTTATGTTTTTAAACCTGAATAAGCATTTATTAAGAACACAAGTTTTACATCTATTGCGGAACATTTTAGTTATATTATTTTTAATTAAATTCAAGTCTGTTACTTTTATAACTGACTTCATCATTGCGTACATCGCACTTAAAGTTACTTTTACACAAGTTAATCATGCAGAAACTTTCAGTTAAATCAGTAAACAAAGCGTGGCTAAAATTCTAGAATCTTTTGAAAAAAATTGTAAATCGACCATACTTAATTTAATACGTTGGGTACAAGGTATACGAATAATTTAATAGAAATAACTTATTCAAATAACAAACGTTTTGTTTATGGACTACTTTGTAAATTAAATGTTATATGAGTGGTGTGTGGGGAACCCTAATTCGTTGTTTTGTTGCAAAAAGCGTCCGGTAGCCGTTTATCGCGCCGATCGCGACGTTGCGATGACGTCGGCGTTCCTGTGAAACATTATCATTCATGTCACAGAACATACAAGCTCGAAAAGGATAAGGCTTTTTACTTTATTTTTCCTAACCACAATCTTGAATGCCTTTAATAATCAAACGTTTATAGTATTATTTATATTTTAAATGTGTCCATTGTATGTGTCCATGGGCGACGACTTCACCTTTATGCTGGGCCACCTGCTCGTTTGCCCCTCTTCTATAAAAAAAAAGTGAAACAGTTTTCTGTCAACACTTTACTTATAAGTTTTTCGGATTAATACATGCAGCTGAATTTCATCCTTTCATCTTTTTGAAATTCAATGCCTAGAGGCAGAATACGAAATTCCACCCATATCACCTTGATGTCTGTCGTTCCACCACTGCGCGTTTCGTAAGACATTTCTTACCACGCACCACCACGTTATGGAACCAGCTGCCCGCCACGGTATTTCCGAACCATTACTTGGGGTCTTAGGGTGACTTTGGGTCCTTCAAGAAAAAAGCGTAGCACTCCTGTAAAGGGCTGCGATTTCACCTTTTTGGTGGGCCTCCTGCTCGTTTGCGTTTCGTTTCTATAAAAAAAACAGTTAATTTATTGTTTAGGTTAGAATCAAGGTTGTACCAATATTAACAAAATGTGTGTTATCTCGTGTGTTGTCAAAGTAAAACAAGCAAAGAGTTCGTAATTTACATATAAAACTTATGATATTTTAATTAATTAAACTGATATTTAAAAATATCAAAATATGGGGTCAATGATATACACACCGCCCGATACTTAAAAAACATGTTTAGTAAAAGATGTGGCAATTTAGTATTTACAACTGTATAAAGCTATTTACGAATGCAAATGCCGCGTCCAGCTCTATTGCTCCATGTACATGTCACATAAATCAAGATGGAGGCGATAACAAGCAACCACTCATAAAGGCAACAACGAGAACGGTTTTACGATTCATAATTGTACTTTATTAAATAACAGCCGGTTGCATTTTAATGGAAACCTAAGACCCGAACTGAATACAGAGTAGTATGATTCAGACAAAATTTACGACCGAATTAGTCAACGGAGCGAGGATTTTTCGCGAAATATTGTGTATGATTATTATTGTCCAACGGTGCCTACGTTGCCATAGCAACGGTTGTATTAAAACTGCTATAGATACCAAACACTATTTCTACCAAAAGTCAAACTTGCACAGAGAACGACGGAGAGAGCAAAAGAGCTGTGATACTTTTAAAAATGGATATGCTTGATACACAACATTGTATGGCAGGAAGAGAGCGCAGTAAATGTCACATAAATACTCTAGAACATTATAGAACGTCAAATCGATATTCATAAGCAAAAACTTGTACATATTTAAGATACCTAATAAGAATTACCAAGGCTCGATATTAATGCAAAATATTAGTTGCTCAATGATTATTCATTTCACTTCCTGCAATTTACCACATTTATTAATGTAACGAGCACTTTCCGCCGTCCGAACACGATTATTATTACTTTGTCATATTAATTACTAGGATTACATTTGAATATGCATAATTAAGCAATACATATAAATTTCCTTCAAACTCAGTAATACAAATTTATATATTCAGTACTAATGTTGGTTGATTCACAAGTGTTAATAAGAAAGTACGAGACCTCTTTCTGAATAGAAATAACTTGGTAAAAACAAAATTAATTCTTAACATCCAATTCATTAAAAATTCATAAACAATTTAAATACATTTTTATTGATTAAATATTTTTGATTAATATGCTGTGCCCAAAAGTAATCAATTCGATGTTTATATCTGGTACATATATGTATTTTTCTCTGTGTGAACGTAATCGTATGAGTTGAGCTTATTTGAGATAAGTTACCAAAGTTAAATCTTTTTATTCAGCCAGGTACATAGGAATGGTCCTAAATGATTGAATGCCTATACCGTATAGGCATAGGCGTATATAGACCGTACGTACGTCTTCAAATGGTTGAATCTCAGCTACCAACTATATAACACCAGGTCAAAGGGAGCTGTCATTAATTATGTAAAGTGAGTTTAATGTATACATTTAAATGCAATTAACCAACAATGTAAGTATTGAAGGCAACTCAAATAAAGGTTGCACAACGAGATGCAAAAAAAAATATCTCGACTAAATTGCATTTTAACTAAGCTGACCTTTGTGTGTAATTAATATCCGTTCGTGATCGTCGGCCATTCGTTCGGCATTAGCATATGGGAATTATTCCATTACAACGTACGTAATTTAAAAAATAATTCATCGAATCACGCGAGCTTGAGTTATGCGCCGGAGTTGCTTTTTTTTTCAACTTTTCACATTGTTTCACATTGAATCAATTGATTTATTTTGCAAAACTCAAATTCAGAATCCATTTTATTCGATAAGGTATATGATAAGGATCATTTTGGATCTAAATGACTCTACGTCCAACGCTACCAAACTGAACAGAAGCACGCAACTAATTCTCAAACTTTCTAAACATTAAAATAATTCATGAAGCTTTTACAAAAACTTCTGTTTAATTACCTTTTTTATTTATACCTATTTACATTACTGTTTCTTTTTACTTATTGTTTCTTGTCTTCAATATAATTATTTATAATTCTAGATTTAAATTAGCATATTTTTCGGTTTTTCTTATTTTAATGTATGTTGTGTTTTGTTTATGTATTATTATTATTTTATATACTTCGCACCCTTTGCACCTGTCTTATTATATTTTAAGTATTCTTTTATCGTGTGGGTTGTCTGGAAGAGATCGCTTATTAGCGATAAGGCCGCCCGTTGCTCTTATATGTTCTAACATCTGTTAATGTCATTTGCTTCTAGTGTTTAAGTGCGATAAAGTGTTAAATAAATAAATAAATTACATTTTCAGTTATTAATATAGAACTATCGATAAATTCCACTACAATTATTATAATAACAAATCATCAATCAGGTTTAATTTAATAAAAATAAGTGTTAAGCTTCGCCATGGACGTCACTAATAAACTATTAAGGCGTATTTTATTGATTTCCCAATCAAAGATGGTGTTAATATTTGTTTATATCATTAACTATTTATTAGCATATGGTAGTATAATAAGTTGTATAGTAACAATTAAACAAATTTAATTAAAAAAATAACACACCATGTAGTTTCACCATATTAATATAATATATAAACAAATAGGAAGGATTGCCGTATTCTTGAGTTATGATAAAATCCTTTCAAAACTATATTAATTCTTGAATACGTATTAAGGAAGCTTTTTATTAGCAAACTCGTATTTCATAAATCATTTTATATGTATATAATTAAAAACATTTAAATTCCTGTTTTAATAATTGAGACGTGGTTTTAATAAATATATAATATTATTAAAATAAGTTTTAAGGTTGTTTATAAACAATATATAAACCTTATAAGTTAAATGTTAATTATTACAAAGTGTCTGCAGGTGACTTTAACAGTTTTAATTATTATTCATAAATGCATAATGTACACTCGCAAAACAATATAATTCAATTCAAGAATTTTGATACAATTTATATAATTATTTATGTAAAATTGTATAGTTATTTTACTATATCCATGTAAGGTTTTTGAGTGGGAGTGCCATGCTGTTACTTACTAAAGTTTCAGCCGAATGGGCAGGCACGGCCGGAGAAATACCACTCTCTCACAGAAAACCGGCGTAAAGTGATACAATTGGACTTTGTTCATTTTGTACTCGCGTTTCGTTCGGTGAGTGAGGTCTTCCGGTGCCCATCCTTTTCCCCTTCCCTCGTTGCCTCGTCCTTCTCCCCTTTCCTTTAAAGGCCGGCAACGCACTCACGAGCTACCAGCCACGTGAGTGTCTATGGACGGCGGCTTCACCTTTATGGTGGGCCGCCTGCTCGTTTGCCCCCTCTTCTATAAAAAAAAACGGACATTGTCACCGAGAACTACGTAAAATATTATGTTAGTAACTGATTAATAATAGCCATTAACATTTGTTTTATTACCTACTTTGAATAATTTTAACATATCCGACATAAAAAAACTATTCGTCTCGCAATAATTAAACGTTATTTATTAGCTCGATCGTAAATATTTTTTTTATCTGAGCTATAAATATCGCATAAAATGATCACACAACATACATGTATTCGGAACGGCCATTATGTCGCCGATAAAAGTTAAGGCTTTTTATTTATACACGTATATTTAGACCGAGTTTATTATGTTTATCGGTGTTTATTACCGATATGATGATATTGTCTCTGGTCACATAAACTATACATCATGAATATAATAAAAACTTTCCCAAATATGATATGATAAAAAAGGCTAAGCATAAGCCTACATGGTAGATGCGCAGTTATAATTACATTGGTTAAAGCACTAAGATGCTGTATCCAGCTCATAAATCTGGGTAAGTGGGTGGGTGAATACATTACAGGCTGTTATCGCCTGTATATTTCACGTTCATAGCGCAAGATAAACATTTTTAATTCCTACATTAAGTGTCATAATAAATAATGTTGCGAGTCGACGATTCGCCCACACAATCTTCGCTTATAGTGCACTTTTGTTAGAAGCTGTTAAATATAACAAAGCACATTCGATTATCAAGATTATTAAAATTCAATATCAATGAAATAAGCGTAAAGTGTATACTCGTAATTTTATGACGACAAGAAAATAAAAGCACTTTTCTATTGATTCTAATTTGTCATTTTTTTGGAAACTGTCGACAGATGGCACTCTTAAAAAATCAATTTTCTATACAATCTTGTGATATTATTTTTTTAAAGCGGGACTATAAATAGCGTCGAAGGCATTAGCAAAGTTCAAAGCAAAGAGTAAAGCGGACATACGGTGTAGATGTTTATTTAACACATTTGTTGCTGATATATCTGACAAATATCTTGATACATGGATGTAATTCAACCAATAAAATAGTTTGAAGACTGAAAACAAAATCTGACAATGCTTTACGTTATAAGTATTCGGCAGATTCATTTACTTGAATATGAATTAATAAAAAATTGAATTTTAATTGATCAAAGCCTCTTTTTGTTTCGCAAGCTAGTTGTCAATGTACCTTATTAATAAGTCATAAGCACATAAACACTCATGTTGCTGGAAGCTCGTGAGTGCGTTGCCGGCCTAATACAGTATAAAACTGTAAAAAAGGTGCTAATTTTTAATAAATATCAACTAATGAACAGTTTCAATGAATATTCAATAATACATCGAGAGAATTATTTACATATATATTTTTATACACAATAATTCAATTCAAGAATTTGTTTGTAATTAATGCGAATTTCTATCGTTATTTATGTAAAATATTGATGTATGTACATATTAATTACGTTAATTTATGTATGTATGCATAAAACGTTAAAACAGCTTGTCACGCTTAATATATTTATGCAGCTTCCTATCTCAGTTGTGTTGCAAGCAAATTTATGCAAATGGTTAGTTAAATGCACACTAGTTAGATACGACGACTTATGTTTTACTTTCCAAAGATAATGTATAGCTTGAGATAGTATACTTAGTCCGACACAGTACTCTCGTTTGATTATCAAAATCGCTTTTACTCAGACACTTGTGAAAGCCTTAAAATAAAAAGCTTACGCTCTGTTCTCAGTTCAAGGAGCTGACATGAAACTCGGGGAGAGTTCTTTTCTTCTTCTTTCTAGCTAGGAATTTTGTTTAACAAACTTTTTATGTTTCATCTAACTACAACCTAATAGTCATTATTTGCAGTGGGAAAACGTTGGTATTGATAAATAAAAATATAAATAGATAAACAATTTATTTCAAATGAGTTTGGCAAAGTAGTTTTTGGTATTTCTATTTTAGTCTAGACTTGATAAACATTATTTTTAATTAAAATGTCATATCGGCGGACCTTGACGATCTGTTAACGGGTGCGTTCGTAATCTCACAATTTAAATTATTCATGTATCTTTACGATTGAGAGCAACGATTTTGTTTCTAAACCACTTCTAGTGAGTTTATCTAATCCATAAACACGACACAACTATAAAATTTAACTGCATCTGTAAAATTAATATCCCGTACAATCTGCCGTACAAAATCTTAATGAGAGGTAAATAAAGCTATAAACGTGCTATTTACTGAGCGTTTCTTCAATAAAACGTGTTGATACAGTGACGATTATATTAATTCATGGCTAACTCAGATGTGATTAAACCACCAGCTTATTGAGAGCTATTATTTTTTTTATTGCCGCATTATCTGTTTATTGTTTTCGTCTCGTTTTGAATACGAGGCTCCATTTTTATTATTTAAGAGGCTGTATGCCTTTACATCTAAATGTGACTTGAGCATTTCATCTGATACAGAACTTTCAAACTATAAAGGCCAAGTTCGTTCGTATTATATTATGCGTCTACAATTATTGTAAGTGTTTTTTATGTGCCGTTTTAATTTAATTAATATAATGTTGTTACAATTAATTGAGGTTTTACTGGTATTTTGCATACAATCCATTATTTTTTTAATGGTGGTATTATTTAATATAACTCTTTGATACCATAGTATTCCATTTTGTTATCTCAAAAATATTGTATCGTTATGCGATCGAATCCTCGAGAATAATTAGTTATTGAATAATTTACAATGTAAATTGCACCTTGCCGTAATAGACATATAAATAGCGGCAATGACAACAAAATTATAATAATAAAGTGTTGGCCAACAGACCAACAGTTTGCACGTTTCGCTAATGTTTATGGATCACGTTTAATTGCAAATGAATTATGAATATTTGCTTGCTCATATTCGATATTGTCTGTGGGACAAGTTATAGGCTGATCACAGTTTACAATTTCGTGAAAATGCTGACGCACCACTAATTTACGGAATGTATTATACAAACAATGTTCCCATATAATTGTTTTGTGTGTATACCTTGTTTTATTATCTTATAAGTTTATTGGTGCACATTATCTGCTTGGGGACAGTTTATAGGCCATTCCTACAAATCGGAATTTGAATAATTATAAATGATCAGATCGCTGTAAGCTGGTGACATACACTGCGTCCGGTTCACCTCGATCTGTCACTTATAAAACGCGTTAAGATTTATAATATCGTTGGAAACGTATCGCGCACGTCAATTATACCACCAAAGAGTAAATAAATTTTGACGGATTTATTGGGCACGACTCGCGTCCATTAATACCGCTGAGGAGTTAATTACTGCATTTGTTCGTTTTATGTCACAATTCTGATAGTTTCAATGGATATCGTAAATGTGTCGGCCATTATGATCCTCACAAATAAATTGTCGGTGATTTGTGTTGCTCACAACTGTTTTGATAACATTTTTAAATATATTGTTTTTCTTTTGTTTGAAATTGAAATCTCATTTATTAGGTTATGCGTGGACACATAGTTTATTATTTCATAAATAAGACAATATTATGTTAAGATTACATGATTAACAGTGCTATTATAACTAAGTAACTAATAGTGCGTAACCAAGCTAAGCTAGAGTTAGTTTCCCAAGAAAGGCCCGTCATAATACAACATAATAACCTAATGATTTACTGATTTATGTCCGTTTGTGTTCTGAGAAGGCGCATAATAAATAGCTTGTAATCTAAATAAATCACTTTAATAACAGCCATCAGCCTGATTTATATCTACGCTGTAATAACATCAATAATTATATAATGACAATGGACAGGTATCGTGTAAACTGTGCGATTAAATTTGATTGGATTTTTTGTATGTTACATCAACTGCCAATGTCATATGTAAATTTTGTTATTGATTTCATCCGGATTTGTCCGTTGTTCAATTAACAAATTGATATTACTAATTCCGTCTGTATGTTTACAAAATCAATTATACTCAAACTCAAAGAGGTTTGTGAGGCCTTGAAATTTTTATTCAAATTCTTCCTCATAACTTCTTTTTGGTTCTTCAGTGCATCTGGCAAGTTTGCGGAGGCTATGCTAATTGTATGCAACCATGCGAAAAAGATTGTCCTCCTTTCTTGGCAGGATGCGGGCCAGCCCTAATCCTGAAAATGATCTCGGATAGAGTGGACTCATTTGTTATTCGTTACTGTTCCAGCCTGCACATTGAAGATAATGTATTTATTAAAAAAAAGAAGAACATAATGTATAACATTTTTCGAAAACTTGAGTCAAAAAAAAAAAATGAATATTGTTAATAGTCTCCTTGATATTCAACGTTACAAAAGATTACGCAATCCGGGAGTGTTCCAATCATCAATCACACCGAGACAAATAAAATTAACGATCATTAATTACAGCCAGCTGTCAGTCGCAATTCGCAAACAAATCATTGACGAACAAAATATTCGCGTGCAACCGATCCCACGTCAACATATATCAATTAAAATCGACACGCACACTTTTCTCAACGACTGTATCCAAAAAGAAATAACTTGACATTCAATTGTCTTCATATGTCATTCAATATAGATGTATTAAAAAGTTATGACAGTTAAGTGTTAAGGTTAAATAATGCAATTTCCTTGGGTTTTAAATTAAAAATGCTATGTTTCTTTCGTGCCTATAAAATTAACACTATAAGATTATATTGTATTTTTTAGAAGAGTAGACTAGTAGTCTCTGGTTTTACGGAAAAACTGTTCAAGACTGAAAAGTTTAAATATAGATAAACGTTTTGTCACTTAAACACAGATTTTGAAGTACCTAGGTAGGTCCTGTTAAGGAATGAAAGGAAAATGAACTGCTGTGATCAATGGAGTTGGTGCATTAACCAGATCTATTCTGCAGATGTGCTGTCGTGACGCGGTGGACAGACAAATGTGGAGGTTCCTAGTGATTCATTAATAATATTAAATTCTTATTGAAAACGTTGATAAAATAATTTAATATATTTATATGGCGTCATAAGTTAATTGTTCACATTTATTGTCAATTAAATTTATGACAGCTGAACACGCAAATGCAACGGTGTGACAGAATCCCGTTTATCATTTAAAATTAGGCCATTCTGAATTTATTGAATCGAATAATCCTTACGTGAATACGAGAAATATAACCACGCTTGCAACGTTGTGCAAAGGATATTATTAAAAACAATAAATACCTGATAATAGTCATTTCCCTATTGAAATATTTCCATTTTTTAAATATTTATTCAGCTTAAAAGCCTGTGATAAATGAGAAATAGTCATATATCATGCGGAACCCACCCAGTAAGGCGACACCCAACATTAAGCCCATATTTAAGCCCTGGCGTGTTTCACAATTTATCGACATGTAAATCATTTAAATTGGCGCCCGCGGACATTTTTTAGTGAACGTAATTGGCATATGGGTATGTTTTTCACTCGGGAATCCAATTTATTTGATAGACGTATTTGTGACGTAAACACGGGCAGACGTGCAGTTCGTATCATGGTATTTCCTTAGACAAAAGCTCTGGAGTTAGAAAATCATCTTAAGATTTACTATATCGGAAATTATTATTAATTGTTTCTTATTCTCTTAACTTATTCTTATTTTTATTTTGTGTGTAGACCAGACAGTGGTCTGGCCTAGCTACAGGTACCTGTAGATGACGGTACTGGACTAGTAGTTAATGGGTTACAACGGTATACATGCATTTCCTTGCCCTAAAACCACACCGGTCTCTCCAGGGCGAACTTGGTTCGCTTGTCATTGGGAGTCTCTTACGAATTTTGTTCAACTAATTGTGTTAAAGTAATAAATCTTATGATTTACATCCCAATAAGAACCTTTACGCAACTAAACAATAAATTAACAATAAGTAATGGAATGAAATTCATTAATGATTTATACGTAGTTAGCGATCGCGTGCTGTACGCTCATAAAAATACCTTTGAAAAAGATTATTTTATTGCAAAGTGCTGCTCTCTGCTAATTGTTGTTATGTTAACTATGTGGATAAATGGATAAATTTCTACTGCGAAGAATTTTACCCTTCAAAGTGAAACATTTTCATATAAATCACTTTGTTAAATACTTTGCGATACTTGTACACTTGAACTTAAATAGGGGGAGGTCTTAGGCTATATAAAACGTGTTTTGTGTATCTCTAACTCGTGTGTGATGTTAATCGGTCGTTTCTTAATTATAATGTAAAAATACAGACAACATCGATCACTCCTTGAGCAACTTATCACTAGCCGACAAAAATACATCCATTACAGGGAGGCATTAAGAACAAATGTCCACACTTAACCTTTCTCCCTTTGTGATATACATCTTATAAATACGCCTCATTATGCTCACGCCAAACCACAATTACTCAATCGTTGCACTTAACTCAATACGATAGAGTTCATTTTTGATTAATCTAATGCAGTTAAATGTTGTTTAATACAGGGAGGTATCAGAGGTGTCGTGGAAAACTTAATTTATGTAAAACCCGTAGGTGATTATTTAAGTTGCGGTAACCGATTGAAGAGATAAGAAAGATTAATTGAGTACGGACCTGCTTTGAGAGATACCTTATTTATTCTTTGTAGATTTTATACTGATGTTTTTAAAGATTTCAACGATTGTCGTGATAAATTATAATCGCTTAATGAACTTTGGTGAAGGCTCTTTAAAAAACAAATTGTTCTCAGTCATGAATTTACGTTTGATTTAATATGATATGATTTTTTAATGGTTAGGTTAGGAATTAAGAAATATACAAGACCACATTGAAAGGGCCCTGGGGTCGCTTTCGCACTCAACCAGGCACCCAGCGGCTGCTAATGTAGTTGTCTACATCGGAAGAAGAAGGTTAGCATACCTTCTCCTACGCTCTCCATGTCTCCCAACCCGTAGTGGATTTGTGGTGGAACGCTCTCTCTCCCGTTCCGCCGCCTCCTTCAATAAAATAACCGTCTCGCAGAAGGATGCCACTGCACTCCACTCCTCCTCACTACTGAGCATCTTTTGGACAACAACAGGCATGTTGAGGTTGTTGCCCACCACACAACATAAATCACTCCGGAATAAATTATAGACTACGAAAACGTATAAAAAGTAATAATTAGTAAACTCACGCATTATTTGTGTCTAGCGATAGCCTTTTAATAAAGAGACATTTAACAAAATGAACTATTGAAAAACCAACTTGCATCTTTGCAAGAGAATTTAAAGCTACTACAATATTAATTTTGAATAAGATTGCAACGGTCGGTGATAGTGCCGCAGGCTCGGTCGGCGGGGAGTGCTCTTTGAACTGCTAATCTCAGCCAACCTCCACTTAAATGCTGCATAAATCGCGCCAAGCGAACAACAAAACCATAGAATGTATTTATTTTATAATGTAGAGAAAGCTTGAGCTTACATTTCAAAGTAAACCAATATTTAAATAATATAATAATAATTATAATTAAAATAATAAACCTATTGGCCACCTTACTACGTTTTAACTGAAACTGTAATAAAGTTCGTTTCAAAAGCGTCGTAAAAGCTAAATTCGTCTCAATTAAGCTCATGTTCTATCTTATTGATATTCATGTGAAGTACAAGCGACGCCGCGGGCAATGTTAGCCGTCCAACATCAAGCCATTAACAGCCGAGATAAATTACGTTGTATTAATAATATTTGTGATGGTTTGTTGAGAAATTGTGCTTTTGTACAGCCATTTTAAATCATTCGCGACCTTCACTGCGTTTATTTTCAATGAAAATTATAAACACTCTTAAACATTCTAATGAATGACAAATACATTTTGCAATAGTCGTGCTATTTTTAAGTTAAGTGTAAAGAGCGAACGTCTCCCATATAGACCGGCAACTCACTTGTAGGCTGGCATTGCCGGTGTCCATGGGCGTTTAAGAATGACCCGCCTGCTGGTTGACCTCCTGTTAAAAAAGTGATTTTTCAATAAAACAGGATGGTGTTCCTAATTTGCAAACTGTAAGTTCCTGTTATATATCAGTTGCAATTAAAAAATTAGCCCATCTATAAAGTCGTATAATAAAAATTTTTCATCGTCTTAATTTCAACAAAACTCAAGAACATTTTCCGACACTTATCACTGTTTCCACACAAGCAATCAAGGAAATTCTCACCTCATTAAAATGGTATTCAGGACCACACCGATTCGGCCAAGGAAAACGTTAAAATATTTCATATTACAATTCATGCTCTACAAACATTGCATTGTGATGCTAATGTGGGCTAATTGAAATGACCATTTGGGTGCACCTCAAACATTTTGCCATCAATATTGAGAGGACGGATTCAATTATGCGAGGCCACATTTGGCACAAAAATATTAATTACTTCATACAACTGCACAAAAATAATGCTCCCGTTAGACTTGAATATTTGAGAACAATTTGGGTCAATTTATTTTAAGTGTTTTTTTCTTTCTTCTTTTATTGTCATGTTGACATAAAAGTTTCGTATTTGCTGTGTTATATTTGTGTGTGTGTTTTTTATTAAGTAGAATTAAAAAAGTTATGTTTCTTAGTAGACTGTATGTGAGTTATTAATTAAATATGTAATAAAATAATGACAATGAGTTCCTGCTGTACGTACTAACCAATTGTCGACTTCACGATTACCACTCATTATTAAAAGAACATTTTTCTTTCGCATACTACGTATTGAAAGCTTGAAAGTATTTCAAGTTATGTTTTTAAACTTTAGGACAATTAAATGACGCCTGAACTTAATTATTCTAGTTATTTTTAATACTAATTGTTGTAGTTGCGCCGATATATTTGTGTATTAATTGTAAAAATACATTCGTTTGGTATATTACTTGAAATATTCGGTTTCAATCCGGCCCTGGCGCGTATGGGTGGTTAACATGAATAATTGTTTGGGCAAATTTTCATAACTGTCGGTTGATATGGATGTAAATACGCGGTCACGAAAACAAACGTTCAATTTATTCACACTCGTTAATTTGATGACTCGACTTCACGCGTACCAGCGTTTCCGTTGGTCCTTTTTTATGGTTAACATTCCTTCGTAGAACAAATGGGAAATGTGATTAGGATCGTTCATTTGTTTTATGATAGAATCAATTTATTAACAAAGCTCGATCTTTCTAGTGCTGTGCTGTGATCGTTGTTAGAGATTATTTGTCAAGATTTAAAAAAAAATCATCGAATATTAAATATTATATATCTCGATTTTGTGTGCTCTTTACCTAATATAAATACAGAATATCTATTATTTTCTAACTCCATGATTTATATTCATTGTTTTTAACGCTTATGAAAAATTTGAATACAATCATATAATAAGTCGTTAATCACACATACGTTAGGAGATGACAATCATTATTTAGTTAAACTACGTAATGCTAGAGATGTAATCTTTTTAAGAAATCTGTCGGCGGCATATTAACAAATCCACACGAACGCTACGTGACGCGCTAAACAATGCGGGTTTGTTCGTTAAATACAAATATAACGAACAAACATAAGAAAATCGATATTTACAATTGGACCTTCTGGGAACATTCGAGAAGTATTTTAACGTATTTATGCTAAAGACGTGGTCGGATGACGATTCAAAGCCCTGTTTGACCACAGCATCTAATGCCTTGTGTAATTCCACGGAAGGGTTGGCTACCTGTTTCTCTTATTTCCTTCTCACAATAAACTAATTCTATATGAAAAAAATACATCTGTATTTAAGTTTCTATACACATTATAAAACTATTAAAGTATGCAGAACATTCTACTGTTACGATACTCGCGTAAACTTAACCCAAAATATTAATTACAAATAAATCACGATTCATATATGTCTCGAGCTAATTGTTTATTCCGTGAGGAAATTGTGATACCTGATTACCTCATACAGATTATGGGGCTTGAATTAAAAACTAAAACACTTAAATCAATTTAAAATTGTCCTTGCAGATCACTCACGGTGGCGTTTCCTGGTTGTATCTTATACGTTAAGAAAGAAATAAGAAAGAAAATAATAAAATACCTCATCGTGTGATTTAAAACATTATTCAGCATAGGACAGTTACATAAAGTTAAAACACAATTCGCTAAATACATTCGCGGTGTTTTTTGTTTGCACACTACTTACTTAAAGTTTATCTACTAGTTAGCGTAATGATACTAAAATACATGAGCAAACACCGCCGGTTTGCGATAATTTATTAATACTTTGTTTGTTCTACTACTTATATACAGCGGAGGTGCTACTTAGGAATACCAGGAACATCGCCGTCAAATCACGAGTAAGTACCTACTGATAAAAAGGGCGTGTACTCGAACTTAGTAACACTTTTAATGTTTCTAAATAATATATTTTATTAATATTCCCTTAACAGGAAATAATAAATGAATTAAAAAATAATAATCAAACAAAAGTTCTTTGGTAACAAGGCATTTGCTTTAGCACTTGATACATACAAGTCAAATATTTTAATATAAAAAATCGTGCGAGACGGCTGTACCTATTTTCATAAAATTTTCACATAATATATGTGAAATAAATAGGACTGGGTCTAAAAAAAAATTTAAAAGTATATATTTTTAATCGATTTGGTTTTAAAAAATACATATTTTAACTGTTTAATGTTAATAATAACTGAATAATGTTCAACTCTTATCAGTGGACACCACATACGCATCTTCTTCTCAGAACATTTTTCTTATCAGCTCTTGCTTGGTCAGAAAATTAAACAACTTCACAGATGTATGAGTTCCATTGTTAAATGTAAAATTGTCTCCATTATGTTGAAATCAGAAGAGGACAACAAAATGTGAAATATCATCGCAGTGGGTACAATCTTAAAAAGTTTTTGAACCATTAGGCGTGTTGGGGGTCGAAAACGAATCTAACTTTCGCAGTTCTGTTGACACAAATGGGACGCAACGCTACTGGGTGTCATAAGCGTATGGTGCTGTCATAAAAAACTATGTGAAAGTTCGAAAGCTGTTTTAGATGTAGTGTTTTGTGTATAATAGAAATTTAACAGACGGTATATGTGGAGTGGATATTTAGACCGGGTAATGTTAAATGATTTCGTTAAAGAACCTTTTATGGGCGCGACGGCCAACTTTAAGCACCGATTTATATTCAGATACGTTGTGGCGGGATTTTTCTTATTATTGACACTTAGTGTGAAAATAGTTATTGTCCTACGCTGTAGCATTAACCAATATAGTTGTGTAAAGGAATTATCTGTTATGAACTTTAACACGCTTAACTCGTAATGTTTAATGAAATAATCAAAATTGACTTAAATTCAAAAATGCATTTACGGTAGTAAACTATTATATAAAAGACCCGAAATAACATAATACATATGTTAAGTATCGGTTAAGCAAACATTAAGAATTTACTAAAATATGTAGTCTTTAATGTTGCTGCTCCCCATTATACGTGAATGAAATAATACAATTTCGTAGTGCGGAACTCTTGATAAATCTAAGACCTGTTATCGGTTCTAATCAATGAAAAATGTCACCGGGAAAAATCTTTTCGGCACATCGCACACAGCGTATAAAAACAAAAGCGCCGCAATTTGGTGGAGTGCCGCAGGTGTCAGTTTTTCCAATCAGTCGGTCGCCTGCCACCCTTCCGGCCGGGAAATGGAACTCGCCAGTAGTGTGGTGCACGTGTCGATAGATGGATATCGATTTACAAAGATGTGTTTTGCAGTTTATGTTTAAACAAAACTTCTATATTATTACGTTTAAAAAATTCAACCGAGTCGTATAAGAATTACGTCAATGTGCGATATTCGTGAGACAATAATATTTTTAATTACATCACCTACATGTGTTCATAAAAAAAAACAATCAATTACATTATAACGTTTGTTTATCTATATAATAATAGGCTAAGGATGACGGACATAAATTAAAAAATAATGATCTAGGGTAAATTAAGATTAATGATTTTTTTTTAAATTGCATAGTAAAGAAATGTTATAGTGATTATTTGAAGTACCAAAGTTTATATATCTTTGTCGAGCTATATAAGTAAAATAAAAACGTATATTTTTTTTAGTTGTAAAACTTGTCGTTAAACGTTTTAAATGTCCGTGTTGAAAATATCGAGCACCGCTACCAGCACTAGGTGTAGGAAGTGACAGCACCTCAGGCAACAAGGAGGCCTGCAAATGAACTTTGCTGTTTTTCCTTTTACAGCTCAACCGCCAGCAATAAAGGGGCCTCAACCGTTTCCCCTTTTTGACATTTTTGAATACAGAATACAAAAGTTGTAGTTCGAAAATTAGATTTTGTTTTTAATTTAAATTTTTCCTTTGTCCTTTTGTTATTACAAGAAGTATGAGCAACTTGTATGCAGTGACAGTGTTGATGCTGCTGATGGAGATACATTTTTCAATGAAAGATGTTTCAATATAACAATATTACTAGCTGACTGACTGAATTATTTCTAGTGTAGACAAAAAACCAACTGGCGGGCAAAACTAATTTAATGACGATTGATCGGTTATCGACCGAGTTCGGAAAGTGATTTCATTACTAAAAATAGGGCTTGGTGATAAAAGGGTTTGTATTTTTATGTACAAAAAAAGTCGTCGAAAAATTAAAAAAAAACAATTAAGTGTGAACAACGCTTATCACTTAGGGGTATGACAAAACAGATACGGGCCAATTCTCATACCTACTGAATCGTAATGTTTAATGAAATAGTCAAAATTGACTTAAATTTAAAAATGCATTTACGGTAATAAACTATTATATAAAAAATCCTAAATAACATAATACAAAAGTTAAGTATCGGTTAAGCAAACATTAAGAATTTACTAAAATATGTAGTCTTTCATCTTGCAATGCTTTAATATTAAATTTAGTAAAAATTCATCAAGCCGTTACGGAGGAGTATGTTAACTAACACTGTCACAGGGAAATTTTATATATAAGAGACCCACCCAACTTTGAATATTTTGAAAGTGCTTTTTTATTACACGTGAAACTTAATAAAAACTGAGTATAATCGCAACGCAGCGACATAAAACTTTAAACGTATTCATAAAAACGTTAACCTTTATCTACTTAATTGCACACAATATAGTTTATTGTAAAGTTATCGTTGCCTCGCCATAATTGAGGTTTCCTCGGAATACTTTAATAAATTAACGATAAAATTAGTTAACGAAACTGTAAACGATATAAAATATCAATTTAAGAATCGATTCGTCCACGACACAATCGTAAAAGTTTATGAGCCATTAAATGCGTCGATAATTATTCGAATTTAATCGTCTCTCGTAACATATACATTATCATATGTTAAGGACCTCATCACGGGAGTATGACGCTTGAGTACTTTTCAAAAGTCATGGCTTTTTTTTATTTCTTAAACCTATACAGCTTATTCCAAAAAGCTTACACAACAAAAATAGATCAACAACAAAGCCAAAACAAGGTCAAAACATACAGTCGAAAATAGACAAAAAAAAAAAATATATATATACATATGAACAAGTGCAGTATATTATGTAAAGAAGGAGCATTTAAGTGTGTGTGTGTGTATTAGTGTGTGCAATGGTGTGTCTGTGTAAAGGAGTAAAACACCTTCTTCCCACACTAGTTAGGAATATATTTCTTCTGTTAAGCAGTCATAGCAATACTGTATGTACATCACAGTCTCAATCAATTAGGTTGAAATATATTGATGTGTTTTCGTGTTTTTTAATTAGTTTTATAAATAATAACACGAATATCAAATACTTTTTATAGTGTGAATAAATTCCCAATTAATTAACATGTAGGTACAATTTATTATCCAAACAAAAGTTTCACTTAGACACATAAGACAATTAACACTATCGGCGGAATAATATTAATGTGATTTTAATTCAAAATTGCCTAAAGGATTTACGATACAAGTCTTTACGTACAATTTTAATGGGTTTCTTTGGCAATATAAATGTCAGGTGGTTTATTATTGTATTTATACATTCATATTTATGGATATTATGGAGTCCATTACGCATAGACATACTTATGTATGTCTTAATATAATATATATTATACATTACTTAGTAGTATTAAAATAACAAACTTTTATGTGTTTTAATAGTTTCCGATTATTAATTTTGTGTTTGAGTAAAAACATATAAGTTTATTTATCTTTTCAGCGTGTTAATTCCTGCAATTTTTACAACACAAATAATACTGACGCTACCTAGATTGCAGTGCCTATTCCAAAGTCTAAATATGTGATGAACTGTACGCCCTTGACAAGTCAATCATCATGCACGCATTTGTATTAAACTTTTCATAAATTTAAATAGTGGCCATTAATCACGAATATAATAACTACATCCCGCCCGTTTGTCTGCTCAAACCTTCGGGCGACAGGCGGAATATTAATTCGGACACAGACCCACTAACATACAGAGACCGCTCGGACAGTGTTGACAGATTTTAGTGTTTATTCTTAACTTAATAACTACAGACTCAACGATGAGTAGTCACTAAGGTTCAGATTTAATTATGTAAGACTTAATGTTACTTTATATGTTTATCTTTAGATAAACTGTTGTCTGCACCCGGAAAAATGTTTTTGATGCAACGTGGGGATGACGCGGGATAGCGTCAGTGTCCTCTCACTTCTTGGTTGCATAAGGTTAGTTGAGTGAACAACGGCATGGACAAACCGCTGCGCGGTTTTTAATGCCGGAGAGATTAAGATGTATGAATTTTTTTTTTGTTTTTGGATTTGAAGAAATAAGAGATATATTTAAAAAAAATGCGCGTAAGCTTGGGAACCACATCATATAAATGGTTAGGCGTGTCGAAAGAAAGCAATAGATGGTTTGTTTGTAGATTCATTGAACTGTCAATGTCTGAATCTGAACTGTCAGACTCTCGACTCTGGGCGCCATGTTGTTGTTCTGATAGTGTGTTCGAGATTATAATGCCAGTATTTGGGAAACCATTGAACGGCACGTTTATCCGAGTCGGGTCGTGAACACCTCTGTAGACAGTGAGATTTATGCCCCGAACCCGTTGCTCTTCATAATTGTGTACTAGACTGTAGCACCCGTGTTTCTGTACTCGCACATAACCCATATCAGACCCATTGAGAATTGAATGAATTCAATTGAGTGAATTCTTCACCGAGATATTTATGACGTCACCCTCCGGTCAGTGTCAGTAAGATGACAGTTCTGTCAGCCTCTGCACACAATTACACTGCGCATTCAATATTTAATCGCACAACCGGCTGACCCATTAAAAGTCTATTAAGGCATTTGCATATTTGATACACAATCTATAAACGTCTGCCGGCCCACGGCATAATCATTATTAGAGCTACCAATTATATGACATACATTGCCAGTGTAGGTGTAATTAGTACATACTTCACGGACAAATTATCGGCCAATAAACAAAAGGCTATTAAACTTAAAATTGAATTTTTGTAGTAGACCTACAATTTAAATTTTAATAGAGTTTTATTATAAACTTGTCAATACAATTTTAAAAGCACATGGATATGGTTTAAATTCAATTTCAAGGCCAACTGTTATGTGTGACATTTTATAGAGATTACAAAAGAGACAAATACATGCATAACAGTAACTTGGGTACTTAACAATGAAAGCTATATATTACGTAAAATACTGTTCCATGTGAATGTTTTCTGAGGTTTTATTTAAATGAAAAAGTAATATCAGGCTAGACATTAGGTAGGTATAAATAAATGTTAATTCTAACTGTGACGCCTAATACGAATAAACAAGTCATAATCGATTTTGATACTCAAGAGAATAAATTTAAAATCGTCATTGAATGCATTATACAAATGATTATTTACGACGCCCATACACATCGAATAATCGAAATGAAAATAAAACGTACGACATTAACTCGAATAATCCCGCGAATCGAATAATCGTAAATTATCGATTTATTATCATCGTAATCGTTATGAAAATGGCGTCTAGTTGGGAATTGTTCACAGATGTGAATGTTAAGTTCCGTTTGCGCCTTTATATGCAAACATATTTCGAAAGTTTACAAAAAGATATTGATGATTATATATATTGATTGACAAATAATAAATTATTTGAATTCTATTTGAACCCGATGATTATCCTAATCATCGACATAATGTAACGGTACAGTAATATTAATTTTTCTAGCAAAATAATTTCCTTTATTCTAAAATCTATTGTAAAATCGTTGTTTTATTAATTAAGTTTAAGTACGAAATTAAAGGCATGATTCATGAATTTTTATTACATGTGTCATAAAATTTATATCAATATTATTCTTATGGCGCGGCCATAATTCCAAAGTGTCATTTATTGTGATCATAAATGGGTAGATGTAATTCGTTTAAGTTTTTATTGATTGGCCGTAATTATACTGGAACTGGAACAGATTAATTCAGGGGTCAAGAGAAATATTTCGTATTAGTTTATGTTAAAAGGAGGCAAACAGCAGGCAGCTCAATTCGGGTGAAGTCCTGACAGCCGTCGCAGGAGGCTTACAGGTGAGTTGTCGGCCTTTAAGGTAGAGGAACGCTCTTTTCTTGCAGGCGAAATTAACATCGAATCTCTGAAGTTGATGAGTGTTACTTAAAATTGCAGAATTGTGAAAAAATAAAATCACTTAACTCTCATAGTCACCTGTAGGTTACAAATATAATATCAAAATATACGTTCATCTGAATACGATACAATTTATTTTGTAATTGACTTAAACACTGAAATAACTTATTCATGCTGAATGTCTGAACGACATGAGAAATTGATGATAAGCAATAACAAATGGCTGGACCATTGCACTATTTACTGTCATGTCACAGCATAATCGACTTGTTTTTTTACCAAAGTATACAGAGTTTTTTATTATAATCTATGTAGTTAACACTAAATTCTCTCAACAAAAGCCAACCGATTATATATATCGCACGAAAGCGATATGTTTATGGGTGGGTCGGGTCGTTAATTAATGTTTAAGTGAATTAATTACACTTTTTATTTATTTAAAAAACAAGTGTTGTTTGTCTCTACTGCATTAATATTTTAAAAAAATTGTTACAAACTTAAAAGTGCGTTTATTGTATTGACCAATCAGAGCAGACAGTTTCAAATGGGGTGTAGGCGCCATCTTGTTCGTGTAACAGGTATTCGGGATTCTGAGGTCAGTCTTTGGGAGACTATTGGAGAGCACGATTGACCGAGTTGGGTCGTAGACACATCTATTCTGTTGATCGCGTTAGTGCTCGCCCATAACCCATATTTAGACGCCCACTTAGCGCATTGAGAACTATGATTGTTTTGTGGCTTGCATAATGCATTATAAGTTTTTTTTATTAAATCATGAGTCAGATTTTGTTTTAAAACAGTTTGCATTTTTTTTATATAAACCTTGAAAATAGTTTTATTAACACAATTATGAATGACATCAACAAATAACAATAGTTGGTAAGTAGAAACCATAAAAGTAGTTCCATTTCTCCTACCAGATATGTCCAATTTTATGCGCCATTTTAACTGATATATACGCGAACATTTTAATTAATTTAATAAACATGACTTGCTGATTTAATAAAACGATTTATAAGCAATGATTGCAAAGGAAATGCAAATGTTATTTGAAAATGGTAAAAACGTTTAGTTCAAAGATTTATTCAACGACCGATATATTTATGAGATGCATTTAGTGACGGTTTCATTATTTCAATATGTTTTTTGTAATATTTATATTCGTATATAATTCAATACGTAAAAAACCTTACTTTCGCATGGTAAAATACACCATAAAGTTTACGGCTCAGCTTTTAAAAGCTACAACTTACCATTTATTAGTAACTGCTGTGTTACCTTTCAACAATTTAATACGACTTAATTTCTGCATTTGCCTTACACAATACCTGGTACTAACCTTCTTTCCGTATCAGTAAATCATGCTTATAAAACATCACTAGTGTCAAAAATTATTAATGGATTCATTTTACTGCGAGCTGATGTAAGATTCATGAGCCGCTGTGAAGTCAGTTGATGTATGACGGATATTATATGCAGTTTGCAGTTGTTCACGTATAATACGAACATTTGGCTGGCCAGGTCGTTCCTGAATTATTTACGGGTGCTTGATGTTTTTTTGTGACGCGGTTGCTATGATGAATTTTACCTTTACTATTTATTCAGTTGATTTTTAGGCATATTGCGTAAATTACTTCTGGGTTTCGGTTTTATTAGTTCACGTGAGCGGTTTGTTAGAATATTGTTTCAATGTGTTGAATCTGAATTTGTGTGTTGAAGTAATAATCTATTTTTGGATTTCATCTATTGTTTAAGGACCTTGATTCAATGTGAATTTTGAAAATTTATTCAAATGTTCTTGTGTCGCGACGACTAGGTCACCGCTGCATAATGCAACGATATTTTTGACATTCCTCATTTATCCAAGTTGACTTTGGGGCTTCGGGAATACATTTTCAAACCAACCTTGTTCATAATTGCTCATTTGAAAGTCAAAAACCGTCTGGGGGATATTTTGACATTGTCAGACTTTTTACAAAATGTTTCCGATCTGATAACAACTATACAAATGTTAAAGACATGCTGTTATATCGTTTCACTAATGACATCAGCTCAGGAATTGTGAGCGATTACGTTGTCAACTAGTTTACTTCTCTCAGGAGCGATATATTTGCCGACAATCCATTTATCACTTTCCACTGTGCCCACTTGACTTGTCAACCGACACTATATGTAAAGTCTATATTTAACTAGACGATCGTACTAACACTTTTTTATTCATTGCTGGCTATCCTTCCGTATATATAATGTACCGCTGTTTAAATGTTCGATGTACGCCAAATCCAATACACGCTCGTAATACAATATGACAAGTGAAATACTCCGGGGGCTTCCTTAATGATGCCCGTTATTTTCTGTCTTAATTTTTTACGCCCCGTCGACTATTTGATTGATGGCGAAAAGGTGTTCGTTAATTAGTTGAACAATTAGTAATCCCTTGTATGGACATTGCCGTTCGAATATGCTAAAGTACAAAACGTAATCCTTTTTGTCATATATTTGTCCAGTCTGAGTTATTAAGTGCAAGGCAGTGTTAAATATCTGTGTTGCAATTTTTAAGTGTCGGCATGTTAAATTGTAGCAATAAAATTAATGGACACTCAATGTATCGCATTACGACTGGTTAAAGTATGAAAAAGCCTTTTGTGTCGTGTGGGCTAATTGAAGTGAGATATAGCTGAAATATATAAAAATACATCTTTACATTAATCACCAATTATATATAATTACATAGAACACTTAAAGTAATCACTCATCACCTTTATATAGTCATGTTTTTGTATAACGAATCAGCTTTTAGCTTATTAATTTACCGTTAGCCATAAATATTAAACAATGCAACCGTGACATTTAACCACCACTTAATCTATTAATTACACGATAATTAGTCCATAATGGTGATGCAAAAAATCACTAGAGCTGAAGTTTAAATGTGTTTTTTTAACCGGTTATTCATTATACGAATGAAAAACAAGATGTGTTGTTTAAAATCCCATAACGTTGCGAAGTGAAGTCAAAAAGTACAATATATAGATAAAAAATTATAGGTTAAATTACGATCCTAAGCAAAGAGACCAGGGTCTTTCCAGGATACGGTCATATTGTATGCGATGAGTTGTTAACTGTGGTCTGTAATACAGATTTTATTATGTCGCTGTCACGCAAGCCATATTTCACTTAGAGTTAACCAACTGTGTGTCAATCTTAGACAGCTTTAAAAAGTAAAGTTAAACAATAAAGTATTCGCCCGAAATGCGTCATGTGGCCTAGCCTTAATAGTTAATAAATAGGTGCAAATGGTTGATTAGGATTTTCCCTTTAAGGTGATAAGTCACTTGGCTGTTAGCCTTCAGCAAATCGTGGTCCTATCGGCCGAACATCGTAATGAGCACGCGATCCATGTAACTAAGCCAAGAATATTTAAATATGTTTGTAATATATAGTCTATGAAAGAAACTAAAGCTTTTTAAACGACAACCAGGAAAAACTTTACACGTAGAAAAATGCTACTTAGGTTGTATTATGTAGGTTAGGTTAGGACATTTTTAAATTAAATGTTTGCTTATTTAATCAATAATCAAAAATCCAAATTATCTCTTAGTTTCCCGAACCGCCTACAGCCAGTTAAACATTAAGAGAACATAAATTATTAAGATAATATCGTAAAAGGTTAAACGAATATAAAATGTCGGTGTGTTTACAAATAATTATAGGTGTTCAGAGAAATTTATAACCCGGTCGTAAAGTTGCCTCCACGATAATTACATTAGCCTACTACTGTATGATTTCCATTAATATATATTTTGTGTTATTAAGGTTTTTTTTTAGTCGCAATTGAAACGATAGGATAAGTTAACAGATAAAGAAGAAAAGATTTCAGAATAAAAATATATTTTTCTAATATTGTATTTCCCGCCATCTATACTTTGATGGGTAAACTATATGGCTGTTGACTAATAAATAAAGATTTTTTTTATACAATCGATACATTTTACATTTATGTGATTTTTATTGTGAATGCTATTATTAGGTTCTTGCAAACGATACACATGAAAAGAATAATACCTGTTTCAATTAATTACACAATATTTATAGCTTGAATAACATTTTTGAATACCTAACCTAAAAGTATGTAGTGTTAGTATGATTTCTACCATAATATGGTAGAAATCATTTCAATTAAAACGTAGAATAAAACTAATTAATAACTTATTCATTGCCAGTTCCCAAATCAAGGGATGAATTAGCGTCGTTTAAATTTGTCAAGTTTGTAACACTGTTGTAAAGAACTGCAAACTGCAAATAAGCATTGAAAATAATGGAATGCTAACGTTGTATGGCTGAAAACGAATGTATTACGATTTAAGTGTCGCAAACTTGTCGTGCACATGTCCAGCGCGGTAAATATCGAGACAGCGCGCAATGAATAATTCAACAACACGAGTTGTCGACTAATAAATAACGATTATAATTTTATCGAGTCGATAATAAATCGATGTGTCGTTGAGGTGAACCGGGGTTTAGTGTCACTATGTAGTGTTATCTTTGTGATTTCCCCCTCGAGACATACGGTTAGCGTGTTTAAAGTATAATTCTAGGATTGAGGCGAAGTGTTAAGTCGTTTTTCATTCATGACATTAAGAGAACGATAAACGTCCAGAATTCAAGGTAAGAGAAGATTGTGGCGTTCGTCATTTAGATTTTTTTTTATTAATTTATTATTTTAAAAAGGGCTATATTTTTAAGCACGTAGGTTGGTCAGTCCTGTCGTTAACGCAATAAATGTTATTAGTTGATGATTGGTTTAAAGTATTTTCAGAAGTCTCTCCCAGTTTTCACTTGAACTAACAATTATATGGATAAGACGTGATATATTTTGCTTATGACTGATCCGTATTAGCAGTATGCTGTGACATTTTAAAATATACATATATATATATAAATAATATTATTTTAAAATGTACTTTCATAATATCAATCCTCAATAAGTTTTATGCCTTTTCACAGAGATAGGCTTTTTATAATTCCATTGAACGGTGCAAAAACTTATTGTATTGTAATTGGATTCAATTTCATCGAAGCGGTGAGTATACGTTTATCGGAAAATCAGTAGTTTTTGCACAATCCCCCTAAGAATTTATTGCGTCAAGTATCAGATTTATGAGTGACTGATCTGACAACATAAGTTAATAGCTTAGATATCGTAATATCTACTTATACATAATGTATTTGGTTTATGTACCACTTGTTGAAACAATAAAAAAATTACATTACAAGTGTAATTACAAGTATAATGTTACTGTTATAATGGTACGTAACAGATTTTACTTTTGCAGTATTATTTTTTATAGAAGAGGGGGCTAACGAGCAACAGGCCTACCATATAGGTGACCGCCCATAGACACTCACGCGGCTGGTAGCTCGTGAGTGCTTTACCGGCCTTTATAGGAAAATTAGGAAATGAGGGGGGGGGGGTATGGGAAGAGGACGGGGGAGGGGAAATGATGGGCCCAGAAAGATCTCACTCACCGAACGAAACGCGAGTACAAAGTGAACAAAGTCTAATTGCGTCCCTTTACGCCGGTTTTCTGTGAGAGAGTGGTATTTCTCCTGCCTGCCCATTCGGCTGAAACTCTAAGTAACAGCATGGCACTTCCACTCAAATATGTTGTTGGTTAATTACATTAATATAAAGCATTCAACATATAAAAAGCTTTTTTTAAGTGGTCTCTATTGGGCAATAGCCACGCAATCTTTATTAGGGAGAATTATTTACTACCAATCGTATGGATGTACGGGGACTCAAATTTATCACCGAACTATAACTGACCATAAAACATAATTCAGTGAATTACGATCAGGACTAGAGAGGTTCATCGAGCTTCATGACCAGCCGAGTCTCGCGAAAAATGATTTCTCTTGGTTATTGAACATTTTGTCATGTCTCTTGATACCGTTGTGCCGATATTTTGATACATTACGAGTCTACAGGATTTGGAAGCCTTTTTTGCAGCCACCAGCATTATGACGGTGATTGCATTGTTAAAATATTGCTTAAGGAGTATTTGTAATCATACATACTTTATGTAATACTATCACAGCGATTCTTTATTTCAGAAAGCACTCACGTGGCTTGAAGCTCGTGAGTGCGTTGCCGACCTTTTAGTGGTACACTTTTTTATTGAAATTATATTTTGTTTATTGTTAACTATAACAGTATTTATGTCCAAAACAAAATATATTTATATAAAGTGTTTTAGAAAATAAAAAGACAATTTCAAAATATACATAAAAACAAATATTACCAACCTATAAAAAAATATTTCGACATAATAATAAGCTCTTGAGTCGGACTAAGAATTAACACATCATGTTAATGGTTACATAGATAAATAGATGTAGAGAAATTATATCGCAATTACGAAGTTCAGTTCATATAATATTCTTATTTATTATAAAACTGTGACCATATGATCATACTTCCCTGGGAACCTGACGCGTCCGTCTAAATATTCTAGTAAACGATTAACCGTTAAAGAATCCATTCAATGTATCGTAAAATTGCTTATCATTAAAATGATCGAAGATTTTTTGTGCTGACGCCTCAGAAAATTGGCGAACCCATGACCACGGCAATGGCGGAAAGATCTCTCGTCAATATTCTTTTAGATTATTGATATTTAGATACTGAATTGTTTCTTAATAAACATTAACAATGTAATTAAAACGTGATGATAAAACTTTTTATTGTTAATTGACAAATTTTCTTGTAAAATATTACACCCGCTTCGCTTGTATTGAAACCAACACCTTATATTGCAAGTTGTAATTAAATTTAAATGACATACTATCGCCTTATACGTTTTATAAAATGTACATAATTTCGATATAAATGGCAGACATGATAAAAATGTTGGTTTTAAGTACGCCATTACAATTAGAATTGAATTATCCGAAGTTATCAATTATTTTTACGTATGCAATAAATGCTTCGTTTCACCTCGTTGATATCTATAATATACCGGATGTTAAAGAGTTTTTTTTATTGAGTTGTGTTTTTATTTTATATTCATAGCAACCACACTTTACCAGGCAATTTCATGACTGCTCCAATGACTTTGTCCTTATATCATCCTGTCGCAGAACTTTGACAATCAATGATTATTGAATCGTAAATTTGAAATGAAACCTTAGATCAAATATAAATAGGTAATCATTTTATTTTGAAACATTGTTCTTAATACAAATCCATGCATTCAATTTAAGTCGTGTTTTTGTTTTTTTTTTAAAGGCTTTTATAACTTTTACGCTACTGTTTTCTGAACTACTGTGTAGAATTATTTGTGGTTCCTTTCATTAATTTCGTAATACTCTTCCACTAATTAATAATAATTAATAAACCACAACCAAAACCAGATTACACGTCCAATGTGGTCCGCAAAGTATTCAAATATTATAAACATCAAAGATAATTTTAGGAACACTAAATTGATCTTCAAAGTTTTTCTATTTCCCATTTCTCACTCCACCAAGCCTCTTTTCCTTCCTGAGCTTGGGTAACGGATCCATTCATCATGTTTATAAAAATAGAATCTTTCATCATAATTAAATAACTCGACTGTCCATCTATGTCCATTAAACTGGGTATGACCAGTTATAAATTATAAATAAAATGTCAACTTGAGGTTGATTTATAAGTGATGACACAAACACAAGTATCCAGTGCAGGTGTTAATTAGAGGTACCAACTGCCACTTTGGAGGAAATGTATAATTATGAGTAATGGATTCAGAAATAAAGTTGGTATGGTCTAAGTCGGTTAGCACAGCCAAGGTCAGATACGTGAGTGTCCAATAGGCCAATAGTGAATATATGAGCTTCATTTGTCAGTTGCTTGTACAAATTTCACACACGGTCAGTCATACAATTTTTTTAAAAAAAGAACAACTTTATTGTTGACCCTACATGGGATTCAACCCGGGACCCTCTGGCAGTCAGGTAACCATTGCTCCAACCGAGTCGCAAGTAAAAATGAAATATTTTTTTTGTTAAGAGTATATAATTATTAATGTAATTAACAACTTCCTTCTTAAATGCAAATGTGAAATAAAAGTCGCAGTGGCAGTACGAAATTCTCGAAATGATTCTTGAGACCTTGCCATTCTCCAACGATTCTTAAACGGGGGAAAACCATTTCAAAAATGTCACATCGACATAAATATGACATAATAATGAGGCAAATGTATGACAGGCATCCGAAGCTTGCACCATTTTAATTGCATACATGATTGCTTTGGTTTTATTACATTTAATAACCGCTGATTCCATTCAATCGTAATTTTATAGGAATATAATTTAATAGATTAAAGTACATCGAAACATGTATTAATTGCTTGTATATTGAGCTAACATATACGACCGTTATCAAGTATTACCTACAATAACCTTTGAATTGAATAAATATATTTAATTGACGTTACTCTTTCATATGTAAATGGATGCATATCTACACGCCCAAGCTGACACCAACCAACCACACATTCTCAGCATTCAGAGAACAGCATTTAGCAAATTATGAGGCCTTAATGACACAAATGGCTGACGGAATGGCACGCCACGTAACTAACTTCTTGCCGGCATGACGGCGTACCATAATAATGGCCAATTCCTTATTCCATATTTGAAATTTTTGCATTTTTAATAGTGTCTTTACCTTATTAAAATTGTTGAATATACATGTGAAATACGATTCATACATTAAAATATCTTTTCACGAACATTATTAGTTTGACGTAGTCTTTATTCAAGAATCAATTTTGCTTTACTGAAATATACATAACGTTGGACTCTTATATTCGGTAATTTTACGAATATACTTATAACTGAAGCTTAATTTTATCATGTTTCATTAAAATACGAAGATGATGTATTCGTTTGAGAACACTTGCTACATTATCTGGACCGTACCTAACCTTCCAGTGATAATATTTATCTGACAATGAGTTTCTATGGAGGCTATTCCTTTTGATTCACATCTAAATATATTATTTAATTTTGAAATGAGGTGTCCATAATATTGTGAGCCGCGCCGCGGGTGGCGTGACACGCATCAAACAAGCATCCTAAAAGGGTTTGACGCGCGGCCGAAAGAATCGGCGGCACTTTGAAGCCGTCTCAGCTTACCACCTAATTGCACCAACTTTGATCTCGAACCGATATTTTTGTTTTTATTGCGTTCGACGCTTGATGTGTAGCAGTTGGTCGTGCTGAGGTTGTATAGACGAGCTATACTATAGCATAGCTCGAAAACGAAAGCTTCAACCTTCGAAAGAGCAGCTATCGAGTTTCTTGCCGGTTCTTCTCGGTAGATGACTGCCTTCCGAACCGGTGGTAATGTAAAAATTGACGATTCAAAAGTGTCTTTATAAAGACCTACTTGAATAAAGATATTTTGAGTTTCAGTTTGAGTTTGAATCAAAATAAATAGATTTACTGTTTCGTTCATTATACAGTGACACTGTTATGAGTCTGTTAATCTGAACACAAAGTTTACCTGTATTTTTGTATGAATAAATATTTTGAATGTTGTTTAGATTCAAAAGTTAAGTTTATTAACAGTCCATTCGTGCACTGTTTTAACCAATAAGTTATAGTATAGCTCGGTGTATGACGCGAGTGTCTTCAGTCGCCATTAGCTCCTGTCACGGCTCGGTAGTTTGAGTGATTTGTTAAATCATTGCGTCTGGCTTCAATTTAACACGAGTTTCACCGATAGCTCTCCCAGGGCCGCGTCAGCTCGATTTCTCCACACGTTTGATCTTTGATTGATTCTGATTTATATTGTATATCGATAAATTCAATTTTAAATGTAATAAATTACGGATAGATTTAAGAAATATTATGATTTTATTAAAAACACATTCCAACCATATCATCTGTTCAATTCTAAGGTACACGCTGATGACTAAGATCTTTAAATAAGTTTACGTTTATACTTCTATAGCTTGTATGTGTTCTAAAATGGCTAATAAATATATTACATTCCTATGCGTAATAAAATATAAGTATTTTAAGCTACTTTTAAGAAACTAACATTAAATGTTTGCCTATATTCACATCCGCTCGTTAAATAACTATTTTCTAATGTCGCTTTCTGTTACAGGCTGTAATGTAAATACATTTTAGAAAGTAACAATTGTTATATAATTCGCTTTTTATAGGTACTTACAAAATGTGCTGGCTACATGAAATATGGTATACCTAAGTACGGGTTGCTTACCAAACTCGATGTTATGAGGATAGTTCGTGAAGCTTTGTGCTTTAAGTTTATAACAGTAAAAGAAATATCATTACTTGAAATATATATATTAATAAACTACAAATTGACCTAAAACGACTTAGTTTCTTTCTTTACATGGTGTGTCTTTTGTCACCAATTATTATTATTTTTCCGAGGTGGAAATGCATTTTCGCATTCCCTGGTCCCAAAGGATAAGGGATATGTGGGACTCAACCCACGCTAGTGTCTCTGCTTTTCAGAGACGAGGTGGCTTTTTGTCACCAATATTATTAAAAAATCTTGATGTTTTATTGTTTATTTATGTTATATGACTGTATATTCGAATCGATAAAAATGCTGTTACAAAACAATACAATGTATCAACCGGATGGAGTATTTAAAGGGTACAATAAATAGTGATGTTTCCGATACTAAACTACAATCGCGTGATCAGTGGACATAAATTTACGTGAAACGTGGTCAATTCTCAGATAACGTTATTAATGACTGCGATTGTCTACAATTATATCGTAAAATCTGTTGTACGTATTGTTTACGGTTATTATTAAAAAAACATATATAAACCACAAAGCTAATAGAAATATTTCCTGTTGTTTTTTTATAAGGAAAATTATAAATTTCCTTTGTTTTTCACATAATAACATAGAATTTCGTTCCTTTTCGGTTTCTTAAAGCTTTTGAAGCTTTTAAAGTTGACGGATGATACAAGCAACTCTTAACATCATAACAACAAAAGCCGTCGCGTCTTTTTTTCGATGGCTTTTTTGCTTAATTTATAAATAGCAGAACCAAACCATATAATCACTACGAAAATCAAAACACAGCGGCAGCCATAAATCAATTTATAATTTGTATTAAAAAATGCCGGAACATCATATTATCTTCGATGATTTGACGTAAAATTAAGGTATTCTATACACTGTATAGTATACAGTATAATCGTTATTAAGTGCAGGGATATGAAGAATAAATTCACCTACTTGACGAATATAAGTTTCCACCAAAATAGTATATATTTAATTAAAGTTGAAGTTCTAACATTTATTAAAATATATACTTATCTTTAAACACTAAAATATTTATCGCCTTGTATTTTATCAAAAAATAATTTAGACAGTTCCGTCTATAATCCCCCTTAAATCTCAAACGGTATCATTAGTACGAACATAAAATTAAAAAAGGCTTTGCGGCACCGACGGGACCAAGGCGCCTGATAATTGATACTGTTCGATGGTTGTTGGAATAACCGCCGTAAATGTGAATAAATATAGCCTGACAAATTAACGGAAGACTGAGGATGTATGTTTTGAAGAGGGTTATTCTAATGTGGCGATATATTTTTCGAATGTTTATTATTAATTACATACTCACAACATGTCGTTCTTACGACATTCTTACATTGATTTAAATTAAATTCGACTAATGTTAAGTGATTAATAATAATAAAAAACCTTTTGTGATGTAGTTATAAAGATTTTTGACATTTTACTTTCTTAAAATACTCCATTTAAACATTTTACTAATAGAGATCATATGTCCGTATCAATTGGCTTGCTATTGATAAATAAATATATATAATGAAGTTACGTAAATACGCATAGCAAGTGGCGCAGAAAGCATTGCCTTGCCTTTCTCCAAGAGGATGTTTCGTAACATTTATCGTCTACTCGTCAATCGGCCCCCGCGGCGGCTTTGATCTGCGGTGTGTTTGCACTAAGCTAACCGGGACGGCGTCTGTCGCTCCGTTTGATCTCGCCTTGACTTATTGCCGACATGACGCTGAAGGCAATCTTTGCCGCCGGGATACGCCGAATTTGTATCACCTGCTTTTTACCACGATCTTGAGTTATTTTTATTCTAAGATATTCTAGCTAACTCATCATCTTAACAAAAATAATCGCCTCCTTTGATTCTATAAAATTCATGAAGTTTTTTTTAGAAAAAGACACCACAATAACATTACATTTAATATATTTCTTTCAACTGAAAAGTCAAAAAAGTCGAAGTCTAGCTTTTCGATAAGTTTTTAGATTGAAGCTGGTAATTTTTATTCTATACATGTTTGAGTATAGTATACTATTTTGATACCAACTTATGGTAAATAAATACAATAATAACACGAATCCTTTTTTCTGAGAAAACAACTCGCGAACAAGCGTAGAGTCTTTATATGCCTTACTAAATAAAATAAAAATGACCATAAATATTTAATAAGTCAAACACGATTGTGAGGTATATAAAGATGAAGTATTATAGGATTTTCAAATGGGTTGAAATTGAAAATCAGAAAATGTCATTCGGTACTCTTATTAACTTGGAAGGGGGTTGAATTAACTGTTAAAGATAATTACAAGCCATTTATCTATTAATTATTTTAACTAAATTCTACATCAATATAGTTAATAAGTCATTATTAAATCATATAACGTAATTAAACAGGTTCGCTGTTCCGACGGTAGGTGGAGTCACAGGCCACGCCCCTGGCAGCAAGATGGCTGCCGCGACTTCAGCTGCATTTGAATTGAATGCACTCATATCCTCTTGTCACTAGCAATCCGTCGACTTTCAATTGAGTATGCGAAGAATTCGATTGTTTTGCCTTTTTTAAACTTTATCTACCGTTTGCAGCGATGAATAGGTTTTCCTAGGCCGAAATTTGACGTAATATAAGCGATTTTTAAGCTTTATTTCGCCATGCAAATAAAGTAGACAAAATAGCTGTCCAGTCTACACTAAAACGAATCTAAATCTTGCTTAAAACAATGTATATTATTTAATATTTTATTAGTCAAATATATTGACTGCACCTCGAATGTAAACATTTTAAAGATAAAGCTACTTATATTCAAGTTTATTGCATGAAAACATTTGGTGGTAAATTAACAAGCTTATAATTTTTTTTTCAGTCAATCAGACATTGTCGATTAGACTGAACCTTGTGTGGTGCTAACACAGATGATAAACTATGCGATATACATTAAATAAATGCATATTTACAAACATACCACAGCCAACAATATGTTCCTTATTGTCATACAATGTGTATGTATTAATCTAAGACGCTTGAATATTTGAAAATATAAATATACTTATAGCTGTATTAAATAAATAAACATAATTATAAAAGGAAAGATAATTAAATTCAAATCTGCTGCTAAACGGAAATTAATGGAGAAAGCCTGTTATGATAAAAATGATTGAATCACGTATACTACTGCTTTTAAATGAATTATTCTGGTTCAAACGTTAATAATTGATGTTAATCACTGCAGTAATAAAACGACCACCATAAATTGACAACCCCACTGAGTTTCTTGTGGGTACTTCTCAGCTGAGAGCACGCGGTGCACCCATGGATACTTAGTTCTATGATATGTATATAAAAACTGATAATATAATGTATTTAGCCAGGTTATATTTTATACAATGGGACATGTAAGCTATGCTTAAACCAAAATCATGTGTAATTATCTTGATTCTTTATTGATTCCGCTCTACCTGTAAATGGCTTTGTAATTGTCTGCTTGTCCGTCTGTGGTTTCGGCAAATTACATACTATTTGGCTTGACCGAAAGCCGCACGTTGGCGCCTCTTTGCTAGACCCATCATTATGTTATTGTGGGCAACAAATTACAAAAACGTGACTCGTAAGGCTTTAATTTTGAAAATGTACTAATAACCAGCTTTAAGTACTTACGTATGAATAATGAACTGCAATTTTGTTAAGTTAAAAATATTTTGTACAGTACAGAGAAAGAAGATGACAAAGAAGTTACAGAAGAGCGGGCAAATGAGCAGACCGATGAAGACAGATAAGTGTCAAGGTAGAACGGTACAATTCAACTGATTCACTTTGTATCCATAAGTTTTATTTAAATAACTTACTTTTAATTTTGCGCGAATTAAACTAGAACTTAAGAGTTTTCAAAGGAAAACTCGATCTAATGCAGATCTTAACTAAACTCTTCAAAATTAATCGTTCCGCAATTTACCATAACCTTTCATTACACACACTTAACCAAATTGTCTGTCACAAAATAGGTGGCGCCAGGTTTTACCTGGCTTTACTTCCTGTGTGGGCATTATGAATGGGTGCCAGTCCGAAGCTTTCAGTCGGTATCTTTGAACTATCCGATGAATAGATTTTTATAATTTGTTTTTAATAGTTTATTTATGTTATAACTAATCTGTAACTTACTCGTATTTTAAACTTACGACCGATGCCTCACATCGGTCGGTGCTTTGTAGTTCCATAAAATTGCTAAAATCCCTTTTTCCTGACACTAATTTAGTATTCAGAGCATTCCCGGAGCACAAACCATCAAACCTAACGACGTGAACCATAAATATCTTGACTATCTGACAAAATGATTGAGACAAAAGAAACTTCGAAACATCGGAATACCACGTCGTATTCATCTCGATTCCGCTAACTCGAAAATAACAAAAAAACTGCGGTTTCTAATCGGTGAGTAAAAAGTGTCGCCGCAAAATTCACGGGTGGGTGAGAGAAAAAGTGAAAACAATCTATATTTGTATGCGGACTGTATCCTTGCCTTTGTAATCCAAATGTGTCTCAAACATGAGTGGAAGGATCTTGTGGTATTTGACAATTTTGTCCACCAGTTCCGAATAAGGAATTTCAATAATGACTTTACCAGCTCCGACTTCTTGTGGTAAAAACGCTATCACGTGCAAAAAATTTTAGCTGTATTAATTATTCGTACAGACTACATTGTTGTCTTTAATTATTGAATACTTGCAACGTCAACAATTATTTCACATATTTTATATATTGATAAATAGTTTCGGTTGAGAGCATTAAAATTCATACTCTGTAGAATGACGATCAATAAATCATTCATACTCTGTGGTAACTCTATAGTGGCATTACGAAAAGAGGTTTTATTACTGAGGCTTATATTAGTCTATTATTCATATAATACTTCTGTTATGATTATTTTTGTTATTACTATTCATTGTTATTACACTGTTCGAGACAATCGATGAATATCTGTATTCGAAGCGAATGCAAATGTGGTATTTGCATCTATATTTCATAGCATCTGACCAGCAAGTGTAATTGTATAGCCTCCCACGTTGCGAGCCATAATACATAATTTATGTGTTTATTAAGGTAGCACCATTCAAGATATATATGTACTAATAACTGTCGAGTGTTGTTTTAATAAGAGAACTCTCTTCATGGTCTCACAACGTGAGCCGGGGAGTAGGCTTATTAGGGACGAAAGAAAGGTTATTTATATCTCTATTTAGTTCAGTATTTGATAATATCAGCGTATACGAAGGATATTGTAAAAGTTTTTAATGCAACGATTATAAAATGCGTTATAACTGTGACACGCTCCTGAGTAATTACTATAATTAGGGCGTAATTGTAAATCTTTCGTATATACACACAATTAGCATAAAAAGCTTAAAAAATCTTATCACCATAAATTGGCAAAACGTGCAAAAAGTGCGGCTCCTGGTCCTTGCGGTGTTTTAAGTGAACTTCTTGACTGTGCCGCCAAAGTGTCGACAAGGAGATAAAACTGTGCTTGAAACCTCAAGTGTGGCTGATAGTTTTAGGGGACTGTTTGTTTTTAATAATAGGATTTTACGTATTTTAAGTATAATACATTCAAACGCTCACTAGTAATATGTTTGTTGTTTGTGTTTAGAGTTTGTATGTTTATAAGATGGGGCAAACGAGCAGGAGACGCACCATAAAGGTGAAGCCACTTACGGGGCTGGGAGTTCGTCAGTGCGTTGCTGGCCTTTATGAACTGGTACACTATTTTCCTGAAGGTATGTACTTGGTTTCATAGTTAATTGAAATAATTTCTGCAAAAAGAATATGAAATATTTTATTTTATATAATGTGTACGGAACTCATTAAAAAAAAACAAATCCACGCTTAACTAACGTTTTAATTAGTATCGTGCGAAGTGACGTTAATCTGAGTTGACTCGTCTGAAGCTCTCCGAAATCGTTATCTTTAACTTTTAAGATTTTAATTGATCTTGGAAGTAAGACACATGGCACTGGGGTGAATATGTTTGCTAATTTACAGGTTTTTTATTTATTTATTCAAATATCTTCAACAGAATCGTATCAGAGATCACTTGTGTATGTCAATATTTTTCTTCTTATATCTAAGGTTCTAGGAGGTATCCATGAACCGGTCCGAAAAGATACAACAAACTCAGCTGGTTAACTGTCTCTTTTTAAATAAAAGATTACCAATACAATTTTTTTATAGGAGTGAGCTCATGAGTGCTCAGCCTTTTAAAGAGTGGTACGCTCTCTTTTTGAGAGATCCTAAGCTGTTGTCATCGTTGCATTCTTTTTAAGTGGACATAAAGAAGCAAAGGAACAACATAGACCGAGAAAAAAGCAGATATATGGCTATTCCGTATTAAGGGCCCTTATAAAAATTGGTCAAAAATCCCAGTGGGGTTAGGTTAGTTTCATAACGAGCATGATCGTTGTAATGTTGTCAACGTTATTATCCAAAACATGAATATAAAAGCAAATCGATCAAACTGTTTATTCTATTCCCCCAGACACACTTAACCTGGAGATTAGATTAACCTAATCTCAAGGTTATCAGAAGAATTGTCACCCTACTCGGTTGTTTAAATACGAAACGGATGTTTTAGTATAATCCGTCTGCGAGCGGCAATTAAGTCATTGTACGTGAAAGCGTGGTGTAAATTAAGTTAATTTATTGACTCTTCCACTCGACTGCGCTCCATTCGCTATATCATGGCTGTGTTATTACTTCTTAAGCTAAAGAGAAACACGAATAACCTTTCACAATAAAAAAACATACAGTTCAAAGTGTCGTGGCTAATTATTTGGTTACTCAACTAAGCCATTTAATAATTACTTAACGCGATTCTGAATGTAATGCGAATGTTTGTTTTATTTGGATATCAATTTAACAAAGACTTAACTAAACGAAGACAAAGTATAAGTCTTAGAATTTGTTCACATTTTATAAGACTTTTGGTCCTTGGCGCTTATTAAATAATTAAGTAGGCGCCTGGTCAGTACCGGTGACCCAAGAGCTGATCTCTTTCTCGCTCAATGTATAAGTATCGCGATACAGCTATAAATATATTAAATTTATTATAGTGTTTTAGTTCAATTTGTATACTAATTAGTTGTCAACATTGTTTTGTTAATATTAAAGCACAAATTAAAAGAAAATGTGCAAAAGTTTTGTTTGTCGCAACTATAAAATTATGCAAATTATCAATAAACTTACGAATAGCTCTACTAAATAAAACAAACAAGAAATCCATTAAATCAGCAGCTGTCTAACAAAAAAATTAAATATTATTCTAACACCGTGTTTGTATAACTTATTGTTTCTCTGAACTTCATCTCGCACTTTCGACAAAAAAAAACGCACAAATCTCAAACCAAAAATAAACTTTATCACATTGTAATAAGATTTATTTTCAATTGAGGTAGAAAAATATTAAATCATAATTTCGTTCTGCAAAAATGAACCTTAACACATTGTAGTACGTTTCAAATTGCCGTATTGAAAATATCAAAGAATCTAAAGGACCATTCACATCAAAAGTATAAAAGCAAACAGTAGCTGGCGACAGTGGGCCACCCGTGGGCCGCTAACCTCAAACTTTTATACCGGTCTTTCTAAGTAAACATCATCGACATGACATTTGTCAACGCTTTTTTACATCATTATTATTTTTAATACCCCTCACTATCAACAATAATAGTGATGGGTCCAAAGTGTATAATATATATTTATATTATGTGAAGATTTAGAGATGGCTAGTGTTGTAATAACGAATGTAAGATTTGGAAATCTTTTAATTTTAATCTCCTGGTCTTACAGGTGTCCAGGTGTGGGCGGCGGTTGGACATCACTGGAAGTAAACCGCCTGCTCGTAAAAAAAAATTGAATTCGCACCTCTTGCACCAGTCCAAATTTATAAGTATTATTTAATTTTGGTGGTTGTCTTTAAGAGACCGCTTATTAGCGATAAGGTCGCTGTTGATATTATATGAACATTTAATTCTACTGTAGTTCTACTAGTTCAACAAAATGTAAAAAAATAAATATTACTAGGGTTTTCTTACTAAGACGTTATCTTGTCCTAAAATAATATATTATTCTAGTTAATCAACTCACTTATTCAAACAACTCTCTGCTTCAAGGAGTGCCTCTCTAACAAGTGAAGGTTGGTCAGCTTCCCGCTCCCACTTTCTCTTCCTTCACTTATATGTAAGTTTCTATTCTTTTTGCTAAGTAAGATAGTTATCCAAAGGTGCAATTGTTTATCGCTCTTAACTAAGAATATATGCAAGCGGCTACAACCTTGAAAATAACTTTCGTTACTTCAAACCACAGACAACAGCTGACTCAGTCCTTACAACATCATAAGACAGTCGTCTCACCGCAAATAACACGATTTACAAAATTATAGGTATTGTCAAATTCAATTCAGTACACAGTTTAAGCAATAAATGTCAGAATTATCGATTTATGAATTTAATAGATAAATTCACTCGCCACTAGACATTGTTGGAGCTGGTGTTTTAACACTAGTTCATAAGAACTTGTTTTTCCACGTTGTCCATTTCTGTGTGTATTTAATTGTTATAGTTGACGTAGAATGGAGTTAGCGAAATATTGGAAAAATCAATCATCACGCGATCAGCACTTTAGGCAAAGTAATTCGTAATCTTCGATCTTTATAAATAATTTAATAAAGAAGTTTTATATTAAAGTGTGAACCTCGTAGCAGGTTTTACTTACATAACACATAGGATATACGAATGTAATCTGTCAAACGTACGGTATAAATAAAATTACTAGATTTGTAATTGTATCGACACATTGACATCACTATTTCACCTATTCAACGGTGGGTGTTTATCCAAGCTTGTCAAAACAAGAAGCTGCTCGCTACTGTACCGCAAGTGAATCGAGCACTTACCTTAGCAAACACTCAACGACTTGTTTGACAAGACTCTGTTGACGCCTATCTCGCTACTAGGTGGTACCTTTTGGTGGTCCATCCTTTTTCCCAACTGGACTCGACTTGGGGAATTAATTGTAGTAGAAGGATAGAAGAGAAGACGATTGAGATTATTTATTTATTTTTTATTTCTTAAACCTATACAGCTTATCATAAAAGTTTACATAATAAAAATAGATTACAAACAAAGCCAAAATAAGGTTAACAAAAAAAAAAAACACGAACAGAAAAAAAAAATATATATATACATATGAACAAGTGCAGTATATTATGTGAAGAACGAGCATTTAAGTGTGTGTGTGTATTAGTGTGTGCAATGGTGTTTCTGTGTGAGTGAGTGTGCGAGGTTGAGTCTTAGTTTATTATCTGTTGTTTTCATTGAATGCTTATTCTAAAGAACCTGCATGACTACACAAATCTAATAGTAAAGAAAATAAGACAATTGCAATCATATGTTATTATTGCTAACGCAATATGATGGTATAATCTAAAAGTAATATCCGTCTTTGAGTGACGCATCCTTCAGTTAAAGTCACCTCGGCAGCCCATAATTATCGAAAGCACGTAACTATAACGTCAGGATAATCATAAAGGCTGGTAATGGCCTGCCTCTGGCCTGTGGTTACAGACAAATTACATATTGCCAGCCTACGCTGTCCGTTCATCATATAAAAAGCGATTGTACAACGGACAACTAAAATACGCGTCGCAGTACAATGAGGAATTGTTTTATGCGATAGTTTGTATCAAACATTCGATACGATATGAATAATCAAGTAAGCTTTTTTTAAGTCGAGCAGCTTTTTTTGCGTGTTTTTCATTTGAAAGGCTTTTTATTTTAATTTTACAAAATAAAATGATTTAATTGTACATGTATTTCACTTTAATTTTACATATGAATGATTTGTGAATGTAATCTTTGATCAAAAGTCTTCTGGTGTGTATCCAACCTTAATTATATTACTAGTGCACGTTCCCACTTCTCTCCACTATTATTGGCCACTTTGATGATTTTTTGAGCCACTCAAAAGTATAGCCTTACTAACAATAGCAATTTTATAATTTGCATCCATCAATGGATCGGAACAAGATAATAAATTATATATAATCATTGTACCACAATCTAAGCCTCATTTACGCGTTAAAAAAGCATATTAAATCATGCAATAACGTATGTACACAGTGAAATTATTATAACAATATATGATTTTTAATCAGAGATTAATAAGAGAGGACAGTGCTTTGTTTATATGAGACTGGGGTATATTTATTAGTTTTCTTAACATAGTGTATATGTACTTTGGATATCATAACAGTAATTATTTCACTAAAATTTTTGCTAAAAATTCGGGAGTGTATAAATTCAAACAAAAGAACACTATTTTTTTAATCAAAGCGAGATGTGTATATTCAATACTATATCGCATTAAAGCACGACTTAATAAAACTTAATATAACCACGATAACACCACAATAACTATTATTACTCCAACAATCGACCGATGTAATTATGTACCGATTATAATCTTACGGACAATGAATCGGGGATCGATTTCTTTTATCTGTCAATCAAACGCAATGATTTCGATCCAATCGGCTTTTTCCCACAATACCAATTTATGTTGAATATATTTTAAACCTTATCTTATGGTAGATAGAGTCGCGATTGCCCTATCCCAACCGCTAAATAGAATGGTAAATCAATGTCTCGATTGTTGTGTGATTGACAGTTGATCGATACTATGAGATCTAAGCTACTGGTTCGATTAACCGAGATAAAAAGCTCCTTTGTGTGTTAAGTCGGTTAAAACAATTTATAAAAGGGTTGCCATATGTTTTTTTCTTTGATTATTGCGTGGAGATGTTTTTATGTTAGGCGAATGAACTATTATTAATACAAGTTACGAATTATGGATTTTGAAGTTTTGTCACATGATTCGTTAATTCTTAAGATCTAGTGCTATCGTAAAAATTTGAATCGATGAATGTTGTTTGATTTAATATATAGACTAGCTTTGAGCCGACATGCTATCGGTTTCAATTCTAATTAAAATATTGATGCTTTTGATACTAATATTATTATTAGTATCAAAAGCATCATTATTTTGGTCATATCAGATTATTATTTACAGAAACTTAATAGAATAAAGCCATTTCAGATAGTAAGTTAAAAATCATTTTTTCTTAACCATGATCGGTTTTAACTGAAATTTAATGTCAGCCATTTAAATGTTTATTTAGCGTTGAATAGTTTCTGATCTTTTTGTATTACAAATCAAACACATATTTGATTCGTGGCCGGACTGATAAAGAGAATAATTACTCAACATCTCTCGACTCCGGTAGCTCTAACCAACTGTCACTTTGAAATTGATAAACTTGTAATGACTTATCTGTTTTGAGATTTAGGGCTGCGAACTGTTCACATAATGAATATGACATTCATTTTAAGAATCGAACAGTCATTCTCAAAGGCAAGCTTCCTATTTGACGTAGCCAAGTAGTGCAAATAGTTAATAAAAAAGGTTAGAATTAATAATAAATGAATTATGAGCGATTATATTTCATGCTTTTTAAGTTTTTCACCGCGTAAGTGACCGATACTGATAATTACACTGTTCATAATATCTTTTATTTAGTTTTCTTATGCTGTACTTGTACAGCTGTTCGGACTTTTTGTTCACATATAAAAATATGCTTTGCGTAATAATTTATTGATTCAAATATTTAGGGATGAAAAATAATTAACAATCTAAAAACCACAATAAATATTTATGAAATAACAAGTTTTAACATGAAATATTTTGATAATAATTAAAAAATATTTGATAATAAATATTCCGTTGTTATTGCAATACTGGTAGCCCTGTTGTGGTCAGTAATAAAAAGTATTTTATTAAGTTGATTACAAGAGCCGCTCGCGAGGTGATCTGTTAAGATTTATCCGGTAGCCGGAGATTGACAGTTATGTACCGTCGGCAAAAAGTGTCTGAAGAAATTAAGATTTTTTTTTCGTGTTGCATCATGTCCGTGTTCCTTTAAACAATTTTATTAATTTATTATTATTTTATTAACATCAACTTGGTTTTTATTCAAAAATATATCATCTTTGGCATACTTTTACAATGATATATTAGCTGCAGGATGTAAAAGATTCAAGGCATATACAAGGAATAATTTATTATTCGATTAGGATTGTTAATAATCAGTGTTGAACGTCACTAAAACTAAGCTTACATGGCATAACTGCGCGCCTTCGGCTGAAGAAAACCCACAAGAAACTCAGTGGGTTGTCATTTTCTAGTGGCCGTTTTTAAAAATATCCTACTGCAAAATGTTGAAAACAAATTAGACTAGAACGATTCATTTCCAAGCAGTATCGGTGATATAATTTAAATCATGATAGGCTTTCAAGTCTATTGATTTAATAGCACGTTCTGTTTTCCTATCCCTACCCCACTATTATCTGATGGTCAATAGTCAAGAACATTCTTAGCATACTTGTGACAAGCGTCAAGATGCCAGTGATAATAACGACAGCATCGTATGGCCGACAGTAATTGACTGCCCAATTTGGTATTGAGTAACTAATATTATTAACATAGGACATCATCTTATACTTTATATTATAGACTTTTAAACCTTAAACTTATTTAACTTTTAAACTATACTCTGTGCACCAATGAAGCCGCACAACCTGTTTACCTTCAAATTGCTATTTTACCCCAAAAAGATTAATCTTTTCGATCTTAAACGAGCGCATCCACTATCTGTCACCACATGCGAGATGTATGTCTCTGTAAATGTGTATTCTATTTCACCATTCTAAGCGGTAATAAAATATTTTCTTTATTGTTTTATTAAATATGGATGGTGTAATGGTTGCAAGCTCTTTACAACAATTCTGCACAACATATTTGGCAATCTATGAGTGGCAGTCAGTTCCTTGCAATTTCTTCTGTAATGTCAATCGACTGTAGATATAATTGTTGTCAATTATTTTGAATTTGTGAAGTGTATAAAAGCTATATTAATAAATATTTATAAACGAACTAAGGAATTATAACACTTCCCTACTTTGATATTATAATTATATTGAAAGCTGAGTCATAAATGTATAAATCTCTGTAAAGTTCAAGTGGGATAAATCGCGGGTCGGTTTGATGTTATGGGTGTTAAAACACTTTGTTCTTCAATCTCCATTAGATAAGTGTGCAATGAAATGATACTGAACGTTTTGTTATTAAATAAATAAATAAGATTATTTTGATCGATAAATCATTGTACAGTGTGTTTTATACAAAAAAATACAACAATAGCAATCGACGATCGTATGAGATTTAATCAATAATAAATTTATCAATTTAGCTTCCATAGGCTAGATGACAAAGTTGACGCAATATCTCAGAAACTATGAGTGTTACAGAAAAAAACATACTTCATAATTTGCAGCCAATTTGTTTTGCCCACAAATGTTTCTCCTTTTTGCCCTAAACTAAAAATAAAGAAGTTATACATTTTTAATAGTTGAACTTTACGTTTCTAACATTTACTTCGTTTTCTGCTTCTTAAGTTGAGGGCGGATTACCGAATACTTGTTTATTAAAACACGTATGTAAACAATAAAATAAAATAAATCAAATCAAATCTAACAGGTAGATATAAAATATTTGAAATTGTAACAAAGCCTTGTTAGCAGGCGATATTTTTAAATTGATCCGCATAAATTGATCAGATTCACTGCGCTTGAGCATGAAGGTTGCTAAGTCATATTTATTGTCACTTTATATCTGCCATGTGTTGGAAACCTCGTAGTGACAACGTAAAAGACACAATTTTAAGGAATTATACTCAATTACGGCAACTTAATCCACAAATTAAATCAATCGTGATTTCCCGTTTCCAGAGCACAAATCAACAAACTCGTTATTTATACATAGCTAAATAAAGTAAACATCAAAGGCAGCTAGTTACCGTGACAAGGCTTGACAAGCGGTGACAACGACACGCAAACGTCAATACAACCTTAAAAAGTGACAAGATTTATTTCTTATTCAATTTAAAACTCGCGTCAAACGTCCCCTGAGCCTGACGCATGGAACATGCTTTATTGAAGTGAAAGCTGACAGCGCTATTTCGTAAAAGGGTAAGTGCACGTGGTTTTGACTTATTGGCGTTGATGTATATAACAGAGCTCGCGGTAATGCCTAACGCGACTCCATTTATATATTTAAGCTACTCTCTGTGTAGTGTTTAAAACAATTGAGCTATTTTTGAATCAGCAACAGCGGAAGGTATACACATTGAATTAGAAGTTATATTAAATTATTTTTTAATAAAAACTTAAGAGGTTGAGTCACATAGGTGCATTTACCCTGAAATTATACGGCCGTCCGATCAGTGCGCAATATTTATGATTCGTGAGCGCAAAAAGCAAATTCAGTCATATATTGATCGATCTATTGTATTCAATATAAAATGGCGGAAAAAACTCTTTCAACTCGTGGAAATCTTAGAGAATAGTAATTGTGTGTGTTTTTTTTTCAAATCAAACTGACAGATCGTTATTTAAGTGTCATTGAGCTGTACCTATTCTTTGTTTACGCGGAGTTGTGCTATCTACAATTTTGGTTACCATGGTAACGATGTTAAGAATGATGCTTTTGATTATATATAACGAAAGAAGTGTCTCCGTCGGGTTTTTGTAAAGCGTACCGTCTGCATTGCCGACTTCACGATTACCACTAATTATTAAAACAACACTTTCTTTGATATTTAGGTTTTATTTTCACAATTAGCTGTCGTGCTGTTACAATGCATCCATCTTTTTTTAATAATGACATACCCGCAATTATTATTCTTTCACAGACTACGTATTGAAATAATAAGGATGACATTTAATAGCGTAATAAACTTAAAAGTATTTAACTAATGTTTTTGAACTTGAACACAATTAAATGATGCCTGAACTTAATTATTCTAGTTATTTTAATACTTATTGTTGTAGTTGCGCCGGTATAAATAATTGCGTGAAAATGGAATAATTGTAAATCTTATTCCATTGAGCCGTGTAGAAGCTAGCGAAGATTACAAGGGAGCCATTTATCAATCATGTACTACTATTTTACTTAGAACTAGACCATAACTCGTAAGCAGCACGCTCACTTCACTATCTAATACGAAATTCAGTGCAATATTATTATTGCGCAGCGCACCTTGTGATAAATGTGTAGAGTTTCACAAAATTAACGTTTCAACAAGTACAAAGTATCCTGCAAAGCTAATGTAGCGACTGTCAAGACTCACTGTAGTGCGACCATGCGTTATGACATGCGTTTTTTCATTTATCTTTGGTCAACTGATTCAATTGAGCTTGACATTTAAGTACTTGTCATTGTAATTATTGTCGGATATAAGTTAATTAGAAAAAGCTCTTTAAGCTATGCTAAATTGTTTTTACAAATGTTCTGTAAAAGGTAATGCTACGTATAGAAATTAATTAAGTATATATCATTTGATTTAACAATAAAGATCTTACCTATTTAATGCGTTCACATTATTAGTATTTTTTATGTTACAAGTTTTTCTAATTAATTTTGTGGGTTAAGGAATTTGAACAGCGATTTGTGAAATGATGGTCACCGAGTTACAGCAACTTTTTGTCGGTAGTCTAGCACCTCGCCGCAGACAGGCTTGATCTATTCTCCTACGGGTCCACATTTTTATCTTACAAAGTGCTCAGATAGACACGGAGAAAACTTTGTGGAAAATTCATCTTTTTCTTATTACAAAACGTCTTAACTGCACGTGTTATCCATACGAATTGAGTGCTTAAGTTAGCTCTGTTATAGTCGATTTTTGATATTCTCTATGGTCAAAGTTTGGTAAAGGGTTTGCGTTTAAGTTGAGAGGTATAAATATATGACGGTACATTAATCTAAACAGACGTGCATTCCTTTGTGGGGGGCAGAGTTGAAATGGCGTGAAAATATGACCGGTTATTTATGTCCTATCAGAGCGGAGATGAGAATTCGCGATATGGGTTTAAACCACACGTATACAGTTCATTTTTCTCTTTTTAGTAGTGCTATTGTGTTTTTATATGTAATTTATATCAATGTATTTAAGGAGATTTGTCTAATATGTCCTTGAATACTGAGAATGTTATAACAATTTTTTTTTGTGTCAAAAATTGATATATAAAAACAATATGTAATCGCGCGAGGACTGATGCCATGATAATAAAAAAAATGATATATAATGTATGAGCGAAAAATCTTTGTCTTTTAAAAAGAATTCATATCATTAATGAAGTTTAACTTCTAAATTAAATCTGTTTTAACACGACTTTGACGTCAAAAGCTTTCTTTACATAGACCCGTCAACTTGCTCCAAATATTTCCGAAATACAACGCTTAAAATGCGTTAACTACTTCACAGAATATATTTAACGAGTCATAAATGTATATTTAACCCCACACCGACCGATGAAGCGAAGAAAGTGCTTCAGCCGCTGGATAACCGCGCACTTTATACCGTCATTACACTCACAACTAAGCTCAAGCAGTTTTTCGCTGAATTTATTTGACAATTATTAAGGTGTCCGCATTAAAAGCATTAGAGGCTTCGAGGAAATTCATGTTTTTCTTGGGATGTTTTCGGCCGTAACTCAGCATAAACCGGCACGTGCGAACTATTAGCTACCCGACGGCGGATTAGAAAATAATTCAGCTCCCAATGTTATTATGGGGCTGAGACGGATTTATTTTATTGCCTGCGAGATATATGCTAGTCTTTTGGCTTTATCCCCACTTCCGTAGTTTGTTTATTGGGGCAGATAAACGTAGCAAAACAGTCGTTTGTGAGTTTTTCAGTCGCTCCTCTAAATCTTGTTTATGTGAGGTGTAATTATAGCGGCGCGGTTATACGCTCCGACTGCCTTTATTGAATGTACCTATAAAATATTATTGATCGAGGCAATAAAAGATGGTTTATGTGTTTCCCGATGTTTTTTGTTTGCGTTTTATGGTCGCGCCGTAAATCAACGCGGTCCGTGCGCTATTTTCACTTTGTATCGGAATATGTTGTGCGTTATTTGTTTTTAATAAGGGGCAAAAACTGAAATAGAGAAGCAGTCTTGTGAAATTCTCGATTCATTTGTTGACAAATATAAAATTCACGCGAAATGCGAGTTTCGCCCGGTGCAAGGCGCGGCATCTGGCACCGTTGTAATTTTCGCTGTGTTGCCAGTAATATTTCCGCGACTGCCACATTAGCGGATGTAATTGCTGTGCTCAGGTGGTAATAAATAATGCGGGGGCAACACAGACGTGCGCTGCATCGTCATAAGTGATGGCTACACATTAGCTGAATTATTTGTTAATCTTAGAATTATGTTGGTAAAATACAAGCCCACTTAGCGTAATCAGAAGAGAAGATGAAATTGCTTGAGACTATACAAATTGAAATATATAGAAAAAAACGGACTAAGGTACTTCTTCTACGACTTAGGTAATCACTGCAAAACCTAACCGACCCCATTCGTTTGAACAAATGAGCGCTCGAAGCGATTTATTGAAGCGATAAGCGCTAAGTGGTGCCCGCGTAAATATCTTCCTTGTGTTAGTTAGCGCTTACGCCCGCGATGCATTTCGCTTGATCTGATCAAGGGTGTAAGCTATAAGCGAGTGGAAACATTTGAATAAACCACTCATTTTAACCACTAAATATTTCTACAGTCTAAAAAAATCGGACGAAGTAGTTTGATAACAAGCAGTTAGCGGTTATATGAAATTTAGTGTTTTATTTATTATTATTACTAAGTGTCCACAGTCCATTATATATTAGTTATGCTATTCAAAAAAAGAGTAGGAATGAAAAGCTTTGGTAGTAAAATACTAAATAAATTATATCTACGAACTATAGACTTTAAAATAGTGTTAGAATTCAATATCGTTGGCGCCTTTAAATCAAGGCACAAAAACTAAGCTAGTCAGTCTACAAGCAGGTTGCCTACAATTTACGTACTCGATTATTTGAATAACGTGATACTTACATTAAATTTAAGAGGAAAATCATAAAATTAAATAAAATTCAATTATGTTTTTAGTAACTACTATAGCCAGATGTTATATTCATTCAAAAATAACATTTAAACGCATCTAGAAAAGTAATATACGACCAGACCACACTCAATCAATCATACAATTCATAAGCAATATACTTAGTCTTGCCATAAATATTGTTATAAAGAAAAGCACGATTTTTTTTTTATACGTAACATTTATTCCTTTCATAGTGAGTTAGTTTAATACATCAATATATAACTATTAAAAATATACAATGTTTATTCGAAGTGGTCTCCATTGGCTGCAATACAGTCTTTTAAACGTTGAGGCCAGTTATCAATAGCAGCACGAACTCTTTCTAGAGGAAAATTCTTCACTGCCAACCGAATGGATCGTTTTAGGGACTCCAAATTATCATGGCATTTAGAGCAAGCCTTACTCTCTAAAACTGACCATAAATCATAATCCAATGGATTTAGGTCAGGACTTGACGACGGCCAGTTTTCAGTGCTGATAAAGTCCGGAACGTTAGTTTTCAACCAAGATTGGGTGGATCGAGCTCTATGACCCGGTGCCGAGTCTTGTTGAAAGCACCATTCTTTGTTATTGAACATGGTGTTAGTTAAAGGCTTAACTACCGTCTCAAGAATGGTATTTTGATAAACTTGTGCCGACGTTTTAATACCTTTTTCACAAAAATATGGCTCAGTCACCCCTTCATAGCTAACACCCCACCAAACCATCACTGAAGTGGGATAATGCCCACGTTGTACTCTGTTTACTAATTGCGAAGCTTCTTTAGAGCTTCCAGCATAAATACGGTCATTTTGTTTATTAAAATACTGCTCAATTGTAAAAATTTTCTCATCCGTAAACAAAATTTTTTTGTGACCTCCCTTTGCGTACCGCTTAAGTAGTTGTTTGGATTTTACCACCCTATTCTTCTTTAAATTATCAGTTAAGAAGTGACCAGTACGTCTCTTATAGGCTGCAAGTCCTAAGTCATCTTTTAATATACGCGACATGGTTCTAGGAGCTATCTTCATCTCCCGAGATAAAATCTTTTGCTTACGGACAGGATTTCTTCGAATTCTTTCCCTAACTGCTTTAATCACCTTTTTCACACGAACGGTACGTGGACGGCCAGATCTTTTTCTGTCACAAACAGAGGAGGTATCATTGTACCTATCAATAGCCCGGTAAACAAACATTTGACTAATACCAAGCGGGTGGAGGGTTTTAAAAATTGCACTTTTCTCCATACCTACTTTATGTAAGGCAATCACAGCGATTCGGTTCTCTTTATCACCCCACTCCATTTTAATATAACAAAATATTTAACAATATAATGGCGCGAAAATAAGAAAACACATCAAGCAATCATATAAAAATGACAGATTCCAAATTCAAACGTAATATTTTCTTTTTTTGAATAGTAACAGTATTTATGGCCAGACTAAGTATTTTATGCTCTTCTTACTCTAATGATTTAACATGATGATGTTAATTACCTTCTCTCTACACAAACAAATTCCACGAACAACAATCCTTGCTATGTTTTTAATCAATTTCTTGTTTTTAAGTAACAGGAGGCAAACGAGCAGGCGAGTCACCTGGAGTGAAGTGCTAAGCGCCACCCATACAACCCCAGGAGGCTTATAAGTGAGTTGCCCGACTTTAAGGAAGAGACTTCTCTATTCTAGATGGACCATTATGAATTTCTGATATATCTAAGCATAAATCTAAATTATCATGATAATATCACGCTTAACATAACAACGTATATTACCCGCGGAACAGCTCAATACTACTTATCTCTATCGATAATATTAGGAGATTGCTACCTTATTTTAAACCTTATTACAAGGGTATAAGGTTAAGGATTGACGCGACAATAATAGTGTCGTACAGGACAATATCAAGCAAGTCGCAAATTAGAACGCAAGAATCCGTTTTGAATTCAACCAGTGTACTGATATCGGATTTGAGATAAAATTGAAATCGTTAGATAAACAATCGATCCGATCGATATACCTTACTGGGGTTTTTAAATTAGATGCGATCCAATCGCTTCCGATTGTTTAGAATAATGGTGTATGGTAATAGGGCCCGGTTGTACAACAATATAGGATTGTATTTTGTATCGCAAATTTCACATTTCACATTTCATTTGGTCCTTGTGGCCGAGTACCCAAAAAGCTAGCATTGCTTATAGCTTAGCTATGCTTATACGCTGGGCGACAAAAGCATCAGCCTTTGGATCACCGGTACTGTCTACCAGGCGGCTATTTCCTTAACCAGCGCCTGTGCAGAATCAATGTTGGAGAAAAGACTTTTGTACTTTGACCTTTTTTCCGCCTGCTCTGCAGCCGCGCCAGCTTTGGAACTCGTCATAGGAAGGTGGGACGGGGCTAAAGTGTACAAACAAGTGGCGTCCATAGCCAAAGAAATATAATAGAAATATAATTAATTTAAACAAGACAAACCAAACAGCGTTTAAGTTATGTCTAAACAAAATTGCCCGTAAGCGACAGCTGAGAGCACTCAGGTTATCAGACCTCATATTGGGCTCTTCACGATACGTTTTATGTGTAAATAAATAAATAAAAAGACAATTAAAGCTATTTACTATTAAATATTATTAGTAGTATAGTACAAGAGTATTATGTATAAATTAATTAATTACGTTATTTATTAATTTGCCATACAGCGAGGAAATGCCGCCAGCATTGTAGGTATTCTGCCACAGGGACCAAACTTTTTAAATTTGTTTTAGTTTTGTGTTTTGTTTTATTTTAAGTTACTTATATTAGTAAGGTTAATATTAAGAATATTTTGTGTTTATTTTACACACAAGTACCTAACCCAGCGAAATGAAAATAGTCATAACGTTATTTCAATGAAATTATATAATATTTTGTAAAATTTAAACCACTCTAATCTTGTTAAATAAAGGCCAAGACAGTTAACGTTTATGTATAACAGGATATTTTTCAGCTCCACCCAGCATCTAATGTAAGCCTTTTATCTTCCCGCTTTACTAAACTAGTCGCACTTGCCAAACTATCAGCGTGGCTGTAACTAATTTGGATTAGGGTTGCCTCCACAAAAATCCATTAAAACGTCATATTAATTGTTTTGATTAACATTGACATATGTAAAATACACACACACATATGTGTGTGGCACTATTTAACACAAATTCACATATGATATGAGTTACTTTACATTATAAATAAGTTTAAAATTTGTTAATCAATTAAACACTTTACATATCAGAAGTGAAATTAAAAAAAAATTGCGTTAATTAACATTGGGAAGGATCACCCCTAATCCAGTTAAAACCAGATACACGGTCGTTGGGAGTGCGGAAAGGCGCGGGATTAAACGAATATCCCGATAACATTAACATACAAATGCCTCTTTACGGGACACAGTTTCCCTGACCCCATTTCACTATTTAACTACATTTCACATATAAAACTCGAGTAATTACTAGATTTCATACGTATTATCATCTAATAAATAAATACTCTTTAATATACTCAAAGGCGATACAGTAATAATCAGGCAATCAGTTTGAGCTGTCATTGTCAACTGTCAACTGACAGCGGGAATTTTTACATTTGTCTTAAATGGGGCAAACGAGCAGGTTCTCATAAAGGTCGCCGCCCATAGACACTTACGTGGCTAGGAGCTACTTACTATTAAATATATTATAAGAACAAAAGTCTTTTAAACTTAGAGTAGAGACCCTTGGGGACATCTTGGGGGACAAGTGCACAGGTGACCCAAGATCTAGTGATTCTACTCATCGTATACAACGATAAATAATGAAATGGTATGTAAAATAAAGCTTTTTTTGACATTACTAGTATACATCCAATTTTCAAAATGTATTTAAGCGTTTAAACTTTATGTTAAGTTTCATGATTTAATTGAAGTTACAGCTTTATGTAAATTGAAACACTTTTTTATATAATATTGAAAGCCTAGGTAACTTACAACCTACGGTTACTTTGACATAATTTTCTTTATTCAAAATAAGTTATTACACATTTGGTTTCCATAAAACACCATTTGTCCTCTACGTTAGATATTTCTGGCCGTTGTTCAACTCAAAAGGTATAAAATAATGCCTATCATAATAAAATAGAAAGTGACACCATAACCAAGCAATTGAGTGTCCCAATACGCCAAATAAAAAGCGTTTAATAATGTCGGTTTGTGGACAATTTACGGGTTATCCCGGGCCTGAATCACGCAACTAAATTACAGGGGACGGTATTAAATGGGATTCGGTGGGTCAAGGTGCTAAGTTAGCGTTTAAGCCTTTGGAAATCGGTAACATCTAAGATTTAAGTCGAAAATATTTTTCGGCTATTTGCACCAAATGATTTTTATAAACGAATAGACATTATATACTTTAATTTCAATGGCCCTAACAAGTAGTTCGTGTTTTTTTTTTGTGGGTATTATTCGTTTCTCATGTTAGTAGTTTTAACCACTGTTCTTGCGAGATTAAACACTGTGGTTCCTCCTCCTCCTTGCATTGCTGATTGATTTCTTATTACGCCTATTAACAAAAAAAAATATATTTTTTCGAACAATGAGGTACGCCTGGTCAGCTAGTTAAAGAAACATTTCAATCTATGAAGCGAACCAAAGTTTTTGACAATAAATAACAGAGTAATGGTAAAACAGAGGTGGGGAAGATTTACCGATTTAATAGTCCCAATAGTGCCGCGGTCAATGACAATATATCAAAGGGGATTCCGGGATAAATTGAAGATGTTAAGTAAAGTGTATTTGGAAGATAACGCTATTGACTTTGTTAGAGCTTTACGGTATTAACAAGTTGGGGACGATCATTAACATTGAAGCTCCGTAACTTTTGGGATCTTACAATTCTCTTTCGTAATCCTAGTTCCTTTAACATACCTTTTAAATTATCATTCCCAAGTCTAAATAGTATATCAAGTCACCTAAAAATATCTAATTTACTATAATCATAGTCTAAAACAATATATAAAAAAATGTAAGTAATTAATTGTCCTCCACGCAATCCTACTCGCATTGTATCATTTTAACAAATCTAATCTCGCACGAAAAGGCAACCATACCACAAGAATACAGAATAATTACAAGACAGAGAGTGCTATTAACCCGGTGTCACACAGATTCAATTAAAGCACACTTATCCCTTTCACACCAACGTGTATTGTATATTCTTTCCCTTTCGTTGTAATCTTGCCTTGCGGCGACTTGAGGCGAGGATTGACGCTACTTGTTCGCCTAAGAGCTAAGATTGTTAATATAAAGATTAAGTATTTAATATTTAGTGTCAAACAGACAAAATGATAATAAATGTGTACGAAAATGAAAAAAAGCAAAGTGATTCAGATAGGAATAATCATAAAAAAGGCCGCTACAATTATTGCCAGTTCCCAAATCAGGGGCGTAGATCGGATGAGAAGAACCGGCAAGAAACTATCTGCCACTCCTTTAAATCGCCAAGTATGTTCTACGGCTAAGAGCTTTAATTACCTCATGGTCCAGGGAATGTATCACAAATATGTTTCTCTTAATGAATAAATCAAATCTTGCAGTCACACCCATCAGATATTAAATATTTTTCCTGCACAAATTTCATTATAGTTATCCTGAAGCTGTTTGATTCCAATTTGATGCAACGTAATCGCAGTAAGGAACGTACACGCATCTGAACTAATTTACTCTCAAATGTCACTCAAGTGTTAATTAATAAAACTTGTAAGTTTATCTTGAGGCTCGTTTATAAAAAGTTAAACCAAAGTTTGATAAGATCATAATTCAAACGTCACTCAAGAAGTGTGTCTGGGGTAATTACCATCGTCATACATAATGTATGCGATGACTACAATTTTAAGCCAATAAATAATGCCCCGCGTAACACAGACGAAAATATGGAGACGCATTTATTATACATCCCGGCTTAATGGCGGCCACGGGGCCACGGAATCATATAGAGCTGTTCGATTTATTTTTTATTTTAACAATAGGTTCACTTATGGTACGTGTTGTATTTTAAATGATACAATTTGGCAATGAAAAACATAGTTTTCCGATGAGAAAAAACAAAAAGGCTCATATCGATCTTACATATATATTAAAATACTTCAGTAGCAAGTTGTGTTAGCTCATAATTAATCCTTTATAATTTAGCCTGTCTTCCCTACAATATTATCACCCCAGCCCCGAGGCTTGTTTGTGAAATAATGGATTCATTCCATATTCATTTACATCCTTAATAAGATTGGTGTCTCTCCATCGCCAAATTACTCAGTCAAATGTAATATCCATCCGCTTCTAATGTATTTGGCTGAAACGGGCGAGAGGGAGATAGTTGTATGTTGATTATTTCGTAAGTGACGTGATCCAATTTGAATATTCGCCTTTCTGATTTTGTTATGTCAGAGAATCCGAATTAGCTTAGCCAAGTTTGAAGTGACACAAGTAATAAGGAATCTAAAAATACTTTGATCAATACAATTATTGGTTTGGCTTGTTTGCTCCTAACGTACCAAGTAGTACCAAGGTTTTGTTTTTAAAATATATATTTTAACGAGATATTAATATGCCGTTTTGGCCTTCTATAACTTTTATTTCTATAACATTATGCTGAAATGTTAAATCGATTCGAAATGTTAAAACATATGCTTATTAAAAATTATTTCAGATGTCACGTGATCAGTTGACAGCTCTTTCAGGAAATGGCCGATAACACAAGGAGTGGACGGAGAGTTTCTTACCAGTTGTCCGCTCTACGCCCTTGATTTGGGAACTGGCAGTAAATGAAGAGTCAAAATTTTTTATAAGACTTTGTTTTTTTGACGATTCATTAGGGTACCGTACCATACCTATGTGAAGATAGTTTTGATTATATTTTATATGTTTAAATGTAACCTTAAGAACGAGAGAGTAAATATTATTTAAAAGTCAACGATTCCACTGTAAGTATGATATTATATCATAAAATTTGTCTGGGCAAGCGTCAAATTAAGCTATATTCAAAACTATTGAACTAATGGAATTATCACTAATAAATCAAATTATGACGACTCGACCCTCGAAGCGTGTGACGACAGATGCGCTAACTAGTTTACGATATTTACATTTAAACTTGTTTGATTTCGTTTTAACATTCACAACTTAACTAAAAAATTAAAATAAATAAGCAAAATAATAGCCAATTAAAAACTGAATTAAACCGGTCACATTTTATTAAGACTTTTCGTGATTTACAACAACTAGGGTTTGGCTTTTAGATATTAATTTAACCACTTAACATGTGAGCTTTGGAAATGTTTGTCAATAGATGGAAGCACAAGCTTTGAAGCACAAAGTAATAAAACATGGTTGCTTTACTTTATAAATTACCCGAAAACAATAAATAATTAAATAATATAGTTAAGAATACACACTATTATAGAGGTGTATAATTAATCTGTTACTTGTAAGTTTCAGTACAGTGAGTTAATTAAAATGTGCATAAATCAACAGAAATGTTGCAAAATACGTACGATTTAACACGATTCACGCAGTCGCTAGATTTGCGTCACTCGTAAATAATGATAATAGCCGAAATAAAAGTACTAGTCATTTGTATGTTGCCGTGAAGTGGGTTAGTTATTTATTGAGAATGGCCAGTTCTTTGTAAATATATATATATAGTTTTTATTGAAAATTCGTTCATAAAAAGTTCTTGTTTTCTTGAGTTGGTTATATGATGACTTTATTGTTTTTAATGAAGAAACAAGAAGTTTAATTGTTACTGTAAAAAACATGATACTAAGTTAAATATAAAAAACATTCATAATATGAATAATATTGCCATATAAGTATTAACTATAAAGTTATATATCACAATAGACTAAGTTTGTTAACTTAATATATTCATAATTAGATAAAAATTAAATAACTAAAAATTACAACACTACAAGTATACTAAATTAAAAAGCAGCCTTGTAGCAGCGAAGCCATAATGTTACACTTTCTCGCTGTATCGCGATGCTATACGTTGAGCGAGACAAGCACCAGCTTTAGGGTCGCTGGACTACCAGGCGCCTAAAACAATCAAACATACGAACAGAAAAATAAACATAATTAACAAATTCTACAAAAATTGGTCATCACAATACATGAAGGCAATTCTTAACATTTCCGAAAAAACCTTTTCACCGACACAACCGCAACATAAAATATGAAATAGCGGGGTGAAGTGATAGATGGGGCGCACATAATTGCCGCCTCCCGCATGTTAATGAATCGCTGCTAATGAAAAATGATTGAGCTCAAACCTCGTGTTTTCCTCTTAGGGTTGCCATCTATAAATACAATGCAATAAAATATTTAATATCATTTTAACATTAGGCTAATCTTTATACGCTTAATGTCTATGCAAATACAAAATAGTTTTGTAATAAAATTTAAGACACTAAAAGACGATTATCAAGAAAAACTTAAGGATCACCACTTGGTTGTGGTGACGCAGAAGAAGATGAAGATGCCTGTCCGTTCAATGCAGAAGCAGTTAATTCTGGTGATAGGACAAAATAACAACGTGGTCATGGAGTAATCAAGCAAACGTCAAAATGGCCGACGATGACGCGCTAAGTGGACGTGCGTGGGTTACGAGTGCCCTCCACCCGAGTGCCAATTATTTTAATATTGCTTTTATTGATGGTTCCGATTGTTTTACACACTTGTTTCATCTGAGTACTATTGTTCGCAGAAATGGTATTGAATTAGCGGGCGGACAAGTAGTGACTGGGATGGGGGATTCTGTATGTCGTCTGTGTCGTCTGTATCGTCTGTGTCCAATTAATGCGTTTGACGGTGGAAACTTCGCACGTCTTAGCTACAAACCGTTAAACTCAAACTTAAAATATCTTTATTCAATTAGGTCTTTATAAAGACTAAAGACGTTCGTTTCGGAAGGCAGTCATCTTCCGAGAAGAACCGACAAGAAACTCGATAGCTGCTCTTTTAAAATCAACAATTAATACAAAATTATGTTAGAATTCAAATAACAAAGCATTGTAAGGCTACTCAAGAATTAAACTGTCCCGATTCTGAGCCAATTGCCGACACATTAAAGGATTCTTGGTCCTCTAAACATTCGTTTACGGTATAGTGAGACAAATCTTATAAATAAAATCCACGGAGAAAACACTGAATTTAAATGATTTATATTTATTTATTTAAGACAGGTGAACGTAACTGTGAATGAAATGCGGTGCCCTATATTAAGTAAAATAGTTTACACTTAACCGAATTATTTATTTATTCGTATCATTTTCCATTATATAATGTTTCTACATTGTGTAAATGATATTTTAACTAAATTAAAAATTATTTTTCAATTATGATTGTTACTTTTGAAGTAAGTTAAGATGGGATCACTGCGCGCCATCAGCTGAGAACCCACAATAAACTCAGTGATGTTGCAGTGAGCAGCAGTATCCTTGATAAAATCATTTTTATCTTAGTGAGCCTTTTTAAATTATTTCCGTTGAATGATATCATTTAATTAAGATTTAATTTATTAAAAATTCTTGGATAGCCATGTTTAAAAAAAGCAAACAATGACCTTTAAAGTTTTTACAATGGAACCTGCTATTGGGATTAATACTTAGTCTGGCCATAAATACTGTTACTATTCAAAAAAAGAAAATATTACGTTTGAATTTGGAATCTGTCATTTTTATATGATTGCTTGATGTGTTTTCTTATTTTCGCGCCATTATATTGTTAAATATTTTGTTATATTAAAATGGAGTGGGGTGATAAAGAGAACCGAATCGCTGTGATTGCCTTACATAAAGTAGGTATGGAGAAAAGTGCAATTTTTAAAACCCTCCACCCGCTTGGTATTAGTCAAATGTTTGTTTACCGGGCTATTGATAGGTACAATGATACCTCCTCTGTTTGTGACAGAAAAAGATCTGGCCGTCCACGTACCGTTCGTGTGAAAAAGGTGATTAAAGCAGTTAGGGAAAGAATTCGAAGAAATCCTGTCCGTAAGCAAAAGATTTTATCTCGGGAGATGAAGATAGCTCCTAGAACCATGTCGCGTATATTAAAAGATGACTTAGGACTTGCAGCCTATAAGAGACGTACTGGTCACTTCTTAACTGATAATTTAAAGAAGAATAGGGTGGTAAAATCCAAACAACTACTTAAGCGGTACGCAAAGGGAGGTCACAAAAAAATTTTGTTTACGGATGAGAAAATTTTTACAATTGAGCAGTATTTTAATAAACAAAATGACCGTATTTATGCTGGAAGCTCTAAAGAAGCTTCGCAATTAGTAAACAGAGTACAACGTGGGCATTATCCCACTTCAGTGATGGTTTGGTGGGGTGTTAGCTATGAAGGGGTGACTGAGCCATATTTTTGTGAAAAAGGTATTAAAACGTCGGCACAAGTTTATCAAAATACCATTCTTGAGACGGTAGTTAAGCCTTTAACTAACACCATGTTCAATAACAAAGAATGGTGCTTTCAACAAGACTCGGCACCGGGTCATAGAGCTCGATCCACCCAATCTTGGTTGAAAACTAACGTTCCGGACTTTATCAGCACTGAAAACTGGCCGTCGTCAAGTCCTGACCTAAATCCATTGGATTATGATTTATGGTCAGTTTTAGAGAGTAAGGCTTGCTCTAAACGCCATGATAATTTGGAGTCCCTAAAACGATCCATTCGGTTGGCAGTGAAGAATTTTCCTCTAGAAAGAGTTCGTGCTGCTATTGATAACTGGCCTCAACGTTTAAAAGACTGTATTGCAGCCAATGGAGACCACTTCGAATAAACATTGTATATTTTTAATAGTTATATATTGATGTATTAAACTAACTCACTATGAAAGGAATAAATGTTACGTATAAAAAAAAAATCGTGCTTTTCTTTATAACAATATTTATGGCAAGACTAAGTATATTCTAAATACTATTAGCACATCTAATGTGCTCTGAAAAACCTATTGACATTTAAAAAATCGATAAAGCTCCATTTTTGAATTTCATTTGTAACAAGTAAACATTTTTCGTTTAATATATCGGCGTAGAGAAGCCAAGCCCATGATTCAAGTGTATGCAAAATAAATAACAATGATACAAACGGGTAGATCGGTTACAATGATTTGTGTGGCGTGCCAATTTAATGGCACCATACATCTTCCTCTGAAAGGCGGGGGTGTGCGCTATTTTTCACGCCGCCACCCTTAAACCTATAGACTATAATAGTTTTTTTTTTATATAGAAATAAAGAAAGAAAATATGTTAATTTGAACACACATATATAATTTAAACATGAAAAAAAACATGCTTAAATTATTCACAATGCAAAGTTAACCTAACTTAAGTGCGAACTTTTGCAAGTGCTATATCAGTTTTTTCTAATTTAATATTAAAAAAAAAACAATTTATTTGATATTTACAAAATTAATTTTACTTGTATACAAATAACATGACTTGCTGAATTTGATTCGAATTAAAAAAAATGTCTCTTATTTAAATAACTCCAATAAATTGTCGTTTCGTTGAGCACAAATCCGCTTATTTTGCAAACTACCGTCATCAAGTAATTTAAAATGGAGGGTGGAACGCAACGAGAAAAAGCGTAACGTTACATGCGATCTGAGAATGGGTACATTAGTTATAATAACACGACAAAATATGTGTAATAAAATCTAATTTATGACGCAAATAAAATATAACATTGGTTAGGGCGGCAGATGGGGAGTCTTGGGTGGGGCAAGGCATAAACGACCGCGACGTTCTCCTGTATTATAGGGTCTATTTCTTTTTAATATAATCATAATTTATATAATAATAATACTTTTATTTGGTATGAGGTTGTTGCTTTCATGTCTGACCAACCTGCATCTATATTGTATTTAAAAAAAATATTATTTTAGTTTGTTTAATGTAGTCAGTCAACATTCAGTTGCTACTGTCATTCTACTGTCTAAAAACTCTGATTATATGTAAGATACATAAAAACATATCGTTGAACGTAAAACGTTAAACGAAGAGTCACTTTATTAATTAAAACGCTACATCTCATGGATTGGCCCGTAGCCGCAGATATATTGACAGAGTCCTCCGCTACGGATGCCGAAGAAAAATAGCGGTCATTTGTTCGAGTCGGGCTCGTTTTGTTCTGTTGCTTCGAGAGGCAGATAATGTCTGATTTATCTGCGCAATTACGCGTGACGCGCGCACAAACGACATTTTAAATTAGAAACTTTAAAAAAAAATACTAATCCTCCCGATTTCATGTCAATATAGAAATTGAGTAATGTTTCTGTGCAATAAAGTCATCTGCTTCTATATTATTGTCTATGAGTTAATAAGCTTCTGTTAACTCCCCGATATCAATCGTATTTAAGCAAGATTTGAAGGTAGTTGATAAATTAGTTGGGAGTGCCATCCTGTTAGTTAGAGTTTCAGCCGAATGGGCAGGCACGGCCGGAGAAATACCACTCTCTCACGGAAAACCGGCGTAAAGTGATGCAATTGGACTTTGTTCATTTTGTACTCGCGTTTCGTTCGGTGAGTGAGATCTTTCGGGGCCCATTCTTTCCCCCACCCCCCCATTTCCTAATTTTCCTATAAAGATCGGCAACGCACTCACGAGCTCCCAGCCGCGTGAGTGTCTATGGGCGGCGACTTCACTTTTATGGTGGGCCGCCTGCTCGTTTGCCCCCTCTTTGATAAAAAAAAAAAACGCTAAACATCACTGTTTACTAAATAAAAATGCACGTATTTAATATAATTTAACGTTAAATTGGTTGGAAATGTCACCTGATACAGGTTCATACCTAACACTAGCTAGCTTAATTAATCAAAATTAGCCACACAAATTTATTGATACAGTAAATACAAAATTAATGAAATTCGTTTCCACTGTCACTCAAATACATAGTGTTGTCTAATACGAAGAGATTGCGACAATAAAAACGTCGTAATGTAGCGACAACAATTTATTATAACAGCTGTAACAATCGTTAACGTATAAGGGACATAAATAAAGCGAAAAGCCAAGAGCAATGCCAATACTTCAGAACCATTAGCGACTCTCGCTGATGGGGGTGCACAGGAAAACTATGGAGAGAACTATGCACTATCAATTGTTCGATATTGCTAATTAACCGTATCGTTAAAAGTTTAGTTAAAACATAGTGTTGGATTGACAATTTAATTATTTCACTATTTTTGATGCATCTGTATGAATTTGTAACTAAGAAACTATTTTTTATAACAATTCAGTTTTTACAGTAATCCCATATTGGTTCAGACATAAATGATCCATAGAAAAAACAAATATTTCACTCAAATAATACATTTAAGTGCACAAAAGCTCTCGGTTAAGTTCGATAGATAAAGCGTCTCCACTGCTTTTCAGTTCCGAAACAAGCATGTCATGCAGGGCTTGAAATCTGAGCGTCGACAGTGTTTACAGAGATTCGGTTAATTTCGTTTCATTTGTTATTTAAATAACGCAACTAGCCGCTTTGACGGACAACCATTAAAACATATTTTAAAACGTAGTACATATTTATTCTAATGGCGTAATGGTGATAAACCATTCAATAGATAACAGAAAAATGGAGTATTTAAGCAGTCAACTCTAATTCAAAATACCTTTAGAATGACACTTCATTTCTTCTACATTACCACCGGTTCCGCTGGATCCGCCGAGAAGAACCTGCAAGAAACCCGATAGCTGCTCTTATAAAATTTATATTTTTAAAACAATTACGTTAGTTTCACGATTAATTCAAATTAGAATAGCAATAGTTACTGACATTGAATTTTTGAATTGAATTGAACATTGCAGACACATTACAAGGTCCTTTAAATATTCTTTAACTGTATAGAACAATTAGTCGGCAAATAATTTTAAAACGTATAAGAGAATTTTAAAATCTAAAATTAATATAAAGCGATGCAAAAGCTTCCCTGAAGCAATTATGTCAGAATTAATTGGCTGTTTTGCAATTCAAATGCACGCGCTGAACGATTTGTGTCAGCGTCGAGATAAATATGGCGACTCATCCCTGAAGCTTGTTTATTGCGTTTTTATTGAATTAAATTTGTGAGATATACGATCGGAAATTCCCTTTCATCTGAGACGTGATTCATGCCCATTTATACCTTATGGAACCCTGTCATCGACAACTTTAAAGTTATACATTCTTTGATGTATTTTGAAAATTCCATTGTATAACCACAATTAGGGCGTCTTATGTATAGTACTGTTAGTTCTTTGTACGAGGCGAATATGTAGGCTTCGCTGAAAATCAGTGTTGTGGCACTTAGTTTAATCTTTTTTATATTCATTAAACTACGTTCTTATTTTATTTTTTTATTATCAAAAGCTTATCAAACTTACTATTGTTATTTACACAATAACAATAGTATAAAAAAAAAGCCAAAATAAGGTTAAAACATAGAACCGGAAATAGAATCTAAGATCAGAAAAAACAATAACAAAAAAAACACGAACAGAAAAAAATATATACGTATTTCTTAAGTAAAAATAAACATATCTTTATTTATATGTAATTTTTTTAATATAGTCTTACTACGAAATTTAAAATACCAAAGTATATTTTAAAACTATTATTAAAATGTATGTAATTAAATAAAAAAATCATATAATTCTTTATGATAACAAGCTCCCATTTGGTTCAATTACATAAGCTTAAATCAATCAACAATTAAAATTAAATATGTTATAAAATAATTGTGAAAATGTCAAAGGAAAACGTCGTTGAAACGTGCGTTTGAAGTTGTATTAGCGTGTGGGCAGTTATTTATTGCTTATTTCGCTGTAATAATATTCTTGTATTGTCTGTGGAACTAAATTATGAACTGGCAACTGCGATTAATTTAATTATTGTTCTGTAATTTATGGGACATAATTTGTGTTTGTATTTTTAAATGAGACATGTAATATTTATTTGTTTTGCCAAACAATAATATTATTATATTTATAAAACATTTTAAATGTATAACTTATAGTTTATTTACAGCTTAAAGTTTTTTCCCAACGAGCAGGAGTTACACCAAAGGTGAAGTTAGAACTTAGAAACTAACTAACTAACTAGACGCTCACGTGGCTAGGAACTCGTGAGTGCGTTGCCGGCTTAATAGTGATTGGTATGCTTTTTTCTTAATGGACCCTAAGGTATTGGTTCGGAGATACCGTGGCGGGCAGCTGGCTCCGTAACGTGGTGGCGCGTGTTATGAAATGTCAAATATGACTTATGAAAGTTTATGGTAACTAGTTAAATAAACTTTATTTTACTAAAATTACCTGCACTTAAAGTAAACAAGAAATTATGCAAACACAAATTATAATAACAAAGGCGAATTATATTTTGACAAAGAAAAATATTATGCATGTACAATAGCGCACAAAATAACTGAGTAATAAATCTCTCTGTTTAAGTACATTATAAATGTTGGGCTGTTTATACACGATACGACATTTCTTAATTTCATACCAAGTGTAGTGGTTTTTTGGCCATATATTTTCAGAACAAGTTAATTAGAACGTAACACTGTAACCTTAAGTTTATTAAATATTAATAAGACAACTATTTTTTGTAATTACGTAATCTATTTTTATTCGTTCCGGTCTTTGTCCTCAATAGTCGTAAACAGATTAAAGCATCAAATGTTCCAAACATATTTGTTCAAACCATCACATTATATCTTTGTAAAATTATTTTTATCTAACTAAGCAATACTAAAAGCTAAACTAGTTTTAAAAGCATTTGATTCAGACAGATAAGACATCTGTCATTGTGTGATACAAGTCGATCCCAGTGTGTCCAGCCTAAGCGCTTTAAGGCTACCTCGATCAATCTTTCACGCGTCATTACCTTCGTCGCTCCGAGCTTACTCGTCGCTCAATAACATTCTGTGAAAAGGTCTAAAGCTCGCGATTCTTTATAACGAATTGAATGACACTTCAATGGTCAGTTTACTTAAGGATTTTACACGCCATGCGACTTTCAATACGCAAATGATGCGTGTATGAAAAGTTTGACGTGCAAACACCTTTGTCACTTACTGTCACTTATGGGCATTAAAAAGCTCTAAATGATGTGTTTCTTAATGTCAATGATGGGTGAACGTAGTATAAATGCACACTCATTTATTATGTCTACAAAATAAATATTTTTTAACATAATAATATATAATACCAATCGTGATAGACCTAATATAATTTTTAAAATTATATACGGTTCATAATTTAATTCCATTTAAAGAATTAAGTAGGCGCCTGGTAGTCAGTGTCGTGGATCCAAGAGCTGGTGCTTTCCTTGCTCAGCGTGTAAGCATCGCCATACAGCGAGCAAATGCCGCCAGAATTGTGGGTACTCCGCCACAGGGACCAAACTTTTTAAATTTGTTTTAGTTATGTGTTTTGTTTTAAGTTACTTATATTAGTTAGGTTAATATTAAGAATATTTTGTGTTTATTTAATTGATCTTTTATTGTTTATACAATTGATTTACTTTTATTGTTTATATATATCAAGTCCCATAGAATTTAATATCAAATGTCCTTATTCCATTTAAAATAGGTTTTCAATTATAATATTTTTTATTAATTAGGGCAAATGGTAACTATACCGGGCTGAGGGTCCCGAGTCGACTTCTGTGTATCAGACAGTTTTATCAACAATTGTTTAATTATAATATTATCTCTTTGTTTAATTGTGTTTGTTACTTAGGTTAGGATAGTATTTTTTATCTTTCCATTTAATTTTCTGTTTTTAATTTTAATTATTATTTTTTTAAATTTCTAATGTAATGTGTGTGAAATCTGTATTTGTATTTATACATACATTCTGTATGAAACTAAAATAAATCAACTTCGGTTGTGATATCTATTTCTGTAAAAGTTACTGAAACTTACTGCCTGCAATAAACTTAATTGAAATATCGTTTGGCACAAACAAGGCGTTAGTGATATTACGGACAGAACTTTTCCGGACAACGGTTTTAATTGTTATGCTTTCCTTGAATAAAATTAATGCTAAGTGTTTAATAACATTGCTGAATAGAATGTTCATAATTAAATTTAGTGTACGATTTATTTATTTACACTATACAATAATTAATTTATGTAAGTACCATACAAATAATCTGAAACATTTGTTTAAGATAAAAAAACATCTCGCTGTTTAAGACGGCAAATTGTATTGTATTAAAAATGCATGTTTTAGGTATATTTTTAGAGTGATCGTGCAAATTAGAATTGCTTTTGCAACGACCTTTAATTATATAGAAGAAGGGGCAAATAGTGAAACCGTAGACATAGACAGTCACGTGGTTTGGAGCTTACCGGCTTTTGAGAAAATAATACCCCAATTCGATTGAACCGAATCAATCAATTATTAATATTCTTCCTACTACCAAAGATCAAAGCCCTCTACATATTATTTACAGATAGAGTGGTTAAACTATAAGCTATATATTTGTTCTTAGTATTTTATAATTTTATTTAAATTATCTCCTACCATCAACGCCACTTGCGAATAATTTTAAGCCGGAACAGGGTCATTAAAAACCCTTGAACATCACAGGCAAAATATACATTATATTCATATGTCACCTCATGGGATTCATTCACCATGATTTACACCACACTTAAAACCGAACGGAAACATTCAGAAGCACTTATCCTGTCAATAGAAAAAACAACGTCATAAATCAATAAGATAAACCTAAAAAAAAGCAGTATCAGTGTACTATCGAGTGCACTCGGGTCGTAACGCTACAATTTTATGAGCACTTTTATTACAACACGCTTTCGTGCACGATTACCCCCGAGAGTGAGTTTCGCTGTAAAAGGACCTTTCTTGAACTTTTATGTACGCCCTATGCTGACACCTAACTGACACTTATTTTCATATAAGTTTTGGATTCACTAGCATTTGTTAATATTTAGCTTTTTGCATTTTAAACCAACCATTATACAATATATCTTATGCAATATAATGTTCGTGCATAACAATAATCTTCTCGGTAGATTACTGCCTTCCGAAAGGGTGGTAGTGTAAAAATTGACGATTCAAAAGTGTCTTTATAAAGACCTTCTTGAATAAAGATATTTTGAGTTTGAGTTTAATTATTTTAACTCACCATTATTTGTACTTAATCATAACTAGTGCAAAAAATTTTTAGATTTTTTTTAAAAAATTTACATCTCTTACAGGTGACATCATACATCGGGATTTTGTCCCACTTTAAACAAAAAACTGTACAATTACAGAGGTAGCAAATAAAGTATACCATTTTATATAGAGTTTTGATTATTAATGCTAGTGACAGCTAACAAGTTGTTACCTATTATGTCGTTAGTAAACTGTGAATAAACACTTAGTTCATGTCATAACGTCTCATCAATAAATTTTGTATTTAATTTATGCATAGTAAGAATGGTAGGTCCAATACAGTGACCTTATAATATGTTATTTTAATGTTTCGTTCGCGCCTTCAGAGGACTGTCAACTTTTATCAACAATTAATTGTAAGACGTACAATTCCTATCCAATTTAATCAGAGCTGTCAGAGATCATTCAATGTGAGCATTTACAAGAGACGGTTTATATCGAGAGGTCTTATTAGATTGGTGGTTGATAGAACCGTTTGGACAGACAGCCGATGGACGAACAAAGGGTTCAGTTAAATGCAGTTGCAGTTGTATGGCGGCTTGCTTGTGAAGTGATCCTGATTGGAATACGTCTAGATTCTGTTTGTGCTTCTTCAGTCTAGTTGATATTCCATTGACGGCTTCGACTGTTCGATTAAATGTTTTTAATCGTGTCATTTTGACATACACAAAATGGCGGCGACAAATGACAATAATTTCAAGAAGCATTAAAACGTAAATAAAATAAGCATTAATCATATAGGTAACTACGTTCGTTCTTCTTCTTTCTTGGTTTTAACACTTATGGATGTAAAAAAATATTTTTTTTAATAAGATTTACTGCCAGTTCTCAAATCAAGCGCATAGAGCGGACGAGGAGAATTTGAAATAATTAAAAGAACACTACTCCTCAACCTACTCCTGTAAGTCACCATGTCTTACAGAACAGTTGTAAAGACCTACAACTATTACGCGATATATCAGAATATGCATACTCTTTATCGATCTTAGTAATGGGTTAATTCGTTGATATAAAATTATTAGGTTTTATTCAATTTCCTTAATCGGACACAGTTTTTTTATCTATGTATCATAAATTACGCCATCCAGTCATCGGTACCACTTTAGCCAGTCGTCATTCTAATAAATATGTCGTATCTTGAATATATAATAAATAGTTCACGATTAAGATAAATTAACTGTTTGCTGGTATTAAATTACAATCAGAATGTCGTCAAGATTCGATATCCTTGTTAGGCATCAATATTAAAATGTCTTAGATATTAATCATTTATGACATTAATTATCGTTTTAAAATCCGAATAATTGTTGACCATTCAACAATTTTTAATGATCATTTGAAACTTAATAAAATAAAAAAACTTCAAATTAAAATTGTTTAAAGCTTAGTCTAATTCGCATTATTTACTATTTCTGTATCAAGTGGTTAATGGCTGGCCACGCCTCTTTAACCAATTTAATACATAAGAAGTCAACTTAAAAAAAAAACTAAGTTTACATATATGAACCCACAAGTCAATCTTTTTGTCTATGACAAGAACCTGGTCTAGCAACAGCTCAGTTGGGCTTTTGTTTATTGCTTCTTACTTAACGTATTGATAAACTCCATTAATATTAAATAAATACATACCCATTCAGAAGCCTCTTCAACAGTGCAACAATTTCGCCAACCGAGTCGTCATCGTATAGATGAATTAAAGTATTCAGTTTTGATGGTTACCATTGGATATATATATACATGCGTCGTTATATCAGCGATCTATAACATTCAAACGGTCGGCTAACATGCGAGGTGTACATTGAAAAGTTTGCATAAATAGATTTATATCTTGCCATCCATTAGGCTCAATTGATTTATATGCAATAAACACGCGAGCGTCTTTCATCTGTTGTTCTTTAGATGTTCATACAACTATCGTAACACCTTTAGATAACTACCTTGAGTACCAATAAACTATTTAAACATCCAAGGTTTCTAGATATTTCATTTTTTTTGTGATTTACATACATTCATTATCACAGTATAATTATATTGGGATTTTTTGTTATTACTAATATATGTGTAAGTAGCCTTACGAAACTGAAGGAGTCAAAAAAGAGTTATTAAATCAACCAAGCCGAGTTTCTTGTCTGATTCTTTTAAGCTTGGTAGAATGACCTAGACTTAAGACGGTTCAAAATGGTCTTTTGTACCTTAGCGAATGAAGATATTTTGATTTTTTTTTTATTAATTAATTATAATGCTAATAATATTACATTTTATCTATGTAAATGTGTTTGCCTTTCATAATTTAATTATTGATTTGTATCTCATAGAAATTTATAGTTATTGAACGGATAATTAATTCAGAAAGTATTTACTATATGATAATCCTCATATTTCAATGCGAGGCTACCAGTTCATTGAACACCCAAAGGAAGGGAAATGCGCGGCTGATTCCTAGGCGCTGGACAGGTCAGATCAGGTCTGAAGTGGGGGTATATGAGTGGTCCAGAATACCAGTGAATCTTTGATGGCGTGAGGCACGTCAGGTCAGCTGACCAGTCCACCGAGGCTGCATGATGGTCTATCTACCAAGAGCGATATAGTTTATCTATATAATTAAGTTATTGACTTAAGCAGTGACTATATATACTTTATATTTTGACAATTCTATTTGCATTTATAATGAAAATTAATATCTACTAAAACAGCTATAAATCGCTGGTGAAATTATGCAAATCTTTATTTGTCAATTAAATTTGAGTCGGGCTCGTAAACTCGAGTGGTTAACGAAGATTAAAGGAACGGGTTATTTTTGTCCTTTTAAATTTATATCGACATGTTTTATGAGGGACAGGTGTGGAACGATAGTGCTGTGTAAGGATATCGATGGATAGTTCATTTTTATATGAACCCCGAAACATTCGTGCAATAACCTACAATATTTATTTATTTATTTTTGTATGCCATATTGGTTGACCGATTATTTAGTTTAAATTTTAGCTGTACGACAATAAAACCAAATAAATATTTTTTATTATTATCAATTTTATTCAATACTTAATTACATAAGCCAAGAGCTGGTGCTTTCCTTGCTCAGCGTATAAGCATCGCGATACAGCGAGGCTGCCAGCATTGAGGGTACTCTGCCATAGGGACCAAACATTTTAAATTTGTTTTAGTTCTGTTTTTTGTTTTATTTTAAGTTACTTATATTATTATATCAACCAAACTATGTTTCCACTTTTATCGACAACCCCACCTCACTACCGCCACTATCTATTTTCACAGGCGATAATTCATACGTGCCGCTTATTAATGCGCCTGAATCAAAGGACGATGACATATTTACTGCAATTATTCACGAGCACCATCTAAACAAGATCGCCTAGTGGAACACACTGTATCTCTGATTTATAGTGATGGGTGGACCGACTGATTTACCGAGGTCAGGGAAACCAGGGCTGTATTCTTGTATTCAGTCTATGAGATTGCATTGGCCATTTCGTACAGAATTTGCATATGAGCCAATCTTTCAAATCAAAACTAGTTATTATGATTTTAATGAATTTCTAGGAAATTAACATGCCCATAATACTATTAAGTTTAAACTCTTGATTCTCAAAAGAAATTAAAATAAAACCAGTTAGGTTGAATAACTTATGAATATCGTAAATATTAATCGAGCACAACGTATTAACACTAAAATATAATTCTTATCAACCGTCGAGGTCTGTAAGACCACCTCGACGGGTAACACGTAAATTAACATGAAAACGTGATACAAAGGCCCAACCCTTCGCCACCGCTTGATAAACAACCGCTCTCCTCACCCGCTGCGTCCGACTGAGCCGCCTTTTCAAACCGCTGGACATTATCGTAAATATTGTGGTATTTATTCACATTTCGGGCACAAACAATTCAATTCACGCACCGGCTGCTAATTGGGCATAAATCGTGGTAAAAATATTCAATAAGCTTCTCACATCGATTAATATTTTAAAAGGCTTCGTTTGTATTCGTGATTAGCGATGCATAGGTAATGTCGACTCGTTGATCGTTCTATACAAAGCGATTGTGTCGTGCATTTTGTTCTATACAGGGTCGTCAATGATCCCCGCGTGAGCTCCAGCCATGTCGATACGTTGATTAATTTGTTTTCAAATACATATTACATATGAATCGACTGCCGCTGAGTGATTGTTCCACGGTATTTTCCAAATTGCTTCGCCTTTGTTCTTAATCTGGCCGCGTTAGACCTGTACATCTTAATTGTGAATAATAATCAATTTCGTAATAAAAGAGAGAAAAAACCGTTGGCGCATAAGTCCACATTTGCGAAGCAACGCCAGACGGCAACAAGAAAAACGTCGAGTTGAACACTTTATAATAGAAATAATAACGCAACAGCCGCTATGAATTATTGCCCACATTTCATGTTAAATTGTATGTAAATGCGGGGCCGCAACGACACGGCTTCCACAATAACATAATAATGGTGGATTTGTGACTCACGTCATGTTGTTAGTGTACTTAACCCTTTATCGGGACACGCACGCGGGACGTGGGACCATTACGCGGGTCGCTGAGACCCGACACAATGAGAAATTCGTGAAAGCCGTCTTGGAGGGGTTGACTCTTTTAAATCGTGAGTTAAACGTGTGACGTGTAACGAGTTATTGTGCTGTGTTTGCATTTATCGCGGCTATTACACGATACCGGTTCTGAGTGGTTATTTCGATGACAATAGGATATTTTTATATCCCATTCGAAAGATATTGAAGCGGTTGAATGTTTTTCGACAATGGCAGTTGAAATATGTAAGTATGATGTCGCGGCTACCGTGCGCGGTATAATTTTGCCGTCAAGACGCGTTTGTTCCTCTGCAATTACAACAACGGTGTATTATCATAATAGTAACTATTTAAAATCTCCCACTCTGCACTTAACAACGTCGACCGTGTGTACGTCCTGGGATACAAAATACAATTAAAAGAACGATATTGATATTGGATTTACAATTTAATCTTGCGTGCTGTTTGTGAGTGAATATATCAAGCAGACAGAAAACAAACACAATATACGAAGGCTAACGGATGTAAAACGAAGTTAAGTCAACCAAAGAGAGTTTAATGTACAAGCACGCCCACTAATAATGGCTGGAGATGCGACAACGATCGCCCCGGGCTCGGAAATTGCTTTTCGCCAGCTCTCTGTGAATCCCCAAAAATTATCCCCCTAATCCCCTGGGGGGGCCTGCACGTATACGCCTCAGGCGTATAAATAATTCAATCTCGGAACTGTTATAAATTGTAAAATCATTTGTCGTGCAATAGGGTGGATTGTACCCTAAGGCTGTATTTGCTGGTTATTTTGTCAAAATCCCCGATCATCATCCCAAGTGAAAATCATTTTTATCCAAAACATATAAATTCTGAGGTATAACCACATTATCTTTAAGATACTTCTACAAATAATACTGTAATATTGGATAATACCTCCAAAATGATAAAACGATACATTGAAATCTGAAGGATTTTTAAGACTTATCGATAAAACTATTTTAAGTTGTAAAAAAAGGATCTTAGGACTACAAAACACACACACAGAAGGTGTATCTTGTTAAGCTGTGTGCTTGCACTTTCTTCATAATGTCAGGCTTTATACAAATTAAATCTATTATTACTTGGTCATTATTCATAATAAAATATATCTTCGATTTTCAATTAAAATCCAAAATTAAACCTAGTTATCAGAAATTTATTGAATACGTGTCTTCAAAAAAACACTTCAACGATTCTACATTTAAATTTGGCACGCAAGGGCACTCAATTCAAATAGTAGCTTAAAGCTTCAAGCTTCTGTTTTAAAAGAAATAAGTGAGTATAGTAATTAATAAGGTAATAAAATTCCATCATAAAATCATAGCGCGAACACCATGCAATGCAAGTTTTGAAATAATTCACGAGAAGGACACGCTTGACAACTGAAGAATAACATATTGTGAGACATCGAAAAACTATAGTGACTATGTTTATGTGACAAACAAGACATTAAATCATCATCGTCGGAAGCAGACCGTATAATGACAATATGAAACTATAATAAGCTTCAATTTACAACAATGCCTTGGTATACCGGTATTATTATATACTAAACGAGCCTTGTAGAAAGAGCTTTTAACTGCAATATTTTTTTAAACTTTCTGTGATTAAATTTTAAATCGCTACACGGCTTCCGAAAATAATAGAAAGACTCTCAATAATTAGTTATAGGCAAACGAGCAGGCGGGTCACATTGAGTTAAGTGCTAACCGCCGCCTATGGACACCTGCAACGCCAGGAGGCTTAGAAGTGAGTGCCGGCGGATGATGTGGTCCTGTTAGAACTTTAAATTTCTTTTCTTACTTGTGTGCTGTATTCTACTGGCGGCCTATCTTGTTCAAATGTCTAACCAAGAAGTGAGAGAAGGCTATTATCTGATAATGTTCTACAAGTGACGGATACAGAATCCCCAAACTAGAGCCATTTGTTGTTCCAATAAACGCAGAATGTGTACAATATTGTAGCGCTGGGGCACCTAATTGCTCATTACAACGGCGTGTCACTGCTCTGTTGTCTTTATTAAAGAAAGTGGTCAGGGCGAGATAAGGCAGCTTATTGCCCGTTTGCCCATATACAATATCCTTTTGTTTTTCAGGAGAATTTCGTCACGTTATCTCTATATTAGTTGTGTTCAACCCTTCACTAAAAAAGAAATAAGAAACAAGAGATATCACGCGAGCTTTTAAAATTGCTATCATAATTGTATGTGTATAGAAATATATTTGTTTTTCTGGTAGGTACCAAACAGATACACGAATACACTCGAATTGTGCTATATGTAATACCACGTTTATATTCATTAAAGTCGTATTCGCCTGTGTTGTAAGTGTAATAAATTGCCACCCAATTGTGGTGGCGCTGCGATAAAGCTTTGGGGTTTTTGTTGATTACAGTGTTTTCGTGTTTTCAAGCACTAAAATCATGCAAACTTAAATCGAATCTACTTGAGTGGTTCTTGAATTGAAATATATAATATATTTCTTTACAAAATCATATTCATCAACAATTATTTATACAATCTTAGCCCAAATCCCAGAAAGTTCATCACATGTTCAATGTCCGATGAAGTGATGATAGATGATGCATGACAGCGTCGTGTATGCTCTTATTGTGAGCGAATAGCGATCATAATTCATAAGGGTGTGTCCATATCACAAAAGAAAGCGTTTGATAAGTGATATATCACGACCACTCCCCTAATTTAATCTCTGTATATGTAGACCCATCTGTGTATAGACCATTTAGGATATTTCTTCTCTTTACTCAGTTGGTTAACATACATATTATATCTAATGATGCCGGTCGATTGTGGTCTTAGCTTAATAATACGAGAAATAAACTTTAAAACCTTTTAATGTGTGTCATTCTCAACATTTATGGTTTTATTTGCCTAAAAATAAATTTAATATACTAATGTTCGCTGTATCCTATGACTTACGCGCTAAACGGCCCTGAAGCTCATTATGGCGGATATAATCAATCATAGAGAATTAACGCGCCAAAAAGTTGCACACGTAATCATTATTGTTACGTACTTTGATGTTTACCGCTTCCTAATATTCTCATTGTTAATTGAACATTTGACGCAAACGGCTGAAAGAGTTTACAATGAGACCTAGGTCAATCTGTGGTCTTCCGAAGCAAGCTTTTTTTATGTAACAGGTGGCAAACGAGCAGGCGGATCACCGCCCATGGACACCTGCAACGCCAGGAGGCTTACAGGTGAGGTGCCGGTCTCTAAGGGAGAGGTACGCTCTTTTCTTGAAGGCCCTCAAGTCGTAGCGGTTCGGGAATACCTGCGCTGGCAGTTGATTCCACAAAGGGCAGAAATTGATTATATGTTTACAAAAATAATTCAAATATGTTATGGGATATACAAATAATCTATAGCTTAACGTGTCCTTGAACTAAACAAAAAGTAAGATAAGAGGATAGAATTGGTACCTTTGTTAGCAATGTTATTTTAGTTAATCCCCAAATGAAGGGATAAACTTTCGATAATCAATCTTCGGAGAAACAAGATACCTGTCAATAGATGACTTATGGTACATACCTATGGTGCTTAGGAAAGCCCATGTAAGCCGAAAATCCTTTATCTCCTGCAAACAGTAAAGAAGTTAGTTAATGACTTCCAAGTATTTAAGTCTTAAGTAAATAGCACGCGACACCCATTTCCGCTGACATAGATAGTCGGCTAAGTGCACAGGGGCACAGAATAATGCCACTAGTTGGTACTGTGGTGGTAACATGTTGTCTCTGTGGCGTTAAAGAGGTTATCTCTTCTTTTCGGTATATGACTGCCTTCCGAACCGGTGGTAGTGTAAAAATTGACGATTCAAAAGTGTCTTTATTAAGACCTACTTGAATTAAGATATTTTGAGATTTCCAGTTATTTAATACTACACCCATATTGGCGCGATCGGAAGACCACTTTTTGTGGTGTTATTTTAAATTGTAGTCCAAAAAAATATATTTTTCGACTTTTATCATAAATTTACAAAGTACAAACTACTAATATTTGTAGTACATAAAGTCGCATTCTGCAAAGCGCCGCGAATTTACAAACACTATAAGTCAAAGTAATATACCTATGTATATAAACCTTACTAACTACAAACACGACCTAAGTACCAAATGATCTCCTGAATATTTTACTTCTAGACTTTACTAATTAAGTTTTAATTTAAAAAATATAAATAATTTTGAGATAATCGAAATTGAATCGAAACCATTGAAACCGCTGTCACCACTGTTGGTGACATTCTGTGCACGTCTCGCCATCTGAGGTGTATTATTCCTTCTGGAGAGCAAACAGAGACATGCTATCTTCTCCATGATAACAACGACTCTCAAACTTTATAAACACATCGTAATACATAAAAGAATCTGAAATAATTTCATTTTTGTCCGTATTGTTACAAATAAAATGTATCATTGGCAAAGTACTTTTTGTGACGATTCAATTTCTCAAAACATACTTATTTGAAATGAAAAAATGTTTATTTCATCAACAAAAACAATATTGAGACTGGGGTCTACCTAATAGGTACTCGTGGTACTTGTGACAGGAGACCCCGCTCTTTTAAACAGTATAAACATATGCAATTAATCTAGTTCGAGCAATAACAACAATAACAATCAAAACAATGGTGTGTCTGTGTGTGTGTGTGTAATTTATTTAAATTTAACAAATCCTACACTTATGCGTTCTTAATTATTTTTCTTGAATCAAGCACACAACAGCCTCCTATTGCTATCAATTAATAAATTAATATATCAAAATATTGTAAATACATATAAATGATTATCATATAAATCACGTTATCAAAACACTTTGAGAATCCGTGGTTAACGCAAATACGAGAAGATCCCAAGCAACGACCAACAAGCACTTAGCAGCTACATTGTGACTTCTGCACTGGCTCAACAGTTATTACAATCACATTCAAATTGATTCTAACTCACAAGAGGATTTCAAATAGATCTTCCATTGCATGCAAAAGATTTAATCTTTACATAAGGAATTTACATAGTATACATGCTTAATTCGTAAATAATAAATTATTTGCTTCATTATTCTTAACTCAACAGACTAATAGATAGTTTATATAATTTTGTCATCAATATTCGGAACGGTACACAAAAAACTTATGCGCGAATATTTCATATTACTTATACAAGTTTAAATGAATATTTATTAAGTATCGCTCGTATAAGACATTCGGGATGTTGAGATAAAAGAGCAAATAAATTGTTCTTATCTAGTGCCAATTTGTAATTGGAAGTTTCTCAGTGAGCAGGTTTTTCCGATGTTTTCTGCCAAATTATTAAATGGTGCTACAACATTATATGAAAATTGTTTTATACAATGATGCATTTTCCTAAAATTGTACTTGTATGATAATTAGTATTCTTTTTATATCAAACAGGATTCTGGCTAAGATTTCAGGTTTTATTATTATTTATATATTTTCCACATAGAATCGCATCGACGATCACTTGTGTACGTCATCTTATATTTATTTATTAAATTTTAAACTAAAGATCTATTTTAATTAAAATAATTTACAACACTTGTTTAGATAAAAACATTTAATATTTATAATAAAAATAGAAAAAAAAAATATTTTATTTATATATAATGAAAATGTGTTACAACCCTTGGAAGATTATCATGAGATGAGATTTGTCGCGCAGTCAGCTTGTGTTAGCAGATCTTTGAGATACAACGAATAACGTTATTTTCGTTGTTCCTTACATCTTAATCTTGATCTTAGAATACTTTTTAAGACTATTTAATTCTTAAAAAAACTTAAACCGCTTAACTTAACAATTTCCGTCAACCTTCCTAATATTTTACCATCTTTTTAACTCGTCATTAAACCATTGTTGTGAGTCGATTTAGGTACTTTTTTCTAATTGATATTAATCACTGCAGTAAGATAATTGTAAACACGACACATATGAATATATTTATGAGAACTTAATATAAAAGAATTTTGACTTTTACTTGTTACAAAAACCAAAATAAGATAAAATCAGTATGACGTTTTTAATCGACCATTGATACAACATTTTATTATAATTGGAATCTATAGAGCGGATAATTGACGAGCGCTCAAAGCACGTAGCTGCTCTGTAGATCTCTGTCATGATATTTCTGTCCAATCAAGCGACAGTAGCCACGTCACACACGTCCAGTTGTGAGACGGCTCGTTTGATGTTATAGGGCTGGTGTAGAGTAAATCAGAGCAGACATACATTTGCAATGGGATACCTTAACATACTTTACTATATACGACAGATAATAGTTTACCACTGTTCCTAATGAATATCTGTTTTTAAATCCTTTTTTGCTGTTAGATTCACCCAGTCTAGGCTAGGTTTTGCAATAGTTTACACAATCTCTGTAAATTGTTCAAAGTTCCCATATAATTGTTTTGTGTGTATGACTTCTTTTATTATCTTATAAGTTTTTTTTAAATATATTTAGCACATAAGATGTTTGGGTACAGATGTAATATAATAAAAGTAAAAAATACAATAAAAATGTACGAATTGAGCACAATTATTAGTTTTTAATTATTATGACGTAAAATTTTTATAACCCTAAAATATTAGTAACCTAACCCTAGTAGTAAACTTGACAAATACCTTCAAAATACTACTACGGTTCGCTGTAATAAAGTTGATTCCGTTACATTTGTTGAATGAAATTTTTAAAAGATTTGTAGGCTTCGTAACATTAATTCTACCTGTTGTTAACCCTATATTGCAGTGGCTTGTTGATTAATGTCGGCGTAACTAGCGTGAAACTAGGCTTGCTATATGACGTGGCCGTCGCATTGCCATGTGAATATTATCTAAGGTTAAACCAAATGCAAAAACTAATATCCTATGTAAAAGTAATATGTCTAAAATATAATAAATTATATATCTTTTAAATAAAACTAAGACTCAACCTCGCACACTCACTCACACAGCAACACCATTGCACACACACACTTAAATGCTCGTTCTTCACATAATATACTCCACTTGTTCATATGTATATATATTCTGTTCTGTGTTTTTTTGTTATTGTTGTTTCTGATCTTAGATTCTATTTGCGGTTCTATGTTTTAACCTTATTTTGGCTTTATATTTAATCTATTTTTATTGTGTAAACTTTTTTTTTGATAAGCTGTATAGGTTTAAGAAATAAAAAAAATAAAATATTGTATAATACAGTCATATATTCATTAACAATCTTCGTAACATAGTTACAATTATAGTATTGTATATCTTCTCAGCCTTTATAATCATACAAAAAATACAATATATTGTTATTAATAAACTTAAGTTCTTTTGTATCTTGGATATAGTTTTAAGACCCAGATTTTAAATAATACATTTACTGAAGGTGTATACAAATGATTTTTTACAAAATACATGACACTTTTAAAGTAATCCGTCTTAAAAAACGTAAGTAGGAAAGGTATTGTGTTGATGCATCCTTTAAAAAGCAAAACAATAAAACTATTACTGTAATGTCTCCTAATACCTTTAGTTGGATGACTGGTAACTTTTACCCATATAAACAGTGACTGGTGATTTTCAACCCTCGGGGTGGTCGCTTCCTGAGTTTATGCAATTTTTGGGTAATAAGACAAACCAAAATATTCATTCAAATGCCTTTAGGTTTTTCTTTAGCTTCTCGGTAGACTGCCTTCCGAACCCGTGGTAGTGTAAAAATTGACGATTCAAAAGTATCTTGAAAAAAACCTACTTGAATAAAGATATTTTGAGTTTGAGTTTATTATTACAATTAAATACCAAAATCACATCACACTTATAAGACAAACCAAAATATTTATTCAAGTGCCTTTAAGTTTTTCTTTAGCTTCTCGGTAGACTGCCTTCCTAACCCGTGGTAGTGTAAAAATTGACGATTCAAAAGTGTCTTTATAAAGACCTACTTGAATAAAGATATTTTGAGTTTGAGTTTATTATTACAATTAAATACCACAATCACATCACATTTACTTAAGTTGAAGCTTAATCATATTGTATTTTAACCATGCCATCAAAGTAAAGAGCAATTTAACCCGTTGACGCTAAACTAAATGATCACCGCGCCGCCGTCGTTTATCGCAGCTATTCAATTTCCCGGACGATGCATCTCTGTCGTCGCATCGCCTTTGACCGCGCTGCATATTTTGTATAATCCCATCATCAGAACGGAAAGTGTTGTAGTAATTTTTCCCGCGCGAGCGAGACATAACAGGGTGTCAAAGCGCGGTGGGGATAAGACGCAAAGCTCCCGCAGAGTACACAGCGCAAAAATGGCGCGGCGACGAGTGACAAACTGCTAAGGTGTGTGGGGTGGGGGGGAGGAGCCGCTTGAGTCGTCAGTCCGCCGGCAACGCTCTAGCGGTTTGCACGTGCCACTGTGTCGTGAGTGATGTGAATTGGATCGTGAAGTGTCAATAAGTGATTTAAACTGGAGAAGGATAATTTATTGTGGAGCAACATGCTCACCTCAAGCAATCAGTATTTGAGACCTGATTATTTATCGCCGCTGCCTACTACGGTAAGTTTCAACATTCATTATAGTTTTATTTTTTTATTTTGTTATTGAGTTGGAGGAATAAGGTAGACAGACTCTTGAGATATCGTGTGTGAATTGCGATTAAGTAATTAACGATGCAATTAAAATGTCTCAAGGTTATTAAAATTGTTAATTAAGTATTAATATATGCAAACGACCAAAGATTTATCGTGCTCGTAAATTGTTATTGCATTCAAAATTATTTTATTGCCTTTTTAATGTTCAGCTATCGTTCTAGAAAAACATTTAAATGTAAATTGAGATTGCCTTTTTATATATTAAATAGAGATTTAATTTAAAACTATACGAACTTTAATATGATTAATGGCTTAGAAACAGTTAATAACGCGGAACGCTAAGCTCGTTAATCAAACAAAGTCATTATGGCCACCTACCGAACTACGAAAGTATACATATAAAATTAAAAACTTTTTCTTTTGATAAATCCTTAATATCATGTTTTGATTTTATTCAAGCGTTACAAGTTGCTTTTGTCAATATTTTATTAACATATGAACCTATGAATGAAAAATAAACTAAAACTGTGAAATATTTTTTACTGCGAATAAAGTTCTATAAATATGTGAAATGTTGAGCAGATATTGCAATGAACTACATTTAAACTCCGATATTTTTTTTAATAATTATAATCTAAACTATCCCTGCGGTAATAGAATTAAATTGTTGCTACTGCCTGTCTTAAAATTAATTAATATCACTTGACGGTATTTGTAACGGCATAAATTATAATGAATAGTGTTTTTTAAAAATTACTCACTTTGATCAATTAATATATATAATAGTTAATTCTATTCTTATTTAGTCCAAAGTCATAGAGCTTCGAAAATGAAAGGCGATCTCTATTCATTTATTCAAAGTATGAAATTAAATTGTTATTATATTCAACAGTAAAACGTTCGTACAAATTTCGAAATGTAAAATAATATTTAGTCGAAATTCCCTCTCGAGCTAACGCTTTGCCGTGATAATAGACGTGACAGCTCGGCAAGTTCAGGCGTGCCGCAAATTCAGCGGCACAAATTGGCCTTTTCACAGCGAGATTACATCATGCGGGAGCCGAGTGAAATGTCAAGCGGGGCCGACGGCTGCCAGACGCGCGGATAATGGCGCGTCGACCGCGTGATTGGACTCTCCCTCCGCCCTGCACCCCTCCCACAACTCCCTTTGTGCTGTCACTCGCAAACCGCTATTTCATTCCATAACTTCTTTGTTGCAGCTCGACGCAAAAAAGAGCCCGCTGGCACTACTGGCGCAAACCTGCAGCGCTATCGGCGCTGACACACCGAATCCCAAGCTGATCTCTGCGGCCGAAAAAGCGAGTAAAAAGTATGATGAAAAATCGGTACACGTAGATAACAAACCTAGTTTCAAGCCTTATGAATCGTGCCTGACGAGAGAAAAGACTCGAACTCCTGAGGACAGAGCTTCTGCTAATTCTCAATCGAAAACTCCATCCTCCAAGGGAAGTGCATCAACTACGCCAGTACAAGCTAGATGCAACAGCAACCAAAGCTCATCGTCCCTAAGAACATCGCCTCCGGCGCACCGCAAAACACCATCGGAAAAATCTGAAGAGAGATCAAGTCCTATGTCTTCACCGGCAGCTCAGGTGAAGTCCAACTCAGACTCAACAAACTCATCGTCCAAGTTACCATATTCAAGTAGCCTAACGTCCAGTACAGAAACCAAAGAACACTCGAGCTTCAAACCAAGCATACCTGTTTCTTCATCAGCGTTTCTTGGAGGTTTACATCCCTCAGGATTTCCTCTATCTATGGACCTAATGACTAGTAGCCTCATGGCGGCCCAGCACCACGCCTTAAAAAATGGCCTGAATCCATATTTGGCGTACGCAAGAATGAAACAACCCGGAAGTGATATGGGAGTATGTAGGGACCCATACTGTACGGGGTGTTCACTAAGTTCGCATCTGCTCAAATCGGCAGTGTGCCCAGCAGGCTGTACGCAGTGCGACCATGCCAAAACACCATTTTCTTTACCATCCGGTCACCCCGCAGCGGCTGCATATGCCCATGCCCAACTGGCAGCGTTGGCAGCTGCCTCCCAACTACCCTTTGTATGCAGTTGGATGGCCGGAGACACGGCATATTGTGGAAAACGATTTGGAACATCAGATGAGCTGTTACAACACTTACGGTCTCACACGGCCAGCGGCGAGTCAAGTCCTAGTCTGTCAATGTTGAGTGCGACCCATCCGCTCTTACAGCGAACATATCCAACGCCCCCTCTATCACCGTTAACGCCAAGATTCCATCCGTACAGCAAGCCGTCTCACCTCGTCTCCTCACCGCCTTTGCCTTTCCCGCTGCCGCCCCACCCTTCGCTGGCTGCGTATTTCCCATCTTACCCATTATTTGGACCGAGGCCACTGCACCCTTGAGGACCATCGGCGCTCCATATAAACAAGAAAGGGGGCGCCGAACATTAACGCCCACGCCAAACGGACATGTGGAACTGAAGACAGTGTAAATATACGGTAGTGTTAAAGTTTCCAGTCGGCTCATATCATCAGACATTGCCCATTGGGGGCGCGACAGCTGTGATCTCTAACTTAATTCGTGATGTTATTCTGCACTGACAACTCGCTCCACTACGCGAGAGTGGACTCTCGTTTATAGTTAGATTAACGAAATTTTTATGTACCAAATCTAGTGTGTAGTTAATAATAGTTCTTAATTTTATTCGTTAGCGAGGAATGTTAATAATGTGTTTGTATTTTTAATATCCACTTTATTTGGCTAGACATTAAAAATCACATATCTTTGCAATTAATTAAGGGTACGCTGTGCGCTAAATGATAAAAATGTAACCGCAATGAAACACAGCTATATTTGTATAGCGGGCTTTAAATCTCACTCTGATAAAATCTTTATAGCCTCGAACACACTTAAATTAAAAATTTACATTTTAATGTTGTTTAAAGTGGCGTCGTTTTTTTTTTCTGTTGTTCGGGAATCTTTTAAAGATTAAACTCATAAATATACATTTTAAAGCAACAGTTAACAAGCACTAGATTTTTTAAGTGATAATGTAAGGCATTGCTATCTGTTGACATTAAAAATTCGTTGTTATAAAGGTCATAATATTGAAAATATACGTAAATATTTAATTTCGAATTTGCCGCTTTTTATTTTTCATCCTTTCACAGTTTAAGGCATTATTAAGGTGCCACTATTAAACTGACTTTTCAAGTATATAATGAGACTCCACTGCTTTTTCTTACACCTGAGTTTTCTATAGAACAGAAATTTGCCTTCAATCAAACTCGCTTCGATCAAAAGCACTTAATGCAATAAGTCCATAACATCAAGAGAACAAACAACTATTATCTAAATCGAGCATTAATACGTATTAAAAAATAATGATACACAATGTACAATACAAAGTATATAACGAGGATTACAGTTATACACGGCAATAATAACAAATCATTTTTCTGCTATGACTCAACGTCCGTCCGTCGTAATTAGGAGGCGTACAACGATAAATTATAAGCAATTTATCTGTCGGTCTGTCGCCATACATACGCTACCGTTAAGATATTATGACCGATGGTAGATAGGTGGCTGAAGTTCTTGGATTATAATGCCACTAGATTCAATTAAAACTGATTGATATTTATTATACTGTTATGATATTGTTACTAAAGCACTGAATTTAATATAATCATCGTTTAAGGTGTTTGGCTATAATAAATAATTATTAATATAATGTAATAATAATAATTAACCTTAAACAATTATTATATTAAATTCAGTGCTTTAGTAACAATATCATAACAGTATAATAAATATCAATCAGTTTTAGTTGAATCTAGTGGCATTATAATCCAAGAACTTCAGCCACCTATCTATTATTATCTATTATAACATTAATAATTATTTATTATAGAAAAACACTAGGTTATAAATGTGTTTTTACACGTGTAGTGGTTACATTTGATTAGTAATCGTTCATAAGTTTTAATTTCACTTGAATACGTATAAACAAGCAAGATTTTTATTGTTTTTAATAATTAGAGTGATGTGTATTAGCCAGTCGTAAATGAATGTCGGCCCATAAATTCTTGTTAATTATTTGTGAGAATGACCAATTAAGTTTTAGAAAACTAAATTTACATAAAAAATGTGAGATAAAGAAAAAAATTAACAATTATTCGCAACGTGATGTGCAGTCAGATTTCTCTGTTACGTGTTAGGATTATCATTTGTGTGAAAAATATATGTGTGTTATGGCACAGTTGAATTTAATACGTGTGTAGGCTCGCAGGCTCGATTGACCTTGTAACGTATTATATAATCCGGACACAAACAAAAAAAAAACAAACCAGAAAGGTTTATTAAAATTACTTTTCCTTTTCTAACATAATTTAAATAAATAACGTACCTGTTGTATAAGTGTTAAATAGTTATAATAGAGACCTGCCCAACGAGACGCCCTTTGATTTAGCCGCCGCCACGTGGTTATTCTTAATTTCCGTTCCGAACAATCATTTAACAAAATATAATCTATGTTACATTGTATTTGTAAACAATTTTTTTTATTATTAAGTTTATTGACGACAATTTAGGATTATGTGTTGAGAGGGGCCGAAGACATAAAGTTCAGTAATCTATTGGACATAACCAAGATATTTTGTGATGAAAAAATATGGAGCGATGTGTCATGGACACGGGCTGTCTGTTGTTGGTTCAGGAATTTTTATTTAAATATTTTTAGCGCTTGGTTATCATATAATGTATTCTTTCATGCTTATCTATCCTAGGCTGATTTGAAAATGCATGTTTATCTAGGATTTTTGTATTGCCTTCACATGACAACGAATTAAACACGAGTCGAAAAGTTCTGTAATTACCGTGGTTAATAAAAGCAAACAAAAACCTAATTATCACTCAATTAAAACATAGTTGTAGACATTTGCGTCTGGCTATATTAACACCTATATTGGAATTTAGTGAATTGAAATAGTCTCGTAATTTACTATTTATTTCGGTTTGAATACGTCGTGTTTAATAGATATTTTATAGTTTATGATGTCTTATATTAAATGAAGTATAATCTAGATAATATAAACTTTTCATTATAAAGGCGTAAACATGTCCCGGGCAGTGGCGACCGCGGGTAGTCCGGGCAGTGTGGGCGACCATCGATTAACTACGTGTTACCGCACGACAAATCACTCCGTGGTTAACGCTACACTGCTCTGTCAGCTTTTCATATCGCTAATTAATCATTTATAGAATAAATTTCTTAAAAAACAACGTCTAATATACAAAATGTTTCTAAATAGTTGATGTAACATTAATTAAATTGTTCTTTTTGTTGATATTTCTAATGTGAAAGATTGTTCCAAAATATTCAGTATTAAAATGCATTTGTCTAAACTAACCTGCCACAAACAGAATCTCGTTAAAGTTGTCACCCACTACGCCGAGCTGTCAAATTCAACTGCCGGGGGCAGTCGCGTATAAAATTCTGTTTAGCAATATTATAGGAAGGTGAAGTCGGTACAATTTGGCACACGGCCGTGAGCCAACGGGCAGATAAGCATCGTACAGTCGAGTGGAAGAGTGATTAACGTGACTTCTCGCTTTGAACTCGCCGTCCACGCTGTGTCAGCTCGCGTTAGCGCTACCGGGCCTGTTATTTGTTTTCTTTGTTCGACGCGATTATACTCGACAATATTTTCCGACAATTTATGGAAAATTTTTGGAAGTTAACCATTTATTATAGACGTTTTAAATGCCTTATTTCTATAATGTAAAAAAAAAACATTTAAATAATATTTAAGTAGCTATTCAACTAACTGTTAAATTAAAAATATCACAAAATATTGATTTCAATTAACTAATTCAAGGTGAAATATATAATTTAACTTATGACAATTTATCAGAAAAACACAAAGGAGTAATGTTAACGTAATAAAACTTAATAAAACTGAATTTGTTTCATTATCGGCAAATATAAAGTAAAAATTGCAATTGAATTAAGAGAGCTTTTATTTACTCATGACACAAAAACCATTTATATTGTCAGCCGTCTAAACAAGAGTTAATCTGCCTTAATTAATAATTATCCGAATCGTTATCTCAGGTGATATTTTAAAGCTGGTGTAAAAGGATACAGACAGTAGCGTCGATACTCAAAGTATTTTATGACCTCAACTAAAGTGCTCTGTTTTAGCCGCTCGTACTTAAGATAAAACTTTTTTTAAAGGGTGAACAAGTATTGAATATTGCACTACTGTAAGTTTAACGCGGAAAATATTAATTCAAACGAACGTTATGATAGTTAAAAATTAACTACAGTTAATTCAAAGCATTTAAATAACGAAAGAAAAGTTTTGGAATCTATTTATTGCATCGAGATCAGTTTCATATTAAGCTCGGGCGCGTACGGGCCTTTAGCACATGGAGATAATTAAATTGCGTATATTTGTTAATACAGAATTATTAAATAAACACAAAATATTCTTAATATTAACCTAACTAATATAAGTAACTTAAAACAAAACATAAAACTAAAACAAATTTAAGAAAGTTTGGTCCCTGTGGCAGAGTACCCACATTAGCGGCATTTCCTCGCTGTATGGCGATGCTTACACGCTGAGCAAGGAAAGCACCAGCTCTTGGATCACCGGTACTGACTACCAGGCGCCTATAGATATAGGTTCTCTAACAAACAAAACGTTAAATCTGTTCTGAAAACTAATATGCTACAACTATCACGATACAAAGAGGAAATGCCAGTACTCAGCCACAAAGACCAAACTTTTTGAATTAATATTTTTTTTTAATTCTCTACAATTGTCAGTTAATATGCTACAATGCATTGTTAATATTATTACAACACATTAATTATGAGTTGGGAGTTCTGAGGATAGATTTAAAATTGTAATTTATTCCAAATTCCAGACACTAATGGCGCATTTCAGGAGAGAACATTCCTGCGTTGTATAAACATAATTTGATGGGAATCCATTAAATGAAGACAGACATCAAATTGGACAGACAGACTGACAAACACACCGCGAATGGACCGACTTGTTTTGATGTGGTCGTGTCTACGAGAAAATTAATAATATGAATTTTCATCAAAGATTCAAGCATTGGTAAAATTATGCAGTAATACTAAGCACTAAGAACTCAAGTTTGGAAAACCTTAATAGCTGGTGGAAGGTTCTAGGGCCATGAATAGTTTTTTTTTAAATTTGTAGAAGTAACGTATTTTTATATAAAATGTTTATTTATAAGAGCACCTATCGAGTTTCTTGCCGGGTCCTCTCGGTACATAACTGCCTTCCGGACCGGTGGTAATGTATAAATTGACGATTTTAAAGTCGCTTTATAAAGATCTACTTGAATAAAGATATGTTGCGTTTGAGTTTCTTACAAATACCCAAGTTGTATGTCATGTATGTATGAAAAATAAACCGTCAAAAACATCTTAAGCACATTCCTGGCCTGCTGAAAAGAAGGAAGAACAGAATTCAGCACAACCGTCCCAATTAGGACTGCATTTAGTTATTAATAAATATAACGATAACACAGCGATTTATTTTTAGGTGTTATCTGAAAAAAAAGTCGGAACAAAATGTACAAAGCACTCGTTATGCAGGTGAAGCAGGAAGTCGGAAGTGCCATAAACCTGCCTCTATGCCCAGATAACACACATCCTCTATTCTACAGAGAATATGCCTTTTTATACTATTCGGTTAAGCTACAAGATAAAGATACTTGAACAAAAGTTTGCCGTATTCATTTGTGTGTGAAGACGGGTCATATGTCTAATTACAATAATCTGAATCTAATACTTTTTTTTATGTCTATAACATACAGAAACACGATTTGTTATGTCGATTTTAAATTCCATTACTTGCCATATTGAAAAAGTAACTCTGTATGTATGTTACGCTTTCAAGCTTAAACTACTGAACCGATTTCGATGCAATTTGGTATATGGTGATAGACTATAAGTTTAGAGAAGGAGGCTTTATCGGGTTGAAATAGGGGATGAAAGTTTATAAAAAATAGTCACTAGAACGCTGCCATTTACCGATTTCCCAAATTCCTTTTTGTATTTAAGTCGCGTGTGTTAGCGTTACATATATTTTGTCTAATAGTTGAACTATTCTCTATATTAATCAACTATTTAGTACTTATATATCTCATTGCATCATTATATATTATCTATTGTCAGGATTATAATACATATATAATAAGCAATATCAACCAAACACAGTAATCATTGTCATAACAGTTATATTTACTAAAAATAACTGTTAAATAATAATTTTACAAAAATACAATCAAGGAATAACACTTACGTTTATCTTCTTTGCCAATCGGACCCAGAATGGCCACTTACTACAGAAATGACAAAAGCTATCGAACATTATTCAAAAATGCTTCTAATCAATTCATTTAACCAAAAAGAGGTTCTAATGAATTTATTTCACAAAAGAGGTTTTAACAAATTCATGTATAATCATATTTAAAGATATGATTATACATAATATAACATCGTCTTACTATATGTAACATCAGTACTAACCATATATGTTATATGTATATTAATATGTACCATATATTATACATATAACACGTGCAAAAGCTATTGGGTACTATCATATAATAAAATAGTAACATTTAATAAAATTTATCTTTCCAATCAAACCTCAAGTGTGTCATTTAAAATTTTTAACACTTATTAAGAGAATAATTTAAACCCTGATCAAATACGATTTAGTTCTAAAACGGACATAATATTTTCACCCCATTATTTATAGTAAACAGATGTAACAATTGTTTAAAAATACTCCTATATGTTTCGTAAGTCTTACCAGTCAATAAGTTCGGCTAATTGGTCCCATAAACTTGGTATGTTAAACAAACACCATATTTATCTTAGCATGGGCATAGAATAATTAATTAATACAGAGACGGCAGGTGTCATTAATACAACACAGGAGGTCTCTGAAATAATTGCATTGAGTGTCGCGAGCCTCATTAAATTTGCCCATATTTAGTTAAATAAATAACTCCAGTAAACGATGATATCCCCTGTTAAGTTTAAAAACATTTTTTTATGTTTGTTTTCACAATATTCCCACTTGTTATTATCCCATTGTCCATTGTACATAGCAGCTGGTTAAAAAAGCACACGTTTAATTATTTACTTCATAACGAGTCAATTTTATACATGAAATACTATTTTTTAGCTAATTAAACTATTACTATACATAAGTAAGTTTGTTGTAGTGAACTGTTATATCGTTTCCATACCGTATTAATAAGAAATTCTTGTAACAAAAGCAATCTTTGCAAACTGTTTGGAAATTTAAATCTTATATATATATATCTTAATCTTAAAAGTATTAAGAATTCTTATGTATGGTTATGATATAATTCTTAACGTATTGGGATTAAGATATGTTTGTTATTTATTATATATTTTTGTAGTTAAATTTACAAAGGTTTAAGATTTCATAACTGAGTCTTACGTCGCTTACATCTCCTTGGGTTGTCTGTATAATGATTAGTCTGTGACCAAAATAGTGAGATGAACGGTTTGTTGACGTGATCTGCCCTCTTTTTAACGATTATCGTAAACATGTGATGCGCGGACGGCTTTGTACTAATTTACGATAACTTCAGTCCACTACATTCATGCATTCTGAATGGCTGAATTACTTAAAATTTATATAAGTGAAATTGGAAGAACACTTTTCTAAAAGTTCTGCGGGTAGGTTCAACACGATTTACTACAGACGCTCAACATAGGTTTCTAAGAAATAATATCAATACACAAAGACATATAAATGTATATAATACTAACTGACCCGGCAAACTTCGTTTTGCCATATAAATTATTTCTATTATTGTATTAAACGTGAAGGGTGTATAACTCTTATGACTAAGGGTTAATATAAATAGATGTCGGCCGATTCACAGACCTACTCAATATGCTGACAAAATTTCATGAGAATCGGTCAAGCCGTTTCGGGGGAGTACGGGAACCAACATTGTGAAACTAGAATTTTATATATTAGATTTTTAATTAGTAAAGAGTGTTTTGAAATATCACTTTTCCACATTTTGTATAACAAGGCGTGTTTGGGTTATTTATTAATGCGATGCCAATAATTATTATTAATTCTAATCATTGAATCGCGATGTGAATTATTCTGTATTAAAACCGAGATTTAGTTCAATCTAAACAGTCATAAAGAAAGTGAATTTATTTCTTTGTCAGTTTGTTTTAACATAATAAAATTGTAGAGTTAATTGAAGAGATAAATTCAAATTTATTGCCATGCAGAAAAATATTACTTCAGCAGTTTTCACGTTTAAAAACATTAAGCTATTTCTGTTTAATTTAATCTCGCGTTGATGTTTTTTTTCTGTCGGTTCAAAAAAATATATTCAAACACTATTTTATGTTGAGTTTAAATGGGGAATATAAATTAACTGTACACTATAAAATCGAATTTAATATTGTATATGAAAATATTTCAGACAACGTCTCAAACGAAGCGGAAATATAACATATTCATATTTTACGAAAACAAGCTTTTTATGTGATGTTTGTTTTGGAAGCTTGTAATGTGATTAACAGATATATTTATGGTATAACAGTGTGTAGGTATAATTCAGATGACTAATCTGGTTTATACAAATACATATGTGCATAAACCATTTATATAAAAGTCTTGGTGAAGAATATAATCACTTATTTAATAGTCTTGGTCAATTAAAAAAATATTTTCATATCCACTTTTCCACATGAAATATTTAAGAGCTTTCATGGGTAAAGCCTCGCGTACACCTAAACTTTGACCTTTGAAACAGCAATGAATCAAAGTTGCACGTAAAAACCGATTTAAACATCAAACGTGCGAATAATAGTGAAAACTGAGAGTATTTTATGCAAACAAAACATTTGCCGGAACATACATCGCATGTTATGCCCCATCCGAACATAAAACCAATGTTTTACGATGTTGAGAGTACTCGTTTTAGTTTATAACGATGTATTCATTTTGATACCGCGGTTATTCACAAAAATGTTGCGTCTATAACAGAACAGCCGATCAGGTGAAATTTTACGATTGAAATTGGTTTATGCGTTCTCACTCACTAACTCAGAAACTCCATTGCACACCCTAATACACACACACACTTAAATGCTCGTTCTTCACATAGTTCGTGTTTTTTTTTGTTGTTATTGTTTTTTCTGATATTAGATTCTATTTCCGGTTCTATGTTTTAACCTTATTTAGGCTTTATTTTTTTATTTTTTTGTGTAAACTTTTTGTGATATGTGATAGGTTTAAGAAATAAAAAATAAAATGCGTTATAATTTCTCTTAATTTATTTGTTACGTAGAAGATTAAATAGTTAGGTAGACGCCTGGTCAGTACCGGTGACCCAAGAGCTGGTGTTTTTCACAGTGTATTTATCGCGATATATACTTCCAGCATTAGTTTTCCTGCTAGGACAAAACATTTAAAATTCATTCTAGTTTTTAAATGTTTATTCCTTTATTTTGCTCATTTAGAATATTAAATCATACCTACTCTAATAATTATATTTAGTACACATAAATTCTATTACTCACGCGCTTCTGTCTCGCCTATAGAATATAATCGAATGAATGTTAATACCTACTTTATATAGTTAGTGTTTACGGTAATTCATTCAGGGTGTAAGACCAGTCTCGGTTATCGATACCTCGAATGTCTCAAGTAGCGGGTTGCGAGGCGGTCGATAAATTGTATTATCTCGATCGAGACTCGGCCCCAACTCGCTTTTATCGACACCATCTCGATATTTACGCGTTTCGCCGTGACTCGATTATTATCGACATAGACAGCGGTTTGTTTGTCGACTTAGGCTTGGGGTGTACTGAGCGTTTTTTTTTTTTTTCAAAATGTTGGTGTGTCGATAATAATTTAAGTCGTGCTAATTTAGATTCTAATCGGTCTTAAAACGATCAAAGGCTATATTTATTTATTATCTATGAAATGACAGGTCAGTTTTTGTCTTTTTGGTTTTAGCTCAGTGTGTGCACGGCCTAATTCGAGTGAGGTGTCAAATTACATGACAGAGTTTGTAGGTCCCCCATTTTTTACTGTGAGAAGAACAAGATATGATCGTATATGTCGAGTTATTTTATTGATAACAGTTAATTACAGTCCTATCAGAAGCTATTAAACAAAAAAAACATTTTGTTTTTTATCTCGACGGAAATAAGGTCGAATATGGGGGTAATAATTTATTTTTTGGCTTAAAGTATATGAGAATGTGATAAAAGCTCCCTTTTGGTTAATCGACACTTTGATTTCAAACGTTATCAGATGGCGAACAGGGATAAAGTTTTATACATTTATTTGTGTACTAGCTTTCCGCCCGCGGCTTCGCCCACGTGTAATTTGGTTAAGTATATAGCGTTTTTTAATGATCTCGACAGGGCTTTCTTTCACGGGCTAAAATCTTGTTACAATTAGAATTATATATAGCCTGTGTTACTCAGGGATGATGTAGCTTTACAGGATCGGATGATTCAGGGAAATCGAGGGCAACTTTCAAATTAACGTACAGGCAATTACTATTCTGACAATTTTATATTCTGATAGTCATCTTCTTATGTGGATGAGCTGATGATGGAAGGTAAAACTCCTCAGCGGTTAAGAGTTGAAAGAAAATTCTTAGGAAGTTTTGAGTACGAAATACGTACTTGTGAGGTTATTACTTATTAGCTTGGCCAAATAATAAAAGGTAAACCTCATTAACGTTAAGGATGTAGATGGAAAAATGGGAGCGGACAAACGATAAACGTCTTTTCACTCGTTTCCTTTTACTTGTTGGTATAGGTAGTGTTCACTCAAAATAATCATAGGGTAAAACGTTAATGAAAGTTTGAAGTGCATGGTAGTCATTACACAATGGAGCATCTTAACACCGCGATGGATATATTTGGCCTAAGTAGAAGTTCTTTAAAAAGAAAGTAAGACTCACCCTCGCACACTCACTCACACAGCAACACCATTGCACACACTAAAATGCTCGTACTTCACATAGTTCCACTTGTTCATGTGTATATATATATATTTTTTTTTTCTGTTCGTGTTTTTTTTTGTTATTCTTTTTCCTGATCTTAGATTATATTTCCGATTCTATATTTTAACCTCATTTTGGCTTTATTTTTAATCTATTTTTATTGTGTAAACTGTTTTTGATAAGCTGTATAGGTTTAAGAAATAAAAAAATAAAATAAATCTACGAATTTTATCAACGCCATCTATCGAGCACATTGTTCAACACTTCAACCGCGCCCGCGCGCACTGCGTTATTTGTTATTTTTGTTACCTCTCATAAGTTTTAATATTAAGATTAACTTATATTAGAACATATTTAACAATATATAACTAATCAATCAATATAAGTGTTTAAAAAATTTGAAGCAGTGGTTGAAGTAAATTTTCAATTGACCATAACTTCTTTTTCTCTTAACCGATTTTGACAAAATAAACTTTTGACAACGCTCCTAATTATATATAATCCAACTGTGAAAACCGCGTTCAAATCCGTTCAGTAGTTTTCAAGTTATAAAGTACCAGACAGACAGACAGACAGACAGACAGACAGACAAGAATTCCAAAAATTGGTTTTTTGGTTTCTATGACTCTTCTTTAATTGCCTCCTTTCAGTTTTTTGGAAAAATATTTAATGTACAGTTTTTCGATTTTTACTGTCTTATTATTAGTATAGATGAAATAAATTTACTAGTTAATAGTTAGCTATCACCATTTTAAATAATTATTCCGTATGTCTCTCTCTGTATTTAGAATGTGTAACTTTTAATCCCATACATAAGCATACATTATGTTTTAGAACTCAAAAAATAAAAAATCTAATCCGTGGCTTGCAGGCTTCACTTAAATATTAATTAATATTTTATTTACAAAAAGTCTAACAATAGTGCAACATTTAGATATATGTGTTTGGTATGTGTGTATTTATTTAAACGTGTGATAAAATTACAGATATTTACATCGTTAATATTTTGTGTAACAAACTTAATAATGGCACGTGACAAATTGGAAAAATATAAAGTTTAAAATTCAGATAATCATACACGTAAAAAAGCACTTCAGCTCTAACACTTAGGATTTATACAATTAATAACAATAAAACCGTCAACCGAACACACGGACATGAAACAGAGCAATCAAGTGTGGATTAAATAGAGCGCCATCTATACGCAATTAGGAGTAAGTTCCGTTTTTACGAGCAAAACATCGACTGCGCTACCAGTTTGCAAACTCTCCGTTTCAACTTAAACATTACAAATCAAACTAAATTGATCTTTATCACGCCTACCGTAGATTCAATGAAATCCACAAAAGAGCCTGTTAAGATTGTCTTCCCGCATCAAGGTATAAAAACAGTAAGCTGTTTGTGAATCCAGTGCCACAGCAAATTGAGATCTATTGCTTGGTATTAAAGTTTTTAAGTGTACAGTATGGGAAAAGATAAATTTGTAAGCGTTGTAAGGGGGAGTTGACACGGCCATATAAAACATTGGATATGAGCACATAAAAATTCTCAATGTGCTGTCAGCGGCCCCTCTATCCCCATTACATTTGTCAACTGTCATCTTGTAACGCGGTGGGCACAATTTAAATGATAATTATAACGTGCCCCGGCCGTCGTGATCTTTCCGACGCCATTTTTATTTTGTGACAAAACTAATGTGTATTACGATATTTTAAATTTTCATTAGCTACGCTTTATTGAATAGACAATTTATATCGGTAATGTCGCTTTTAGATCTCGTGTTACGCGGTTAGCTTCCGTTTGAATTGTTGTATTTATCATATCTATGGTTATTTGATTATCAGTCGAATATTATTTACAAAACATTGGATCATTGAATGCGATTAAAAATATCGATATTTATAACGTGCTACCTCGTTGTTATTAATTTTCTGTTTGTCATTACTGTAGTTGCTTACTGTCTTGTTTTTTCAGTCTTAGTTTAGGACTTAACATATCTATTCTTATAACTTGTATTTTTTCTTGTGATGTATCTGTATATATCTTAATAAAAAATAGATAATAATCTTTTCAAATTTCATCCTGAGCTCTGATCACACAATAATAAATAGTGAATAGTTTGAGTTGTTTGTCAGATTTAATTGGTTTATTGGTCAAAAGGAATTTTTACATAACGGTCATAAAATTTTGGAAATCAAAAGAATATAACCTAACTGCATTTTACTCGTTCATATATAATTTTAAATGTAAAAACAATTGCTTTGAATGACGTTTGAAGCCATCAAGTTTTCGTTGACCCGAAGGTTTAGGATTACAAAAACAATTTCGTTAAACAAAACTTAATCATTGCGCTTTATTAAATGTAAATGACACTATATAAAGTTAAAACTCGGCAGCCATGACAGGGCCCGACACATTACATCGTCAATAAACAGAAATACAATCAGATTATCGGCTCGGCAGGTCGTAAACTTTCCACCCAAATGGCCGTCATGTAAGATTCCGGTGGACCAAACGTTTGTCCACTTCGGTAAATCGTTATAGTGTTTTATATATGTTATATATATATAGTATGTTAGTGTTATTTCAAATTCGTGGTATATGTATTAAAAAAATGTTTTTTTTATTCCGTTTTGCGATTGCCTATATATAATTATAAGGTATTCAATTATGTAATGTTATATTTATTCACACTTTATTGCACTAAAACAGTAGATGTATAAAATGTTAATAGATGCTAGTATATGCAATCCGGCCTTATGTTTTGTATGATTATTAAAATAATATTTTATTTAAACACACTAATTATTAAATAAACACAAAATATTCTTAATATTAACCTAACTAAAAAAGTGACTTAAAACAAAACACATAACTAAAACAAATTTAAAAAGTTTGGTCCGTGTGGCAGAGTACCCACAATGCTGGCGGCATTTCCTCGCTGTATCGCGATGCTTACACCCTGAGCAAGGAAAGCACCAGCTCTTGGATCACCGGTACTGACTACCAGGCGCCTGCTTAATTCTTTAATAAGCGCCTGTGCACTTGCACCCCATGGTTTAACGCTCTGCTCCTAAGGGAACAAAATCAAAGTTAGAGGAAAGACTTTAGTACTTTGACCTTTTCTTTTTTTTATGATTATTTAGATATTTTTTATTTTATAAGCCTTAATTTATCTCACGTGGAGACTAGATGCAGCCAGAACAAATGGATGTATTAATTAATGATTATTTACTTAGTCAAACCAGCAAGTTCAATAAAATAATGACAACTCACCGCGATATTGCTGTAACGTATTTTACGGTCGGACATAATTATTGCCTTTTTAAGATATACCATTTAAACGGAATGTAATCGAATTTAAATTACTAACATTTTAGGGCATTCGACAGAGATAAAAGCGATTTGGTGGTTTTGACGTGTACTTTGCCCAATATTATGGCGAATGTAAAGAATTTTTTTATTAAAGAGTAAATCGTAAAAAGTATACTGCATTGCTAAAAATGGAAATTGGGTAAATAATAAAGTTCGCAGTGTTATGTGTTTTTAGATAAGTAAACTTAGTAACTATACACCGAAAGATTATTGTTGAACTTATTTATTTAACTGTAACTTTTCAACCCCTCGAATATCGGACTAATTGAGCTTAAAAACTCTTTCATTCTTTTTTATTTCGATATTATTTGCCACTTGCACAAAATGCCTGTGAACTTGTAAACATATCAATTAAAATACTCGAGCTTCACCGTCCATCATGCCTTCTCGCAATGTCAAGGAGTTATACCAATTTGGACATGACATAAATATATTGATAATATAAAAAGATATTAAAAAACTCAAAGGAGTGTTTTTGATAATAACTACTTGATTTAATACGAAAAATTCAAATAAAAAATATCTTTATTCATATATGTACAATATAAATCGTCAAAAATTTTTTATCCTACATTTATTATTCTACTGCACGATTGTATAGAACTGCAACCATTATTTAATCATATTTGTATAAAAAAGAATTTAAAAGTTTACTACCAGTGGACATGGTGAAATAGGAGCATTCACTTACGTTATACTGAGAACCACCGGTTTAAAGAAGTTAATGAAAATGCCACTGAAAAATCAAACTAAACTTTGAACTTCTCAGAAATGTGTAGATAACAAATGCCTTCTCCAATTAATGCTACTCACCACATCCGTGGCGTAGGTCCATCAATGCATTACAACAAAATGTATTGCAAGCATTCCCATTTAAGGCGCGTTTAGCATTTATAAATATTCTCAGTACAGTAATGTGGGCTGTTTGTATGATAATCACTCGGCAACGTGACCTGGCTGTTAGTGACGTTCAGGTTACCGGGAAGAATGGGTTACTGAGTTTTAACTGTGCTTCAATAGCTCCATTACGTGAGAAAGACTTTATAAGTGTCCATCGATCCAATAACACAAAACAAATGCCGTTATTATTTTTTATTTATTTTTTTTATAGAAGAGGAGGCAAATGAGCAGCAGGACCACCATATTGGTGATGTCGCCGCCCATAGACACTCACGCGGCTGGGAGGTCGTGAGTGCGTTGGGGGAGGGGGAAAGGATGGGCCCCGGAAGATCTCACTCACCGAACGTAACGCGAGTACAAAATGAACAAACTCCAATTGCATCACTTTACGCCGGTTTTCTGTGAGAGAGTGGTATTTCTCCGGCCGTGCCTGCCCATTCGGCTGAAACTCTAAGTAACAGCGTGGCACTCCCACTCAAAAAATTTTTTTAACACTTTATCTAAAGATCAGTTAAAGTTAGCATTCTGGTTGAGAGTGCGTTTAACTTTCTTAAATTAATTTTAGGTTAATTACAGCTTAATTGTTGTATATATCAATTTCCTTTCCAAATGTGCAATATGTGAAATAATTTTTAATTGTTAAAAATAAATCGCTACAGTTTAAGTAAACTAATCTTTTCTCCTTTATTTTAACAGAAGGCAGGACAGGCATCAGTATTCATTAAATGGACACAATTATAAATTAACTCGATGGCAAAGTATTAAGCAATTCGTCATAATTGGCGCTTTGCTGGGTCGACATAAACTGTCATGAAACCTTAAGATTGGCGTAAAGGCCGACCCATTACTGACAGATTTACAAACATTTATTTTATCATTTTAGTTTTCAATATACAATCAAGAGGTAACACGTTATTTTCTTTTTGTTTCACAAACACATTTCATATAGGTTCACTGACATAGAATCACTTGTTGATGTGGAAATAAGTACCCACTATAGCACTATAAAGTGTACATATAATTAAGCTCTTAACGTAAATGGTTATAAAATACATTTAGCAATAAACCCGTATCTCGAATTAGGCCGGAGCCAGTTATTGTTGACGATTTATGGCCCAGTGACTTTTATGTCCGCCGCCGATATCGCTCGAGCAGTTTACTTATTTGGATTTGATATTACGCAGATATATTTTGAGTCATACGATTGTTAGACGAAACTCAGTTTGACTGTAACACATGTTTTGAATAGATCAACTACTGGGCGGACGTTAAACTATTATTGACATCGAGGTAGCTCAGCGCGATGTAGTCGTTTCGCATGACTTCGTACGATTGCGTCAAGATTTTTATGTTTTGAGCAATGTAAGCAACAATCAATCAAAACGGAACGAGTGCAGTGAAAATCAGTACAAGATATTTCGTACGCCGTGAAACGTTTAAAACGTATCGCATAAATTCAATTTTATTTCACAATTAAACGGGCGTGCTTTTACGCCGGTCGTAACGCGTAAATACACATAAATAGTCGTAAATACGTATTATCGTTAAAATGTCAGTCGTGTTGTAAATCTGACGGAATGGCGCGCCGTCTCGCGCGACGCGGAGTAAATTGTGCATGAATGTGTAAGGCGTGTGATGAACGAGCGTTTTTTACACGTGCGAACGCGATTTTTTTGCAGATAAGAAAGTCTCTAAAGGTTTCACAGTCTTTAAAGGTACTATCTTTTCATGTTATATTTTCTATGCACTTATAATGCGACCAAATATGTTGTCGCTTCAAAACTAATAGCTGATTTTGATGTGCGGCTTCTCAGAGTGGATTGTTTTGGAACCTTCTTATATAAGATATAACCTTCTAGATATAAGAAAATTGTGGTAAAGATATGAATGAATAATATATATATATATATATATATAAATATGATCTTATAATCTGTATATTTCTGTCTGCACATTTAAACTCAGTAAGCGAAATGTAACTCTAAAATTACATTCAATCTTAGTGATATGATTTGACGTTTTAATTACGTTTAATTACGGATGAGACGTATGAGATTATTATTACTATTTGTTTTATTACCAATACGTAATTAGCAATATGTAACACGATAAATATATCGTTAAAAAATTAAATATATTTCATAAGATACTTACTATGATACTTTTTAAAAGGGAATATTTTATATAATATATTTTATTTAATATAATATACTGTATAAATAACATAAACGAACAAGAGTGTTTTACAACAGAAGACTTTATCTGGAATTATTATCTAAATCTATACAAATAATAACGCAGTAAAAATCGAAAATCTGTACATTAAATATTTTTCCAAAAAACTGAAAGGAGGCAATTAAAGAAGAGTCATAGAAACCAAAAAAACAATTTTTGGTATTCTTGTCTGTCTGTCTGTCTGTCTGGTACGTTATAACTTGAAAACTACTGAACGGATTTGAACGCGGTTTTCACAGTTGGATTACATATAATTAGGAGCGTTGTCAAATCGGTTAAGAGAAAAAGAAGTTACGGTCAATTGAAAATTTACTTCAACCACTGCTTCAAAATTTTTAAACACTTATATTGATTGATTAGTTATATATAGTTAAATATGTTCTAATATAAGTTAATCTTAACAAATAACGCAGTGCGCGCGGGCGCGGTTGAAGTGTTGAACAATGTGCTCGATAGATGGCGTTGATAAAATTCGTCATCAACCTAGATTTATTTTATTTTTTTATTTCTTAAACCTATACAGCTTATCAAAAACAGTTTACACAATAAAAATAGATTAAAAATAAAGCCAAAATAAGGTTAAAATATAGAACCGGAAATAGAATCTAAGATCAGAAAAAAGAATAACAAAAAAAAACACGAACAGAAAAGAATAAATAAAAATATATATACACATGAACAAGTGGAACTATGTGAAGTACGAACATTTTAGTGTGTGTGTGTATCAGTGTGTGCAATGGTGTTGCTGTGTGAGTGAGTGTGGGAGGTTGAGTCTTAGTTTTTTTTTAAAGAACTTCTACTTAGGCCAAATATATCCATCGCGGTATTAAGATGCTCCATTGTGTAATGACTACCATGCACTTAAAACTTTCATTACAAACAAGTAAAAGGAAACGAGTGAAGAGACGTTTATCGTTTGTCCGCATCCATTTTTCCACCTATGTCCTTAACGTTAATGAGGTTTACCTTTTATTATTTGGTCAAGCTAATAAGTAATAACCTCACAAGTACGTATTTCGTACTCATAACTTCGTAAGAATTTTCTTTCAACTCTTAACCGTTGAGGAGTTTCACCTTCCATCATCAGCTCATCCACATAAGAAGATGACTATCAGAATATAAAATTGTCAGAATATTAATTGCCTGTACGTTAATTTGAAAGTTGCCCTCGATTTCCCCGAATCATCCGATCCTGTAAAGCTACATCATCCCTGAGTAACACAGGCTATATATAATTCCAATTGTAACAAGATTTTAGCCCGTGAAAGAAAGCCCTTTCGAGATTATTAAAAATCGCTATATACTTAACCAAATTACACGTGGGCGAAGCCGCGGGCGGAAAGCTAGTATTGAAGCTAGTATTGTAATATTTGAATAATATACAATAAATTTCGTATATTATTCAAATTTATATACGTTAATAGTATTCTGGTTATCCAAATACTACCTAAAGATCAGCTAAAGTAAATAGCCGCCATGAAACCGCACGTGTATGGTAGGCTTTAACGCTAAATGTTAGACGCTCACGACACACAGTAGTCGGTTAGTCAGTCAGTAAAATTGTATTGAATGTGTTTTTGTGCAAAGATCTTTGCGGAGAATGTTAAAACGTTTCCAACAAATTGAAATGTATTCAATGTATTACCGCATGAAAACAGCTATCATTTGCAAATGAATTGGGAAATTAACATGTTATTTATAACATACGATGTCTTCTAACCTTAGCCTCAGTTCAAAATGGTTGTTCATAATCATATTTCAAACAAAGAATTTTTGACTTTGATTTAAAAAAATACATTGCATTAAATGATACATTTATTCTAAATCGATAATTATTTCAACTTCATTTTTAGGGTATATTCGTTTCTTATCTTTTGGTGCAATTAATATGTGATGAAATGCGATAATATTGCGATTATTTTCATAGTATATGTAATTTATACTTGAAATTAACCGACCGTGTTTACACTGCGTCCTGTTTTTACTCACATACACCGACAATCCGAGTGACCATAATTTGTTTTGTTTTGAATCATGGTTCGTTTTTGGAAATTGAAAATGCGTCGTAAATACATACCGCAAACACAAAAATGCCATCCCCCTAATTCGACAGTGTTCGCAGATCCCACGAGCATATATGCGCTTTACACTGGTAATTGGCATCCCGAGTTCCGTCAACATTGTTAGCTGCTCTCAGGGTATTGATTGATGTTCGTCTTCAGCAAAGGATTGCCAATCCTGCAGGGATGCACATATTGAAAGAATTTGTAGTATCTGATTTGTAGTTTCTATAATATAATTCCAGTAAGTGGTTTATGCAATTAATAAAAACTTATATCACGTTTTAACCTGACCCCTTTAGATCATTTTGTCTAATAGTAAAAGCTTGAAACAATTATTTCAGCATTTCAATATAAGAATTAAGAAACTTAAGCTTTTTAAAGTGAAAATGCGCCGAAACACCTGTCTTTACAACCACTTAATAATCAAAAAAATCAATATCTCATTTACTAAAATCACTTTTGACGTATCAAAGTTTTCATAAACACTGAACTTATGGTTGTCAGGGTCAAAAGCATCTCTAAACAGATGTCGTGAAAGCAATCACTGGTATTATTCAAGACAGGGTGGTGGGTGGTAGGGATGCGAATGCAAACTTGAGGCACCTTCGTAACAAGCGCCTCTGAGACGGATCATATAATATGGAAATAGCGCTTTTAACGTGATATTTATTTTACGACATTTACAACGCGTAATAAAAGAAATACTTAAATTATAAAAATTTTAACGGTAAATTTTATGATATTCCAACCACCGTCTTATATTCGTACTCAATTCTGTAGTGTTGTTTTTTTAATTTTAAAAGTTTGCATCTGTGATATATCCGTGAAGAAGTATAATTCTCAATGAGCTTAGTTAACGTCATGGTAATGCGAGTACTGAAACACGGGTATAACAATAAAGTACACAATTACGAAGAGCAAGTTCATGGTAAAGATGTCACTAACTCGGTCAAACGTGCCGTTCAATGGAATCCCGAACACACTGTCAGATCAACAAGATGGCGCCTAAACTCGTAGCGTTCAACTCTGATTGGTGGATAAATTGAACGTACTTTTAAATTCTTTACAATTATGTTAAACTATTAAATAATTGAGTATATAATTGTAATCAAATCAAATGTGTAACAAGTTCAGTTAATTAATGTATAATCAATCCATCTATTGCGACGTACCAATATAAAGTGACTGATAGACAATCAAAATATATATCTCGTACTTTACGTCTTTATTTAACACTTTTTCACATAAATGTTTCCGCGTATAATTAAGTATTGTTATTTATATGTTTTAACTTTTAGAGCTCATAAACTTTTTGTTATATTCGAGAACATGTTTTTCCTGTTAAAAGTATTTTATTAGGTATTGTAATTAGCTTGTTCTTGGCCACTGCAACCGAGTTATTGTTATAAAATTATTTTTAATACGGAGACAATTTATTTAACACCATTTACCAAGTGTATGGTCAATACAGAATCGTAATAATTCAATTGGAAATAACTTTAAACAGGTAATTAATAAGAATTGTATAAACAAAATTGACATAAAATATATAGTAATGGGCGGCATATTCTCTTATCGAATCTTCACAAACCTTTACAAACAAAATTCAATCAAAGAATTTTGAATTTGAGTTTTTATTAGAATATCCTACTAATGAACTTAACCAACGAAAATCAAACAGAACAAATCCCTTCAAGGCTGGCTCACACGAAGCGTTGGTGTTCATAGCATAGGTGGCGGTTACCACTCAAAGTAACCTGCTTCTTTGCCTCCTTTTTCATATTTTTTTTTAAAAATAAGTTGTCTCCCTTTTAACTTATCATCCCAGTGGCTTGTTAAGTTGCAGTAACAAGTGACATATGTCTGCGCCGGAACCGAGCCAATATACGCCACACGATACCATTGTCACCCTGGTGTAGATAGGACCCCATCTATTCTATCAATCCTTTTATTTGAGAAACGATTCACTAAATTTTATAAAAGGTTATATTTGTCATAAAAATACAATGTGCACACTTTGAGCCAATTAGGTTTTTTTCAATAAACGTTATTCAATCAATTCATTGGACGCTGGTCTTCACAGACAGTTGCTAAAATCTATTAAAACTACTTTAAACACACATACATGCAATTCTTAAGTAGATATATCTCATTGACTAGAGGATTTGTGGCAATTTAAGAGGTGGTATAAATAGAATCAAACCAAACTTTGTTTTGTATTTTTATTATGCTTAATTATCTGATAGTGATTATAATATGTGACTTGCAATATTTACCAAAAAACACTATAATCATTATCATTGTAATTGTGTCTAAGTTAGACCTGTAACAATGATTTTACAAAAATATCATCAATATTACTTACGTCAGAACATTTAAAAAACATTTGATGTCGCCTCCAATAGACACTGATGTGGCTGGGAGCTCGTGAGTGCGCTGCCGGCCTTTTAGGGATTGGTACGCTTTTTTCATGAAGGACCCTAAGTTGTAATGCTTCGAAAATACCGTGGTACCAGCTGGTTCCATAACATTTTCTTTAACTATCATATTTTAATTACAAACCTGCACAATGAATAAGGTTTTTTCTAATCAATATTGTCAAGTAAAACAAGATCTATCGGCTTCATTCATCGCTACATAATCATATTTCAATCGTCACACGATACTGGGGCGATAATTTTGTCGTCGGTGTCGTAAACGTGTCGTAGGCACCAGCTGTCGACGCGTCACGTGCATCGGATGACAAATCAAAGGGTTATTTTGTGTGGATGTTTTGCGTTAAGAAACTCGACGATATGCAAGATTGGTCAGTGTAATAAATATTACGACACAAAGTTTATTAATATATTTTAACCGTTTGAATTTGTGATGTTGTAGAAGAGCGGGCAAACGAGCAAGCGACACACCCTATGCGCCCATTGACGCTCACGTGGCTGGGAGCTTGTGAGTGCGTTGCCGGCTTATTTTGTGTCAAAGTTTCAAATAGTTATAAGTTAAATAAAAAACAGAGTGTTCCAGAGTGTTGCGTTTGATAGCTTTATGTAAATTAGTTCACTAGGATAGACTTTAAAAACTTATTAGTCTAAAAAATAGGGTAGATTGTGTTTTTTCACATTATATTCCTTAAACCTTTTTTACTACATAACATCACCTTTCTGGAATTTTCTTCTTGTCGTAGTAGTCGATTGTAGTTTTCAAAAAAAACCCTACAAAAAGTTACCTCTCCAAACATGGTACTGATGGGTTATTGATTAAATATATTCTTATTATAATGGTTATATTAATATATTCAATACTGCAATAAAATTCTCATTAAACTAAGACATCTTTATTGTATTTATCCTGTTGTTTTTAATGTTTTTCTCGTTTCACGATAAAAAAGATATATTTTTATTGTCAATTTTATACCGATATTTAATAGTTCAATAAATATTATATTTAATTGAATGAACCTTTGCTTTGAGGTCGATTCTTCCCTGTTATAAAATAGTTAATTCAGTCACAGTAAAAAATATTATTTATTTTGTAAATTTCAGAGACAATAATTTCTCTATGCATAAACTACGCCCACAGATTAATTCAAACACAGATTGATTCAAAAACAATATTCTCATGTAAAAAAAAATTGTTTACGTTCAAACGATTCATGGATAAAATAAAAACCCACATGTACATTAAAACTTTAATTACAGCTGCCTTCATATCGGGTTACAGACATATAAAAAGTACACAACTTCAAAGAGGTAACGATCCCATATCACAAACTATTTCAGCTATTTTCGCTCTTATGCAGATAATATTAAGTATATAATCACGTGTATTATTTAATTTATATGTAAATAAACATTTTTATTGCAATATCATTAACTTTTAAACATAATGATTAGGGTAACAGTGTAAAAAGTTCACTTGCTATTCTTTGAAAACAAATATTAAACCGAATCATTTGTGGTTCGTGAAAATTCTTTTCGTAAATAGAACATTCACCCGTTTTACGATACGCATGCAATAATGAATGCTAATATTATAAATGCTTTCACACATAAACTACTCAACCGATTTCGATGAAATTTTGTATGGAGATAGACAAAACTTTAGCGGAGTCCTTCCCTAAAGTTTAGTCTATCTCAATCCATTGCGAAAAAGACTTGAAGGGGATGAAAGTTTGTATAAACATTTCACCAGAACTCTGCCATTTATAAACCGATTTTCCATGTTAATTTTGTATTTTAACCACGCCGGAGTCGCGGGCATAAGCTATATGTTGTATTCCTTCTTCTTCGTACCAGCAGTGAGGTAAAAGACCAGCCAAACATCGCTTATCCCACCTTTCATAGTTAGGTGTCTCCATTGGCAGAAAGGCAAATGAGGCACGGCTAACAACAACATATATTTTCTATTCGTTCAAATGATCTAGTGTTAATTCATCAAAGGTTATGAATGCGCTGTCAAAAGTCGATGGCGAGTTAATAGAAAAACTTTGACACGCCGACAGCGGCTGACAGTTTTGAATTTAATATTCGCGGGGAACAATGGACTGGGGTTTTTTTTTGTATTCAGTTCGTTTTACTCTATAACAAATAAATTAATGTAGTCGCAAGTTGATTGTTTTTCAACAATTTTTTTTTCAGTTGCTTAATAATTCGTTTTGACAATACCAGGTGTTCAGTCGCAGGACTAAAACCTTTTTTACGTGGAAACTATTTTAATTTCTTTTTTTTGTTCCTTTTGTCATAGGCCATTTATAAATTTCTTTTGTTTTTTACATATATGTTCTAATGCCATGGAGTTATCCCACGTACAATACAATTAATGTAATAATTAAATATTTAACAATTACATAGGAACTAATTTATGATAATTATGAAACTTTACAATAACAAAATTAAAGCATAAAAACACAATTACCAAAAAATATGTCAAATGTCAGTCAAGTAATCCTTATTTAAGAATATTATAAGATTTAATTATATCTCTTCCCTAAAACCATGAGCTTTTTTTAAAGTTAATTCACGTATACGGTAAATCCAGTTCGCCGAAATTAAATGGGTGTAAGATAAGGTGTTTTTTTTAATGGTATTCTAGTCGGTATGTACATTTGGTGTAATTTTATTAGTTTCTGATCGAGGCTATCAATCAATCAAAGGTAGCATAAACCAGTGGATCCAACCGGATGAAAGCGATAAATCTCTAACAACAAATAAACACAGATTTGATTGACTTTATAATTTTTATAATACCAGTTAAACACTATTTTCTAACACGGGTGAAATTTTTATCAATTGTTTGTACGATTTTCATAGAAAATGTGGGTTGTTAAATAACCATTTTCTATGTAAGATTCTATTGAGAAATTGAGGAACATTTGGGCTCTGCAAGAGACACTAAACTATTCAAAGATTTGTTCCCTTACTTCATGTGCCGCTCACTACTAAATTGAGCTTTCATCCAGCCCCTTAAGGCTCCAGCTCCCTTAGACGAGGTCCGAGTCTCACAGGAGACGCCCTTGGCATGGTTGAGGTAAGCTCGCCCGAGCTGACCTGTAAAGGCCTCCTGGCCAACAGCGAGATCCACCTACAAAAAAAATATAGATTTATATGGAAGTAGAAAAAAATGACTGAAGTAGTCCTGGTATTAAACTTTATCTTGCTGATCACGGCTTGCAAATTATTTTAAAGTTTGGCTTTTATGTTGTATAAATTCGCTGTAATTTAAAAAAAATTGTAATCTATTCCATTGGAGTACATTTTCTATATCCCACTACAAACTTAATTTTGTATTCATAGTCTTTCCTTAAATGATAACAAAAACAATTTATAATTAATACTACTACGGTACGAAATAAGCTTTTTTGTGAAGCTAAGCAAACGCTTAAAAAAATCATATTTTCATCGACTTAATTGAAAAATACATAATGAGAAATTAATCGTTCGCTTATAAACCGTGTTTGACACGAAAAGCAATTAATTATAAGTTAAAAGTAATAAATTATGGAATTACATGTAATTATTGAGGTCGCGACTATTTATAATAAAAACAGAAATATTTCTTGTGCGATAAACTTTATCGTTTATAATTTACATTATTAATGTGCAATTAACTATGAATTATTATCAAAATTAAATTATAACCTACTTTTGGACTTCGATTCTCTAATAGAGTTGTTAAGCGCGTTACCAAAACACTACATTTCATACAGAATGTAGAATCGCATGTCCTACGTCGCGGTGTTTGTTACTAAACTCCTCAGAAACGGCTCGACCGATTTCCATGAAATTGTGTTTGCATATCGGGTAGGTCCAAAAATCGGTGAAGATCTAATTTTTAAACCCATAAATACGTCCAACCCTTAATTTCTGTTTATTTTTATATGATAAAGCAGAAAATATAATCGCTAAATCGTTACCCTTTTCTGATCTATTCTTAATTTGTTAATATATAAATTGGTTTTACAATTAACCTCAATTGATTCTCCTTGTTTATAATAAACTAATTAACGCATCAGTTGTAAGTTATGAACAATATATTATTTAATACGATAGCAATACAATTACAAATAAGAAATATTAAAAAAAAATAATACCTTTGGGTGCATTTAGAAGTCAAACGCGTCACATTTCCAATCTTCAATATACATTTTAGTTTGTTGTAGTTTTTATAAGTTTAAACGAAATGACCTATAATAAACCTGACGGCCATATAATAACTCAATGCAGATTGATAATAGAAAAGCCATAGAACCAATTGATTGTTATGAGCATCACTATTCTTGCGCAACGATAAATATAGAATGTCCAAACAATTTTTAAACCAATAATGCTATAGCAGGCACATCTAATTTATCTAAACTCTAAAAACACAACGGTATATAATCTAGACTTAAATAATTTCCAGTCATGTTTCAGAAGTCGCCTGTGGACTTTTAGACTAGAAATATATCTTACCAAGAAAATAAAACCAAATAGATAAAAATAAGTGAAAGAGTTTCCAATGTGAAAAGAATACATTAATTGTCACTCAAGACGCGACCGTACTGCCAGTATCAAAATATGATTTTGATGTAACTTGTCTATTCATAACTTTATGCTCCGTATTGACAGCTCACAAAACGTCATAAATCAATGGTTCCAACATGGCGGCGGGTGACAGTTATCGTGTGTTGCGCGGGAACATTAAACTCATTGATATTTATTGCTCAATCGCGTTGTGTCCTAGCATTTGATTTATTGTTAATAGATTCCCAGTCTATTGTTTATTTTATCTGCTTTGTTAGCACACATGTCGTTTATAACTAAATGATTTGTTACTTTGCGCTACGCATTTTATTGATGCCATCAATATTAAAATAGAAGGGCAAATGTAACTTGCGGCAACCCTGAAAATTAGTTATAAAATAGATCTGACAATACGAGGAAACTTTGTTTGCCGAGTACATATTAACATGATTCACAATCTTCTACAACGTTAAAAGTGATTGCGTATTTGCCCCACAACCATATCAATTCACCATTATCACGTAATGAAGTCACGACGAAAACATTTATCTATGACACCCTGGATAATAAATACGAAGAATTGAAACCTTAAAATGCCTATAACATGAAAGGGCCCGTAAAAGTCAATACATAAGAGCTGAGTGGTCATAAGATTTTATATGCCCATTACAGGGGTCTAAGAGCGGCGTAAATTCTTATAACTCGCGTAAGTATTCAAAATATGAAAGACGTGGTCGTTATGGGAAACGACTTGCTTGCGCAGGCTTGCTATTGCTAAGGTTTATTACGTGTAATATCTGTTATTTTTTAAACAATTTTGCGGCTTCTATATCACGTAGGCTCATTTCGGTTGTTAACACTTAGGCATGCTTTTGTATCAACATTATTTTCTATATATAATTTTATTTAAACTCAAGAGTGCTATGCAATTTAATAATCTGAAAACAGTAACTCAGTATTCATCACACGTTACTATTCGTTAAATACAGAAAAAACTTTTTCGGTGCAGTTGTAACGCGAATTGCCCGAGTTACAACTGACCTGTCAGCTGTCAGTTGTGAACTGTCATGTGTCACGATGGCGCCGAACGCCGATTTACATGAAGTGACAATTAAAACTGTTCGCTTTACAGTTGCGTGATTAACAGTGGCATTTGATGCCCCTACCTCGTTTTGTATGCACTGACGAATGCTAATTTATTGTCGTTATTTGCATAGGTATTTTGTAGTCTTAAATATTGTTACATCCGTGAATTTCTCTTACATTTTACTTACAAGTATAATTAAATTTTGTTATTACGTAAAATAATATAAAGCAAAATATAGTTTCTAGTGTAAATAACTATGAACCATGATAACACATGATTTATATTATTTCGCAATATTCACTTTAAATGAAATACCTTTCCAAACCAAAATGTACGTAAATGATATAATAAGAGCACCGCCAATCGTTTGCGATATACGTTCATGTAATAAAAATCTTAATTCGCCCATAAACAACGATAAGCCGACATAAAATGTGCATAATACAGAATTTATCAGCGAGTTAGTTCTAAACAGGGCATCCATAACGTTGTGAGCGTCGAGATATCTGGATGATACGCTATTAATACTGCGATAGGATCGGTAATGTGAACAGGAGATGGCAACTTCACACAAGCTACGCTTTCATACGTTCTATTAAACTACAACAATCGCGAACCAAAATGGTTTCTGCTTACAGCATTCTGTAAACGCGGACTTTTAAGCTTGAGAAACTTTTGAAAACAGATCTTCTTTTTAACACTTAAGTCTTCGTGATGTATAAATTGTATTCGTAACATTGTCATTTTATTTTTATGATTAGAAAAATATGTACTTATATAATTAACAATTTTATTTATGTCATTCATAATACTAATTCGTATTACTGTATTAGAAGTTACCAAGTCCAACTTTCTGGTTAAACTGGTAAAAGCCTTCCTTTGTTTCCTGCTTACAAGAATAATCCTGAGAGCATCTGTTTTGTTGCATATGTATTAGTACACAGGCATTAGAGCCACAGCGTTGAATGCAATTTAACCGCAAGCCAGCTCTTTCCCGCCATTAAAACAAAACCAAAACGCACTCCGTCTGATGTGCCATTACTAAGCCGCTTACACCACTGTATTAATACGCCACTTACCGCTTTATGTTATGTTATGGCTCAAGTTAGGCGCAGTAATTGTTTAGGGTTGTATAGCCTCATAGCCCGTAACTCCAGCGGGTTTAATCCCTCGTTATAACGCGGCAACCATACTGAACGATTTAAGCGATGATCGATATCGCTGGATTAATATACTACCAAAAAGTTAGTTCATAATTCATAAATTTAGAAAGCAATTAAAGCATGTGTTATGTAGCAATGAATGAAGCCAAGCTCTCATCTGCAAAAGCAAGAATATTTTTTTTTTTATGCATCACTAGTAGCTTTGAGTAAAGTGCTAACCGCCGCCTATAGACCCAAGGAAGTGAGTAGCCGGCCTTGATTATAGGGATTACTCCGGTAAAACCTTCGAATTGTCTAGAGTGGGACATTTTTAGTCTATACCGATGTAAGCTCATTCAATGTTTTGTTTATGGAGAAACCCTAGTCTTAGAACCCTATTATTTTTTAACATCACCAAATACTAGGGTTTGTTTTACCCCAGATGGGTCGCTTCGGGCTACCGTCTCTTATCATTTTTGATTTCTTAAAGCACAAGTTTCATAATTAGTTTGAGCCTAACGTTAAGGCAAGCTGGATTCCTTGCGATGTGTTTCTCTACCATAAACGGGTAAAAAAGAGGATAAAGGTAGGAAAGAACACACCATACTTGGAATCGGATGGACCCATAACCTGTTGTTTGGGTCTTGGGCACCCTATTTTTTTTATTTTAAACATTATCTTGAAAAAAAACACGCACAATTTACGAGTGTTGTCACTATGAGCCCCTCGACGGGGAGCAATTTCCGCCTCACCCCGAAGTTGGACAGAGCAGTTTCCCTTAACAAATAAAAGTTTAGCAGCGAACGGCGGCCCATATTCCTGACATATTGCACGAGTAATATCTTTTATGATGTTTTTGCTTTTGAAAGGTGTTGTATTTATTGTTATGTGTTATGTTTATTTCAACTGTCACTTTTATTTCATTTAGTATAGCGGAACGTGTTAGTAGCATATTGAAAAAAAAAGTTCAAAAAGCTTTTTACATTATTTTTCATAGAAGCATACACATGTTGTTACCATAACACAGTGTATACACTAATAAAATGAGTGCCTGTGTGTTGCCGTCTTTTTAAAAAAATGATGGATGTTAAGAAGTGTCTTACAGCACAACGATCTACCAGCCTTGAATCATAATTCATTTCACCGCAGATAAATTTGAAAGTGCAAAATATATGAGCATTTTTTTCACTTTAAAGCTATAATTGTCACATGACAGACACGCGGACGTGCAGCGGAATGCACGTTGATTAATTTACCGTCGACCCATCACGTGTAGTGCACATTTCATGTAAAATTGTATTCCCTCGCAAACACACAAAATCACAAACATTCTTAATAATGATGTGAAAAGTTTATGACATTGAACCGAATCGAGGTTAAATATGTCTGATGAAAGCAATATATGGGTTGATTATACATCTACTGCTGTATTAATGTATACTTCTGTTTAAAAAATCTTAATTCTATTTTGAAAACATTTGTTAAGAATTGAAAAGTACGATTATTGTATTGACCAATCAGAGCAGAGCGCTTCGAACGGGGTGTAGGCGCCATCTTGTTATTGTGACAGTGCGTTTGGGATTCTCAGGCCAGTCTTTGGAAAACCATTGTCCAATGTTTGACCGAGTTGGGTCGTAGACACACACTGAACCTATCCCCAGGTGCCCTGAACCCTGAACCTGTAATATAAGTCAGATCGCCGCCCATTTTGTCATCTGATAGAAAGCACTACATGATGTTAATGAACACTGAGTTTCTCAGTATTGCTTTAACCTTCTTCTATACTTTAAATATTATGAATATCTGAACGAGTGTATCTCATTTTATATACAGTTTAAGTTCAATACATTTATTTATTGGTAATTCCAGAGGTGTAAGATACAGATAAGATAAGATGACTAAGATACAGTTGCACTATCAAAATCAAAAACAGACAAAACCTCATTAACCGTACACGAATGATTAGTCATGTGAATCCATTCAATTTGACAGTGTAACTATTAATACTGAGTGCGGATCATTTTTCTTGCTTTGTGCCGAAATGCCACGTCACGCCCCCACAACTCACGCTATAAATTATTTATTGCGTTTTACATAATAAAGTAGATTGATGATGTTTGTTTTCGCGATGACAGCTTTTTATGTTGAAGGCAAGTTATTTAGCTATTTATTTGTTTAAAGATTATATTGTACCGCCAAAGAAAAAAAAAACAAAAATTCAGTTTTCACGTGACTCTTGACTGGCTCATGATTCTTAATTAATATGGTAAGGGTAGTTTCTTAAATACAACAAGAAAAAACAATTTTCAATCGGGTATTACAGGTTCAGGGTTCAGGGCATCTGGGGATAGGTTCAGTGTGTGTCTACGACCCAACTCGGTCAAACATTGGACAATGGTTTTCCAAAGACTGGCCTGAGAATCCCAAACGCACTGTCACAATAACAAGATGGCGCCTACACCCCGTTCGAAGCGCTCTGCTCTGATTGGTCAATACAATAATCGTACTTTTCAATTCTTAACAAATGTTTTCAAAATAGAATTAAGATTTTTAAACACAAGTATACATTAATACAGCAGTAGATGTATAATCAACCCATATATTGCTTTCATCAGACATATTTAAGCTCGAATCGGTTCAATGTCATAAACTTTTCACATTATTATAAACCGTGGATTTGACTTGGGGTGATACCTTTTAGGCGAACAAACGGTGGCATATCAATTTGAAACCTAATACGCAACCAAAGGACCGACAAAACCCGATACATTTTAATACTTGAAAGCTTAAAAATGACCGTAATAAATTCATTCTGCGAAACAATCCAACACTTATGTTATTTATCACTTCCTTGCAAGCTGCTCAGGAAATTGGTACTTTGCAATTACCTGCACTTATCATCAAAGGATTTCCAACCATGTCTCCATATTAAATACATGTTTTAAAGTATATTTTTACGTGTGTGGAGTTTCAAAGACAACTTATCGTGAAGTTATAATATTGGCATATGGTTGAATGCAAAGTGGCGCTCAGTGGACATGTCGATTGATGACTTCTTAAATTAAGTACTACACGAAATAATATTAATATTTTTTTAATTTAGTCATACGAAGTTATATAGTTTTGTATTGGTAGACTTCGGAGTATATATTTATTATTATTTATTTAGGCAGTTTTTTTGCTTGTATTTCTATATATATTTTTGTTTGATAAAGAACTCATATCTAAGGACAAATAGACCATTAACTTTTATATTACAATTATATTTATTATTTTTTGGATATGTATGAAATTCAGTCCTATAGAAATTGTAAATCATGTGTACTGAGCGAGGCCTAATGAATACTTCTTCTTTTCTTAAAATATTAATTGATCTCTAAGTGTACGTATGTTTTAATATTGTTTATTTCTTTCTTAGTAGAGCAAACTGTCAAATCTTGAAAACTAAAAATAATTATATACTATGGTAAATCCAAGACACCATTAACAGAACAATCGGTGTAACGATGTTCTGCAAACGATTCCGGATAATCTCCGGTCATATATCACGAGGTGATCCCACAAATAAATACCCGGTTATCCGCTTTTAACAATGCATAGGCGGCTTACACACGTGCAATGAAACGCATAATATTGAGTTAAGTTAACAGCATAATAAAAAAACATTTACCTAAACATATATAATAATCTATAAACAAAATCGTCGGTATGCATTTGTTGTCAACTGTCACTGTCAAACAATTCTATCAGTGAAAATATTGTAGTTTCTACTTGTTCCAAACAAAATAGGCTGTGGCTAAATAACTACCTATGTGAATTCGTTACATTATACTTTTTAATAAAATATTTTATTGACATACAAGATACATGAAAATTGTAATGAATTCTTTAATAAGTTATGCATTGGTACAGTTTAAAAACTGACAGATTCAAAACTGCCAGTAAGAATTTGGTAAAGTTTTTTTTGTTTGTCTGACAAATTTAAAGATGGTCTGACCTCAAAAGTTACATTCAAAGGCACATTTTTAGTTGTTCGTAAATAAGATTCTTAAAATCCTGTATAAACATTGCGAACTGAAATATTGGAGCTCCACCGACCGCTAACGGTCGTACAAATTAGGCCTTAAACCCTAAACTAACATATCATATCCTACATTTAGTTTAACCGGTCGTTCGCGTATAATCAACCTTATTCCCTTAGGGTTAAAGGTGTTAAGCGTTGCAAATGTTATGTTTGCTCGGATATCCGTGTTAGTTTATTATTATAAGCTTAATCACGAAGGAAGTCGGAGGCTAATAGTTGGCTTAAATTTTTGAATTATCGTTATTACTTTTAAAACCTTGCATGGGGATATGTTTTTGCTTGTAGAAACATTTGAAATGAGATTATTGACATTGTGTTGTGTGTGACATTTACTGAAATAACAAAAAAAATGTTTGGCTTGAGTTAAGTATCTAGGTGAGATGTTTTACACACCATTAAAAAACTTAAAGTAATGTCAACAACGATAGATTGAAATAAAAAAATATATAATTTAAACGAATTGCAGTCAAAACAAAAACGATATTTTTTTGCTAACGCTACACATGACGTCACACAGAAAATATGTTTCCAATTTGTAGTGTGATCTGAAACGTGTAGATTGTAGCGAAGTGTTGAATGTTCGGTTAATTTACCGACGAGTCGGCTAAACAGCCGCAAGAGTGCCGGAAATGATCCAAATAAATCAGGGCTAACTTCACCCTAGGGCTCCGGTACTGATAGCAATACAAGTTCAATATCCTATATTAATTAATTTGCTGCACCATACCTATTTATAGTTATGGATATATAACTCTAGATAAATGTACTTAATTAAGGAGCAAAGTTGTAAAGGTTTCTGTTATATTATAACAAAATTCTAGTGTCTTGTAAATTTATTTATACATTTGTTTATTTACATATTGCAAATTGTTTTTAACAGACATAGGATAATATAATAATATCAGAAATAATGTTAATTATTTGAAACGTTCAGAACCGTTAAAACTAAATTATCATATTATTAACATAATAATTAAGCTTGCTATTTCATTGAAGTTTATTAAAACTCTTAATAATGATAAAATATCAATTAAATAAACACAAAATATTCTTAATATTAACCTAACTAAAATAAGTAACTTAAAATAAAACCAAATTATTTCTTTCCTCATCTTGAAGCAATAAAATCCGGTGATACCCCAGAAAGCTGCAACACAGTCCAATAGCTGAACATCAAACATATGTCAAGCCATATTAATCCTAAGTTGACAATGCAACTTTTAACCTTTAAAACGTAAATTGGCTGACGGTACCACAGTTAGCCGGGCGTATTCATTAGTGGCGCCATTAATTATTTTTTGTTGATCCCCGGACGCTGCTGAGTTACTGTTTCATTTTAAATTGCACATTACCGCTACTGATATTATCTTTGTGCATTCGCACTTAAACATATTTTATTGTCCTTAAAACTTTAAGCATGAGCAAAGTTAATGCTGTTTAGACAATTGCCTTCAGATTGTATTAAGCAGAAAATATTGGCACAAAATCACATCACGACATGAAAGTCTAACTTAGATTAAATTATTTAAGCTTTTAGAATGTTTTAAAATTTATTTTAAAATGTTTCACTGCTTTATAAATATAATATAGTCAGCCATATAAATAAATAACTTGATAAGTTTAAAATATAAATGCGTCATCAAAACTTTGGAAAACCAATGTATGACTAACTCTGTCAAACACTGGGGATACAAATTGAAATCTTTAGAACACATTTAATTAAGCCATAATAAATTTAAAGCGACGCCCGCGGTGTTAACTTTCATGTTTAATTCGAGAAATACACAATAAATAATGATAATAACTTTATTTTGGGGCAATTTTTGACAAGTTCCGGCGCACGAAATGCATGTTAACCGCTTGACCCAGTAAAATATTTGAGAAACGGGGGACCGACACGTCATAATATATGACATAAACTTTAGCCCGATTAACATAAGTATTTCTTATACAAAAACGTAATAACAAATAAAAAATATATAAAGCTTTGGAACTCACTTCCCGATTCCATCCGATCAGCATCCTCGCTATCATCTTTTCGAAAGAATTTATTATTTAAATTTTAAGATTTAAGCTTATTTCACTTAATTTAATGTATGTGGTATTCTGGCACCAGTCCAATTGTATTATAAGTTTTATTTTATTTTCTTGATTGCCTAAAAGAGATCGCTTATTAGCGATAAGGCCGCCCGTTGCTCTTATATCTACTAACACCTATTGACGTCATTATCCCCTACTACTATTTAGGGGAAACAAAGTGTGAATAAATTAGACGTTGCCGGTTTTTTTTTTAAATACGCCAAAGGTGTGTAGCTAATTAAATTTGTCGCTTCTTTGTGTATAAGAAATACATTATTTATATTACCGTACCGTACCGAGTAGCTCAATCACACTAATTCAATGTCAACAGGAACGAAATGAGCAAATTAAAATAACGACGCTTAATAAAACATAAAACATACCAATTTTTCAACACGTCCACATCAAAAGACCAACACTTGGTCGTATTTTTCACGTTGAAGAGAAACATTAATCGTAGGGCGACAAGCGTTTCTAATCCCGCGGGACTGTTTCGTCTCACGATTTAGAAAAAGCTACCAGGATGGGAATTTATTTGAGAAATTAAAAGCTCCGCGCGTCCAATTATCAGTAAAACAAAATGAAATATGTTAATACGCTGAGCTTTGATGTACACAAAGTATGATAAATATACAACGTCAAAACAAAGTATAAACAATAAAATTATAGATGAAAGAGATATTTCGTAAATTAAAACTTCACCGAAACCCCATAACGTTTTTATTTGAATAAATCACACGAGTAACATTATTTTAGAATTTTACGAGACTTGCGAATAAAAAAAAAACCAAAAATATATCACGAAGGCCACGCGTCGGGTTATATAAAAAATAAACGAGTGAAATGAATTCTTCGTGAACCGAAATAACAATGTAATAAAGTGCCCAATCGTATTAATCCATTCCTAAATTATGTGACAATAACATATTGTCCGTGTGCGCCTCAACGCGATTAACCTAGCCGTGGAATCTTTATTTATTATCGTACATCATTCACACAGCTGACACAAAAACCGTACGAGCTTAAAGCAAAACCAGCCTTCAAACATTATCATAAAGCGTATAACGGAACGACGTGATTTTATTAACGACTGCGTTGTATCTAACGCAAGATTTTTATAGCCACCATCCGACGATATTTCAAGCTCAGCGCGACTGTTATTGAAAACTATATGTATCTTGTTTGCCCCACAAAACAAGCAGTATTAACTGCTGAGACATTAAGATATATGCGAGACAATTAAGCGGCGGAAAAAAGCCGAGAGGGGGCACTAATGTCGCAAACTATCATCGCATGGGAGCTTGGGCTCAAAAATAATGATGCGGTTGATAGTTGGATCTTTATAGAGATGAGTTAATATATACGTAGCTATTCGGTATAAATAATATATAGTAAACATTAAGATTATCTATCGTGCATTAGTGTTTTAAAAATAATAACTACGTATTACTGAAAAATACAATATTGTCTAATATTGTTAGAGATAGGGGTTACTTAAATTTTAAAAAGGTATTAAATGAGATTACCTGTGTATCGAGAACTTTAAAAGAGGTTACTTAGTTAATAATACGGAAATAAACGTAAGTAATCAATCTAAAAACGAATAATATTGTAATAGCTAATAACATTAACAATGACAAATAATTCCTAATAGAAACCATTCGTATATAAAACGTATAAACAGCTCTATAAATGTATAGTGTTGTTGCGTGACATATCGACAAACAGATGGCCTCCGAGTAGCGCGGCGTCAAAACATCGACTAATTTATGCCCTCCTTAACGCCCGTCCCACCTATTAGTTGCACACAGCATATTTCATGCGCGCCCGAGCTGTGACCATGATTCATGCTGACAAAGATGTAGGATATTTCAGGGAAATTATTTGTGAACGCAACTCTATATGCCAAATGGATCCTGTTTCTTATTATTATCGTTTATTAATTTTGAAACACGTGGAATTGAACTAAAAGGTCTGGGTGTCAAAATGACGCCAAATACTCTTAGAGAGGAGTTACAGTATGTTTAAAGAAAATAATAGCAAAGTTATTCTAACTTACTAAACAAACGATCGATAAATATATCGATCGTATATGATCACTCCATAATAATGAGTATTGCTGATCTATAAACAATCCAGATGCATTGTCACCCGAAGATTCCCCAGCTGAGATATCAAATAGAGCTCCTTTTTATTTCTGGTGTGCACCGCGACTAACATCCCGACGGCTTTCATCTTGTAAATGTTATTAATCGACACGACTCCCGGACTTGTCGGAACCTCACTAGACACGAAGCAAACGCGTCTCTAGATAAATTGAAATTCATTGCGGGTTAACTTTTAACTATATTTTACAGTATCTAACTAAACCCGCCTTGGTTCATAAATAATATATTGTATCGATATATAATTTATTGTTGAATGTTTATACCCGCTTTGTTCGTATGAATGTACAATCAGTCATGAGCACAAAAAGATGGGCTTTTGTTACGATTTAACAATATGAATAATGCGCTCATAAAAGCAGATGATCTAGAATTAATGCGAATTTATGGTTAGGTCGGGATTATTCATTATGACATTTTTATTATAGGTGATATTTTGGGTCTCGTATAAGTGGAACGAAACGTACTCGTAGATATCTTTTGTAATATTTAATAATGCATTAGAATTTACTACTTTGTAAAAGAACGAATTTATTTTACTTCATATTTACAATAGAATAACAACGTCATCAAACCCATAAAGTATTAATAATCTTCTTAGCCAAACCACCTTTCTCTAATCGTTAACGCTGTAATAGACGAACGAGTCACGTGACATAGACAAACGCATAATTCGTAGCCAAAACAAACTGATATGGAAGCGTACACAGTTATAAAACTTGTGTCAATAGCTTAATGGAAGCCATGTTGCCAATTTTGATAAGTGTTATAGATTGTTTGCGATAATTTCCAACACTTATCAATCGACCGATCGAACGCTGTAATATACGAAATGAAATGGCGTCACTTGTGGTTCAGTTGGGCGGGTTTACATTTGTCCATTTTTAAATTATAAATAACCAAAACATATTATGTTAAACTAAGAAGGAAGTGTCAATTAGCCAACTAATAAAAAACACAAATACGCAGAGATAATACAAGAAATATCATAGTTTATTATAAGATTTCGACTTTAGTCTATTGAGACGAGCTATTGAAATAAGTCTCTTTTTGTCTCAAGTTCCCATTTAATTGTCTTATGTGTTATTTCATAAGTTTATTGTTTTAAATGTATTTAGCACATAAGATGTCTGGGGACAGATATAATAAAATAAAGTACCTAATAATCAATTGTAAAATGCATATTTTGTGGTTCTTAGTTGGTTTGCATAGTCTATTATTTGGGGTTACGGGACTCGTACCACATAATGCCCGAGTGGAAATGCAATAAAAATCATTTATTTTCCTTCAATCAACGGCGATGCCATCTGTGCAGGACGCGAAGTGTCGCCGCTAATTGACAGTAATCAATTTTGCACCGTTTTCAATATTCCTTCATCTAGGATTTTTCTCTTCGTTTTTACCGTTCCCATCTGAAATTTATCGCTCAATTAGTCTTGTTTAATAGCCGCCTGCCGCGCTGATGTCTGCTTCTCGCGCGTCACAGGGCTGTTGGCAAAAAAAGATAATCTTAACAATATATTATGATATTGAATAATTAAAAGACACAGCACATTTACAACTATGAGAACTAAGTATATACATACAATTTGATTCAACAGAATCAGTAATAACTGGTATTAAGGATAATTCACATGAAGCATTCCTATGAGCATTATACACTGATTATTGCATAATTTGCATATTTACAATAGAAATATATATATATATATTTTGTGAAAGTTATAAGATCTACTGGATAAAAACTAAAAGATACAAGTGCAAAAATATATCGATAAAACTGCGCCGTGGCAGCCCTGACGGGTGGAAGACGTAGAGAAATGGGATTAAATTAATTGTCACATCAGTCAGGGCGTCGGGGTGTTTTTTATTAGTCGAGCACTTCGCCCCCGGCCCCGCGCGCCCCACCCCTCATCGAGTAAATCACGATGCACCCTAGATTTAGGAACATCTCTAAAATAACACAAATTTAACTTCTTCAGCATTGTAGTTTTAATATCAGTCACATATTAATTATATATTTATATATGTGCTAATCATTTATCTCTTGTTATAGGTGTGATTTTGGTTGACGGACTGCGTCAACTAACTTATTGTGGTTAAATAAATTAAATTATGCAACGTAAAATACAATGTTTAAAGATCCCTTTAACGTATCGGCAATTGGCTCAGCATCGGGACAGTTCAATTCTTGAGTAGCCTTACAATGCTTTGTTATTTTAATTGTGAGTAACACAATTTTGTATTAATTATTTATTATTAAAAGAGCAGCCATCGAGTTTCTTGCGGGTTCTTCTCGGTAGATGATTGCCTTACGAACCGGTGGTAGTGTAAAAATTGACGATTCAAAAGTGTCTTTATAAAGACCTACTTGAATAAAGATATTTCGAGTTTGAGTTAACTAGGTTTTACATTAGTAAATTGAAACACAAAATAAACGCATTGCCGCATCCGCATTTTATTAGTCTATGTATTTCGTTCAAGCGATTTGTTCACGCTTTGATCTCGAAGTCGATTTATTGAGATTATTTTTAACGCCAATCGAACCATCACTAGCCCGGATTAGATTTTACACTTGATTCTAAACTACGTGTTAGTATCCCAACTATATATTAACCTATATTTTTTTGAATACACTAAAAATGTAATATAACTTTATTCATATAGGTTCTCACTTATAAAATCGAACAAATATATTTACTGTCCATTCAAATAAAGGGCGTACAGCGCACTGGAAGAACTAGCAAGAAACTCTTCTTCACTCGTGATGTCCTCGTATCGTCGACGACCCCATCCTTTCCGATCGGCTTGATCCTTTGGCTCTGCGTAGAGATGTAGGCTCCCTCTGCATCTTCTACCGCATTTAGCATGGGGAGTGCTCTGATGAACTGTTCGGGCTAATACCTGCAGCGGAATTCCATCACCGGACATTAAGGCAGAATACGAAATTCCATCCGTACCACCTTGATGTCTGGCGCTCCACGACTGTGCGTTTCTTAAGGCAGTTTCTGCCGCGCACCACCTCTTTGTGGAACCAACTGCCAGCGCCAGGTATTCCCGATCCGCTACGACTTGGGGACCTTCAAAAAAAGAGCGTAAGCCTCCTGGCGCTGCAGGTGTCCATGGGCGGCGGTTGGCACATCACACGAAGTGACCCACCTGCTCGTTTGCCTCCTCTCACATAAAAAAAAACTCTTTTAAATCTACAGAACGGTTGCAAAGAGCTGCCACTACACCCAACAAATGTATGTATCTCCATTTAAAAAAAAACCTTTCCTACCAGGCATGGAAAAATAGCACACATTTACGTTATAGATATAACAACCTGCATATCCACGTGTCAGTTTGGTCTTATTTATTACATCTATTTACGAATATTATATAAATATATTTTTCGTAGATCCGCCTGCCAATCGGCAAAGGGCTCTTCCAAACCCTTAAGGAAGGCTATGATCTCTTTTCCCTCGACGACCAGTCGGCTTGGGGAAGACCTTTTTTTTTTTTTTTTTTTTTTATGTGAGAGGAGGCAAACGAGCAGGCGGGTCACTTCGAGTGATGTGCCAACCGCCGCCCATGGACACCTGCAACGCCAGGAGGCTTACAAGTGAGTTGCCGGCCTTTAAGGAAGAGGAACGCTCTTTTTTTGAAGGTCCCCAAGTCGTAGCGGATCGGGAATACCTGCGCTGGCAGTTGGTTCCACAAAGAGGTGGTGCGCGGCAGAAACTGCCTTAAAAAACGCACAGTCGTGGAACGCCAGACATCAAGGTGGTACGGATGGAATTTCGTATTCTGCCTTGATGTCCGGTGATGGAATTCCGCTGCAGGTATTAGCCCGAACAATTCATCAGAGCACTCCCCATGATAAATGCGGTAGAAGATGCAGAGGGAGCCTACATCTCTACGCAGAGCCAAAGGATCAAGCCGATCGGAAAGGATGGGGTCGTCGACGATACGAGCCGCTCTGCGTTGGATGCGATCAAATGGAAGGAGCTGGTATTGGGGCGCCCCCGCCCAGAGGTGGGAACAGTACTCCATATGAGGCCGAATTTGCGCTTTATAGAGTTGCAAGCGATGGCCTGATGTGAAATACTGACGCGCCCTGCTGAGAACACCAAGCTTTTTAGAGGCTAACTTAGCCTTACCTTCCAAATGATTGCAGAACTGGACATCGCTCGATATATCGACACCAAGAATTCCAATATTGGCTGAGGCTTTAAGAGGAGTGTTATCGAATAGTGGGGCCACGACAAAGGGATTCTTTTTAGCGGTAAACGCGCAAACCTGGGTCTTCGAGGGGTTAAATTGGACTAAGTTAAGTCGACCCCAATCCGAGACTCCACGCAGTAGAGTCTCGACTTCAGACACAAGTTTGTCCCGACACTGCTCGACATCAACCCGGGAAATATTTGCACGGCCGTGATATAGAGCATCTCCAGTACTGTCATCCGCATAACAATGAAGGCTGCTTAAGTGCAACATATCATTGATATGCAAGAGGAACAGCGTAGGAGAGAGTACACAGCCTTGGGGAACTCCAGCGTTTATGGATTTGAGGTCGGAACAAGCACCGTCGACAGCGACCTTGATGTTCCGATCGGCCAAAAAACTGGAGATCCAGTCGCATAACTTCACGGGAAGCCCATATGCTGGAAGTTTTGAGAGAAGCGCCTTGTGCCATACCCGATCAAAGGCCTTTGCTATGTCCAGACTAACCGCCAGTGCTTCCCCTTTAGACTCAACAGCTTCTGCCCATTTATGAGTTAAGAAAACTAGAAGATCACCAGCTGAGCGGCCACGGCGGAAACCGTATTGACGGTCACTAATCAGCTGGCATTCCTCTAGGTAACGAAGGAGCTGGCTGTTGATAACAGTCTCCATTATCTTAGAAAATAAAGGGGTAACAGCTATTGGGCGGTAGTTTGAAGGATCAGAGCGTTCGCCTTTTTTAGGAATCGGGTGAACCAAGGCGGTCTTCCAAGCGTTCGGGACAATGCCGAGTGAATAAGAGTGCCGGAAAAGACGCGTCAGGACCGGAGCCAACTCAGGAGCACAAGTGCGCAGCACTATTGGAGGAATACCATCCGGTCCACTCGACTTATGAATATCCAGGGAAGTAAGGGCTTTGCGTACAGCACGAAGCCGAAAAACAATTTCGGGCATCGAGGTATCACACCGCAATAACGTCGGTGGAGTATTCCCGTGGTCATCAATCGTCGAGTTGGACCCGAAAAGAGAGCCTAAAAGATCGGCTTTCTCTTTTGGGGTGTTAGCCATCAGGTTGTTCGCCCCAAGTAGTGGTGGAAGAGATGGCTTACAAAAGTTTCCTTGAACAGCCTTGGCAAGAGACCAGAATGCACGTGTCCCAGAAGGGAGCCGAGCCAGCCTATCACCAATTCTACTGATGTGAATAGACTTTGCCTTAGCAATGGCACTTTTGAGGGACCTAGAGGCCGAGTTGTATGCTTTTTTAAGAACGCTGGTATTTACATCACGTGATGCTGCCGCTTGAGCCCAGGTACGATAACATTCAAGCTTTCGGCGCGCCGCCATTTTGCAAGACTGTCTGAACCAAGGTTGGGACTTGCCACCGATGGGCACAGCAGAGAAAGGAATAAAAAGCTCCATTCCCTGCAGCACCACATCAGCGACAGAGTCGGCAGCAGCATTCGGATCATTCGACGAAAAACAAATCGGCCCCCACGGGTAGGAAGCAAAAAAGGAGCGCATTCCATCCCAGTCTGCTGACCTATAGTGCCAGACGCGACGACAACCTGCAAAACGAGGTCTAGTGAGTCGCGTTGTTCTTATAGTACTCCGAACAAGGCAGTGATCTGAAGATCCTAATGGGGAATCAACTGATACATGATACCCGTCCGGGTGAGAAGTCAGCAGCAGGTCCAACAGTGAAGGATTATCCTTCGACATCTGGGATTCTCGTGATCGAGGGCACCATTTGAGTCAGGTCGTAGGCCAAGGCAAAGTCGTGAAATATTCTTCCCGCATAGTCGGTGGTAGTAGAGCCGAGCCAGTCGGTATGGTGGGCGTTAAAATCGCCAAGAACTACGACTTCAGCGGTAGGAACATTTGCAATCAAGGAGTCTGTAGCCGATTGTATGTGCTCCACAAGTCGGTCAATTTCGGCATTACCGCTATGAGACCTATAAAGGCATGCGTAGAATCGCGGATGGTCATCGCAGTCTACGCGGAGCCAAAGAATCGATAGGTCTTTTCCTTCAGGAAACGTGAGGCGACGAGAGCAAACGTCATCCCGGACATAGACACACACTCCAGCCCTTGGCAAGAATCTATGTTCTAATTTATAACCAGGGTAGGAGAGGAAAGAGGTGTCGCCAGGAGAAGAGATCTGTGTCTCGGTAAGAAAGAGTAAGGCCGGCAAAGCTGTTTCAAGGTGGTGGTGAACAGCGTTTAAGTTCGAAACAAGCCCCCTCACATTGCAGAAGTCCACAGTAAGCGATGAGGAAGGTGCCAAGTGATGCTTACTCTGTTTGCCCCGACATTTATGAGATGTGTTTTTAGATATGAGCGCAAAATTGCCCCCCCCAGAATACGAAGGGCAGCCTGGGGGCCCAACAACAAAACAGTTAGGTGGACACGCAGGAGGGGATTCTCCACGACAGGTGGTACCCCCCTGGGGTAATTTCTTTTTATTTTGCACCATCATTCAAGTATTTGTTTGGGGGGACAGGGAAGGAGAGGGAATGAGGAGGAAAGGGAAAAAAAAGGAAATGGAGGGTTACAAGAGGGTGGGGAAGGGGAAAGGATGGGCACCGGAAGATCTCACTCACCGAACGAAACGCGAGTACAAAATGAACAAAGTCCAATTGCATCACTTCACGCCGGTTTTCTGTGAGAGAGTGGTATTTCTCCGGCCGTGCCTGCCCATTCGGCTGAAACCCTAAGGTGACAGCATGGCACTCCCACTATTGAATTGGACCTTCAAGTCCATTGACTTTAAGTTTAACGACGGACCTGTTAAATGCTGAGTGTACGTCTTTTTTGACAGTTCGCAGGCTCGTCCAAAAAAGTTTGACATTAAAATGAAGAATGTTATGTGTGTGGTCTCCGATTGTAAGGAAAGTTTCCTTATATAAACACAAACAATCCAATGGAATCTTCATGGCAATGAAACAAAACGGGGTTCGAATAAAAATATCGATTAATGATCGATTTATAGCAATTTGTATCGATCGTAACTCCCGACTCGCTATAAAACAAAACAAATTACGCATTCATGATCAGCATTTTGATACGAAACATTTTCGTCGCTTCATTAATCTCTGTCTGGATTTATAAGTTTGCCAGTACTCGTAACTTTGGCTTGGTTTATACATTATGTAACAATAACACTTTATTGTCACAATGATATATTAAAACTTAAAAACTTAGATTAACAAGAAACATAATAATCTAAACTTACGGAAGACCATTTTTGGTATTTCATGTGAATTTAGTTATATTGTATGTATTTTTGTTTTTTTTTATAGAATGGGAGGCAAACGAGCAGCTGGAACAACTTCACCATAAAGGTGAAGTCGCCACCCATAGACACACACAAATGACTTATCTTATTTAAAGTAATTTTATCGAAAATATTTTATTCTAGGATTCGCAATTGCTTGTACGAACTCTAATTAACATTAAATATATATAAAATAAAACTTGGTTGTAACTGCACGTTGATAAACACCCTTATTTTTACATCCGACAAATATAGAAATACATAATGAAACAAATGTGTATGAATGTCACATAACAAAAAGTACTTTAAATAAAGTACTCGTACAGTGTTCGCATATAAAGGATAACTAATTCGGGTCCCAGCTAATGAACTATTTGAATGTAGGCTTTATTGGTCGCGGGAATGACGAGACGTGCACCTTAATATGTGATTTAAACTCTGAGAATTGAACATTGACTCTCATTGACACATTCTGATGTAACCGATTTATGTTAAAAATCAAAATCAAAAATATCTTTATTCATATAGGTCACCAAGGTACACTTATGAATCGTTAACAAAATAAGTTTTAAATTTTCGATTCTACATTTACAGCCAGTTCTCAAACCTTTTTATGCGATATTCGGTTTACAGTTCTATTATATATATATACAGTTTATTAGAAAAATATTTACTCAATTACGATTCAAACTCAAAATACCAATTAGGTATTTGAGACACTTTCAAATCGTCAAATTTTACCCAACGGTTTGGAAGGCATCAGCCGAGAAGGATCGGCAAGGAATTTGACAACTGCTCTTTTAAGATTTCATATACAATTAATACTTCTGTCATGACTCATTGAAATACCAACTATTTTCTTAACTTACTACAATAATTACCTGCAAAGAAAAGAAATAAAAATATCAACATTCTCATACTCCACATTAAAGAGATATCTAAAATTGCGATAGTTTTAAAATGCAAATTCTCTTAAGGTAAAACTCGTATTTGGTAAACGACAGCGTAACACTTTGAATACTATAAAACAAATTGATTCGTTGAATTGGTAAATTATTCATACGTGTTCTGTGAGACACTAAATTAGACGTAATTCGTAATTCGTACGACGCAAGTAGAATTTAGTACGATACGAAAAGTGATAGCTAAATACTGTGACTTAATAACTAAAACCCTCTTCAGTGTTAGCGTATTAAACATAATATTTAATTTTACTAAACATTAAACAAGCCGATACTGTTATTAAAGAAAATATCAAATTAAAGATTCATCCACATCACGCCACACATAATGTTGTCACAGGAGGCTGATAACCAGCTTATCTTCTTAGTCTTTGGATCCCTAGTCGCTTTAACTGTAAGAAAGTTGGTCTTTATTCCTCACGTCATATTAGACTCTGGCACTTTCTTGACGTACACAAGTGGGTTATTTGTGGAGTACATATAAAAAATAGTGAAATATTATATACACTTTATTAATAAACCGAAGTAAATTTATTGGATCCATTCATTATGTAGCTTGAAAATACACAGCGGACTCATAAATAACAGTTTAAGATGTAATAAAATAAATTATCACCGATTCGAGTGACGGTTCGCTGTAAATGCAGTCTGTATTTAGATCCAGGTTTAGATATGACGTATCTAGGACGTATACGTCTACGTAAATCATTTAACGTTGTGCCTTATTTATTTCCCCTTACAATGCTGCTTGTTTTAAACTATTATATAATATATAACAAATTAGCATTATGACAAAGTACTGATAATGCTGGTAGCAATTCCTAGTATTCCTAGTTCCCAGACTTTGAGTCACTGGTACTGAATACCAAGCCAGACCTTTTTTTGGTTTCACTCTTACTATCTGAAGGGTTACTGGGAACTGCTAATACCACTTTTTACACATATCCTGACCAGTTTCCTGATTGGCACACAGCCGCGAACTAGTGTAATAATGTTAGAAGTCCCTATAGGTTATATGAATCCTCCCATAACATAAAAAAAACTGTGACAATGTTAACTAATAACATATATATAATAACATAGTCACAGTTTTTAGCTTATCTAGTTAAATTTGCTATAATTTATGTGTAAGCTTATTTTAATGTGTAATTTCTTTCTCTCTCAAAAAACACCTCAACCAAGAATGTCACTCGAATACTTCTTAAACTAACGACCGACAATTAAATATTCCATTATTCAAGACAATAAAGAATATCTTTAAATTAATGAACAAGCATTAGACACAGTTTCGTAACGAGCTAATTAGAAACAAAACGCAACAATGAAACGGTAGGCGTATTTAAAATTAATATCTGAATCACAATTTGTCAGGCGAGAGCGTGTCAGTGGAAAAAAAACAGCGAAGAAATATTCCCCTTAATAGCTTAACTTTTCATCTGCTAACGAATAAACAACTGGCCCTTAACGGAACACAGATTAATTACCGACATTAATTTACGGAATTTTCGTTTTAAAAAAAACACGTTGAAGCAAAGTAATTTCTTGCATGTTTCACTGTTTTGACAGTGGTGTAGAGTTGAGTTATGGATTGAAAACAATTATAATAATAGGAAAATTATTTTTCCATTATTTTCCAATATCAAGTATCGATCAAACGTACGAAAGACAAATAAGAGACTATTCGCTAATATAGTTGGTGTCATAGTATTTGGTAAATTATGGCCATGCTGGCATACACTTTAATGTTTAACACGTGGTCAGTAAGACCGAAAGCTTTTTACACTTTAATATTTGATATGTATATTAAATAAATACATAGAAGTCTGTATGCTCCTAATACTAAGCGATAACACCTCTTTATCGCTAAGTATAATGGGATAATACTTCTTTAACATTCTTATATCTCATTAATTTTAGTTTTTATAATAAAGCATTTTTGCACACTGTTTCGTACAAGTGCATTACGAACATAGAAACAAAAATTAATTGAATCAGCTGTACGAAGAACGAACATACGACCACAATTTTGAGAATGACCGCTTAACTAACATGTGATAACTATATGAAAATGATGAAAGAAAAATTCAAGAGAATAATCTTAGTCGTTAACGACCGAACTCAAATAAAAATATACGGAGCTATTTGATAAATAATGTGAGATTAACTTGCATTGGAACATCTTGTCACGAACACTTAACTGTTATTACGGCAGTTAAATTTAACTGCCATTGTCGAAGACAGATGCCGATAAAAAACTTTTAGTTTGCTCTATCAACGATGAATAATTTATTAATTTTTATATCTCACATTATACTTATATGTAAACTTAATATCATGAATTATTTATAAGGACAACTTAAGTTGTATTAATAAGTCGTTATTGACAATAAGTCAATAAGTAATATTTTTATGTTCGTATATCTATATAGAGCGTTTTTTAAAAATGTCAATATCTTATCTACCTGATATATAACTCAATACAAAAGGTACTGTGTAATGGAGCCGTCTAGTTAGACGTAAGTTGTCATAGTTGAACATTATATTTAATGGTGATAGACAATGCCACGTGAGTGTCTATGGGCGGCGACCTCACCTTTATGGTCTCCTCCACGTTTGCCCCCTATTCTAAAAATAAAAACACAATTTTTTCCGTATTGGAAATGATTTTATATAATAAAAGCTCTTTGGTAAGTTTTGAATGTAAACAAGTATTCTTGTATGCTTATAGAACCGGGGAAAAAATAGTCCCAATAAAGGCGTAACCATAGAATAGGACTTAATACGTTAAACAAGTCTTTCTATTGACTAAAGGATCATATCCTTCATATTTTATTGATAATTTTAAATTGTATTATACATGTCTAAGGACCAAATTTAAGCCCTCTAGTGGTTCTTTGATGTATGTAGGTTTAAAAATATTTTTATTAACTTCAAATAAATAAGTGTTATTACTTTACAATAGTACAAATTGTTCTGGGTTTTAAAATAAAGCCAAAAATTTAAAATTACTGTCTCGTTTTTTCAAGTATGTAAGTCTGAAACTGTCACAACTATTTATTTGTTATTATTATGAGTGGGAGTGCCATGCTGTTACTTGGAGTTTCAGCCGAATGGGCAGGCACGGCCGGTGAAATACCACTCTCTCACAGAAAACCGGCGTAAAGTGATGCAATTGGACTTTGTTCGTTTTGTACTCGCAGCCGCGTGAGTGTCTATGGGCGGCGGCTTCACCTTTATGGTGGGCCGCCTGCACGTTTGCCCCCTCTTCTATAAAAAAAAAAATTAATTAAATAATTTTACTTTTATAAAGGATTAGTTTCCGAATGTACAAAGCTTAATGTGTTTGTATCGGCGTGCGCAAAGAAGCCACGTCCGCAATATTTATGACATCCGTCGCGGCCGCCATTTATAAAGCTCAATTACTCGCCGACACTCTCCTAATAATGATAATTGATGACTAAATTTGCGAGCTTTTTGCGATCTTTTCCTGCTATTTTTCTTGTAAATTCGTTTCCATTGTAACGAGAACAGCCGGTTTAAAAATTAGAAGAATACGAGATATGAATATATGATATGGAATAGGACGTCTCCTTGTTCATATTTACAGACATATTAAAAATGAATTTTCATGTTGAAGAATGAAAAGCTACCTTAATTTTCATCCAATTTTAATGTCACAATTACTAAAGGAAATATGTGACCATCGTTTTATTTAAAAATGTATCATTACATGAATTAAAGCGGAAAAACAAAGTAATGTAAAACAATATTGGTTTAACTAATGCAAATACAGTTCATAATAAAATTAACAATGGACACAAACCCCACATCCCGCTATATTTCTTCATAACGGCCCCTGTTTAATTTATAAATCACTTTAGGACTGATTAAAAACTCCTTTGAAAAATTTATTTGTCGTCGCGAAGCCCGTCACTCGCATTTGGTATTGGACGAAATTAAAAATATATAAAGTGGATCCGAGATTAGATCTTTGTTGTGCGAATTGAGACAGCTCTCGAGATGGTACTTTAATTACGACATGTCTGCCGACTCTTAAAATACATTCATTTAGGTTTTTCAGAAGTTTGACAATATTTATGACATTACTGTACTGAGGTAATAACTCATTTATGGTAAAACTTCTTCAGTCTTGCGCTATTATACAGCTAGACTAGTTTATTTTAGCTTCCACACTGTTGTCTTACTGAATAATACTGGGGGAATCTGTAGATATTATTACAATACCTATTCAGTATATTCTTGAGAACTTGGTACACAAAAATGTTACCATGTTCAAAAAAATAAGCCACCAACCCTAATACGAGAAATAAGGATAAGCTTGTTATTGCTAGGCTCAAAAAAAAAAAAAGGTTCGTTCATAGAGCAATGTGTACGCCCCCTATAACAAATTTCTAAGCTAAAGCTCTATAAAAAAAGTAGTTAACAGAAGCTTTTAGAAAAAGCCCATCATAACTGAATATTTTGATAACAAAAAAGTTTCGGAATGAGTTTGCTTTGCTTCGAAAACATTGTATTAATATCATCAAAACAACCAAGCTGATTTTCTTGCCTGCTTCTCGTCAGCTTGGTCGCGTACGAACAGGCGTAGAGTCATTTAGATTTAAGACCATTAAAAATGGTATGTGTCTTATATATACATTTGACTCTCACTTTGACCAAGACTGAATGTGCTCTTCGCTGATACTTGAAATAATTCAATACTCATTTATATTCCATAGTAAATTGTAATCCCACGATACAGACATTCTGTCCTTACAAGCATTATCTTTAAAAATACAAGTTATGAAGTACAGGTAACAAAAAACGTAAGTTTTCTTGATTGAGAGGATTGTAAAGTGCTGCAAATTACAGCTTACTGACGTGTGATTACATGCTGTCTGTCTTGTGCTTTAACGAGCCGTCTGAAGTGCCTTTACATATACGACACGATGATGTCGTGTCGGAAATATTATAAACAAAGATTGGTCGTTGAATAGGAAAATATTATTAAAAGTTTTCATCTTTCTATATGATTTCTTTTGAGTTTATTTTGTTTCATATCTGGTGCTGTCCTTTCGAATACTTGCTCTATATCTTGAAATGATATTTGTTAAAACCTCTTTTGAAAAATAAATTCATTAAAACCTATTTATGACTAAATTAATTTATTTGACGCATTTCTGAATAACGTTCGATGGTTCAGTTATGTATGTGGTAAGCGGCTCTTCTGGGTCCGATTGGCGAACCATATAGACGTACGTGTTATTCCTTGATGATACTTTTGTAGAAATATTGTTAAACATCTAACTTTTTAAAATATAATAATTATATTGTAAGTCACATGTATTGTTAATTACATATTATAATCCTGACAATAAAGCATAATATATAATGAAATTAAGCATAGATAGTAGAACAACTATACAGAAAATATAGTTGATATAATACGTTAATACACTGTAATAAATCGTTTTATCTAAAGGTACGGTAGAAAATTATTGAGTGCTACAAAATGAGGCGAAATTACAAATGACTCTCGCATTAAGCCGAACCGAGTTGGTTTGGTCTCTCATTAATAAACCACTTCGCGGTTCGCCTTTACACATAACTTATACCACTATGGTAAATCACTGACATGATTGCTATACAATATTAATAATGTCCAAAAACACTATATCACTTATTTTCATTGTAAGACTTTTTCCTTAAAGAAAAAAGCGTACCAATCCTAAAAACTCACGAGCTCCCTACCACGTGAGTGTCTATGGGCGGCGACATCACCTTTATGGTGGTCCTCCTGCTCGTTTGCCCCCTATATAAAAAACAACCAATATTTGTCGTATCTATTCTGAAAAATTTCTAAAAATATATCTCTTAACCAAGACTAAATTTCTTTCAAGAAAAGGTATAACATTTCTTAAAAGGCCACCACGAGCTTCAGAGCCTCATGCTCGTCTGCTTCTACAAAAACAAGTCTTTGATTACACAAGTATTGAACAGCATTTTTGTGAACTATCAATATTCTTAAATGTATATCATCAATAAAAAAAAACGAAACTTTCTTCATCCGATCGTAACAGTAGATAACAGATTCATACGGCACTATCTTATTAATAGCTGAACACTGCAACCATTAACATAATCATCAGTCGACCTGCCAACTAATGGCCAATACATTATCTTCTAGTACGTCCGCTTATCAAAGAAATATTGTGCCGATAAGATACCAGCAAGCGATGAATGTAACGACTAATTTACGATTATATACGTGTTAATTTATTTCCCTGATCTCGCGACCTTCCACACTTCACTTGTTATTGCTTGTAGTTCTATAATTAGTGCTGTCACATGGACGTTAGGAATTATGGTGATTTCAATATGAATTATTGTACTGATAACTTTATCGGTGCAGCGTCTTTGTTTGTTTGTATTAACACATTTGTTGTGTCTAAGAATCTATGTTTGTTATAAATGTGCTTAAACTGAGTGCGTATCATCTTGTATTTGTGTTGCTTATCTTAATCCCGGTGTATCGTGGATTCGCAGTATAACGTTAATGTGTGCTCCTATTTCACCATGCCCATCGGCAGTAAAGGTTATTTTGACTTTGACTTTGACTTCGTTGGAGCATTGTGTAATGGTTGCAGCTCTTTACAACCGTTCTGTAGAACATACTTGTCGAATGGCGGAGAGTTTCTTACCGGTTCCTCTCATCCACTCTACGCCCTTGATTTGGGATATTTAATTTTAGACTAAATATTTTTTATAACTTTTCGATGACACATAAGTGTAACAAAGTTATGTATATAAATAAAGTTAATAATTCCATACAAAGGCAAAAAGACACGCCAATGATATAATAATACCTACTACAGGCATTAATTTAGAAAGTACTTCAACTACCGTCAGAAATATTCAAAAGTCGTATCCAATGTAAAAGGTGCGAACAGTGTTTGACACAATAAACCCGTCAATCGAGCTGGTCACGGCGGGCGGCAGTAAAAATTCACAAAACGTCAGCCGAACGACGTCCCAACTATTGGTAGCCCGACCCGAATCCTAACTGTTTGATTATCGACTTGGGAAAGTTTGTCCAATGTAATTGCGTGGTCGGTTCGGGATTAAATAGAGCAATTTACCTTAACAGGGTTTCCGATCGTGAGATTTGACGGCGGACACTTAACTTGGATTGTTACACGTATGTCCTTTTGGTATCAAGGATTTCCTTTAAGCTTTTGTTACGACACACTATACCATGTCAGAATTGTGTTACGTAAGAATACATGCGGTTGGCGTATGCTCGTTTGACATTGACTGATGTACCTGTACACCGTTTAAAGCACTTTCTGCTGCTCACCAGCTATTTATGGATTAAACAAAAAGAGCGCCATTAAGCCTCAAACACACTCGGAAACCTCCCGGCGCTGTCCATGCGAAAATAAAAATCCTAAAAAGATATCACTATTTTTTGGTGCAGTTGGTCGCCAGTATGAACTATTATCCCACAAGTTCAACAACCCATATCAATAACTATTGTATTCGTGATCGTAGCAATTCATTAACGATGTTTTTGTTTAATCACGTATGTACAGACCGACAAACATCCTTCGAGATGACCTGAATAACAATAGCTTAGACCACCGGCGACGGGTGCTATTCAGAATCTTAATTATTGTTGCATCGAGGTGGTGGTATCTTCGTCAAAAAATTGCATTATTTACAAACGTGCGCTGAATTAAGGTTTCGCGGGAGCGACGTGGTGGGTATTCTGCTAAAAAATAACGTGTTCTCGTGGTCTTTGGTAACTTATATCGCCATATACAAGGTGTAGGGTGATGAAAGGATAATAAAGTACACACGGGTAGAAGGAAAAGCATGCTTATTTTATTAAGATAATGATTTACTGTATTTCCAGAATTTAAGATAAATTCTTATTACAATGAGTCAAGCTTTAAATGTTAACTAAACTAAAACAATCACTGTGGAATGTAATAATTGAGCAAGAAAATTGTCTCTTCGCCCGATCCATCTTCTTCTGGACGGTTCCGACATATCGTCGAGAATGTGTCGCAGACTACGAGCAACCATCATGCTGCTGCCACATTCTTGTCTGACTTAACGCCTATTCGCACGTGACCAATCTTTAGAAGGCATTCAACCTAATTTAGATCAGGAAATGTATTATTTTTATTGAAGACGGGCCTAACGAGCAGGAGGCACACTATAAAGGAAAAGTCACCGTGACTGGGAGCTCGTGATTGCAGATATAATTGAAGATAAATTGTACACGTGTACATTTGACTTATTAATATTGGCACGTTCCAAACAAGACTAGACGCCCGCCCGACCGCACACGTTGTGATACGAATCGGGCGTCGCGGGAGTGCATTGTCTAAGTGATGATACCGATGATAAGACACTCATTGTGCGATCCATCCGGCATTGCATTTAAGGGTATACGGGTATAACATTAGTGATGGGATTATCAAGGATTCATTATCTGTTGAATTTTCAAATGGAAATGCAAAACAGAATGGGGCGATTTAATTGTGGTTATGCTGACGTTGATAATGTCACGAACAATTCATTTATTAAGGAATACAGATAGAAAGTTTCAGAAATAAAGACATTCTGTGAATCGGCGTATCCCAATAATGGTTCTCGGAGTGGACAAGTTAAAAGTAAAGTATATTTAACGAAATCACGTTAAAAAAAGCAAAAGACCTGGTCTTTGTTTTCAAAGGATATCGAATGGTTATAGATCTTAAATGACATCGGTTTACAAATGACTTCCCTAAAGCATTTCAATTGAAATCATTGACCATCAAAGTGCCGATAGCAGAGGGTAAAGGCTAGTGGGGGTCAGGGGGGCATTGAGGGGCAATCCAATGATCGTGTCAATGAGATAACGAGTCGGCGCGTTTGCATACAATTGTTCCTATTCGCTTCCATTTCTTTTTGTCGTAAACTTAGGGTCTTGTATTGACATTAATTTGGTTCATCATTTATATAACATATTTAAAAACTTATATCTTTTTAATAAAGAACGACAGAAGATAATACTAACATACTAGATAAATAATGTTTTGATTGATTTAACAATAACAGAATTAAAAAATTTTATCATTTCCGAGAAGTGATTCTAAGTCTCATAAGTTAATTTACCATTTCCCTTATAAACTTAAAAATATTTTCAATCGTATTTATAATCTGCTCTATGTACGTAGTCTTTTACATCTTATTGAATTTAGTTCGAGATGACGTAAAAATGTGGGGGGTTACATTCCCCCAGTTATGAAATCAACTTGAAAGTTACTAGACACATAATAGTTAAGGCTGGGCGGGCGGCGTCCCCATTAGTCACGGTTAATGGTCCGTTTGGGACGATATTCCGAATTTACGAGCACCGCTGATACACCGCGAACAGATAGACACAGTTTCTTTTACTTAGGCCTGTTTATGGGCGGAAATAAAAGTGCTTTTTAACTTTTAAGATGGTTTTTACACAATTTGTTCTACAAGAAAACATTCTTTAAAAGTAATTGTTAGCATATATAACCTTAAAACGCTAACGCTTGTAGGTAACGATAACAAGCGATCTCTTCCAGGCAACCCATTCATACACAGCATTAAATTATATTTTATTAAATCTATGTCGCAGTTTGATTGCTTTATACAAAATATATTTAAAAGTATATAATTCTATAGTGTGCGCTTGAGTTTTATTTAAATGTGGTTTGGGAAGGCAATCATGTGAACCATAAACAAAATATCTGTATATTTTGTAGCAACTAAATGTGTAAAATGCTGCAATTAAAAAAAAAGCAACGTACAGTCTAATTGCACACAACATTTTAGCGTAAACAAATGACGTAGGAAACGAGATCTCTAAATCACGCTGAACCCTAACTTTTATGAAAGCTGTCTCCCACCACAGTATTTCACGTTAAATGGCCTAGCTTTTTGTCGTTAAATTTGTAACTTATCGCCTGCAAGCTCGGGTGACCATACATCACAGCTTTCCACAAAACGAGGAGAGCGCGTTCAAAATTTGTTGTCACTTTTTAGGTCGATACAGCAGCCTGGCTATATATTTTAAGCTGGATTTACTTTCCTACCCGGGAAACACTCGTTTTTGATATTAATCTCAACTTCAAAATTATAACATAGTATGATTTTGTTATATATTCCTATCTCAGCATATGAACATAAATATTATCTTTTGGCTTGTTCCACAAGTAATTTGTATTATAAGGTAATTAAAGTTAGACATTTATTTATTTCAAAGCAAACAAAACAGACACATCATATACGAGAAATAATAATATACGCGCAAGCATTCTAACACAATGTTTCTCGCATTAAATTTATATTCAAAGTCTTTATTTCAAAAAGGATAATTTACAACCAACTTTAAGCCGATAATCTTACTACAGTGATTATCATCAATAAGAAATAAAAAAAATGTACCAGAACAATTCATTCCAGCAGCAGTATACACTATTACAAGAAAAAAAACAAACCAGATTAAACTATACATAAGAAGTTAATTTAAATCATTATATAAGGCAAGGAAACCCGGTCTAACTTTAGCTACTTTTGAAAATAATTCACAATAAGCAGATTTTGTGGTAACCGTACTTTAATGCGAGCGACTAATATTTTTCAACGACAATATAGTTTCGCTTGTACTAACAGGAAATTATGTGTCTTTCATATTTGTTACAGTAAAACAGATACCATTATAAATACAACAGTTTACATACATATCTCGTACGTTGCTTAACAATCGTAAACATTTTAAACACCTTAAAAAAAACCTTTAAATCCTGATGGAGTACGCATGAATGTTGTATCTTGTTCGTATTATATATATATATTGTATTTTGTTATTGTGTAATGTTTCAAGTTCTCATATAATTGTTTTATGTGTATACCTAGTTCTAATATCTTATAAGTTTTTTTTAAATATATTTAGCACATAAGATGTTTGGGGACAGATGTAATAAAGTAAAATATAATCGTCACATTTAATAACACAGACAAAAGCGCGGTTAAAATAAAGATTTCAATTTTTTAAAAACAAAAGTTCTAAAACAGAAATCCGTTATTAATGCGTCTCTTAACATACAATTGTATTACTTCTAGAAGTATTTACATTTCCTACGTATTATTATTGTCTGACTATTAAACAAACTTATACATTTTTCAGTCTGGCAACATTTTTAATATTATTCAATGGGCACTTGCTATGGATGTTAACAAAAGCACGTCTCGATTAATTTGTGAAGTGCGGTGAAACAATTTGCAACAAAAACAAACCAGTTATGCGTATAGTTAATTAAATCGCTAATTGGTGACCCCGCACTAGGTGCGTAGTGAGGTGACGTCATATCGATGTTTTTATTTAATTGTATTTATTTTCGAGACATTAAGTCTTTCCATATTTTTGTTTTACAACTTATGACAAGCATAAGGAAATACTTAAAAGCTAGTGAATAAAAAAATACAATCGTCGCCAAATGAAAGGTTAATTTTTGGCAGTACGTCAAAGACACTAGCGAATAGACTTTATATTAAGTATAGATATATCATTTTAAGTTCTGATTTGATTATTTTCTTAGTAAATGATAAATTAAAGTCAAAATATATTTCTTAAAAATATAGTCGGTAAAAATACACTTTTAATTAGACGCTACATTTATGTAAGTATCATTATCATCAGTAATTATCAGCTGGCACCTGTTTCTTTAATGTTAGGGGCGAGTATGACTTTCGAGTCCAGACAACTTTAAAAAAAAACGATATTTTAACACTTATACCTCTCAACAGTTAAAGCTTTAAACATGTGTTGAATAATAAAAACATCGACTCGACAACATCACTATCTACTTTCAGCTTTGCATAATAAACGATAGGTATTTGCATAAAATCAGCCGACAACTCGACCGGAGACAGCTCACCTATTTTGACTTGCAAAAACCCTCGCCCCGAGCAAACCAATAAGCGACTTCAATTAGTTTTGATTGGGAATCAATTTCTCGACGATTCTTCGCTGAATTTTCAAAGCACTTCCACTTTTACTGTTTCTACGTACAATAATAATTTAAACCAAGCATGGCAAACTGATTGATTAATATAACCTTAGTATACCACTTTTATACTAAAACCATTGATATTTTTGAATGAAATTGACTTGAAATCTATATCTAAAGATAAAAAAATATTTTGTATTTTTATAAGTAAACCCACGGGCGGCAACTAGAGTTCTATAAAGCGATCAAAGCCATCAAACTCGATCGCACTCTATAATCTTTACATCCCAAAATACAGTGTTATTATTTGTAAACGCTAACATTAAGTATAATTAAACCGGGTTCAAATAACACGGCGGGGCCAAATCGTCAGTTTTAACCGTAATTTGTGGTTACTTGTTAGAACTGCCAATTATTATAACTCGCTTCTAGTTATAACCAAAATTGATCTGTAATTTTATTAAATTTGATGTTTATTAGCCTAAAAAACTTTATTTATATTTCCGTTGAGGTCGTTATTACAATTTTCAGATTTATAATCGAGCTGAATTCAAAATGGCGTCGACACATCACTACATCGAGAAGACTGACAGACTTACTTGCGTTGATTACACAAGATTTGGACAAGACATTTTTATGTTATATATATATATAAGCAGATGTTAATAACAATTGTCATCAGACACTATCAGCATGTGGTAAGCAAACGTGTCATGTATTGGAACGTGTATCGGATTTCTTTTGTCATTTGTGTTGGCATTAACATTATATCACCGCCCTCAAACATCCGGCCACAACTTTAATTCATTTCCATATTCGCACACCATTCATCATTTCTCCATTTTACACGAAAGATGATTGTTAACATTATGAGATTGCTTTGTATTTTGATTTCCTAGTTTGGAATATAACATTCACAGAATCCTTATCACCGAACTAAGTACACACGATTAACCTGGCTGTTCTTTAAATCATTAAATCATCAATCATTTAAGATTACTTAAATTGCTCAAGCCTAATTAAACATATCCAAAAATATATCAGTCCCATCGCTATTACAGAACATATACGATGTATGCATAGAAAGCAGATGATAAGAAAACGTTTCTTGTATCGTAATTTAACTTAGATAAACTTCAAGAAAAGTGCGTATAATTTTCTAAAAGGCCGGCAACGCACCCACGAAATCGCAGCCGCCGTGTCTATGGGCGGTTATGTCTTCACGATGTGCCTCATGCTCGTTTTCTCTTCAAAAAAAATACTATTAAATTTTACGGCTTATCAGAAACATCAGAGCACAAATACGCATGGGTATTGTATTCATTTGGTTTTAATCCGGTGGGCATTGTAATAAAATCGTGTTAAGTTTTGACATAGGATTCTGTCATCCGACTCTGTGGGGCGTACAAATAAGCCGTGTTTGTCGATAAATCTGACGCAATTGTTAAAGGGTCTCATTTAGCTATTGATGCGAAATAATAGACTGCTGCGTATGGTCTATATTTTTTTGTGCGGTTCAACATTTGCCAAAGTGACATTTAGTCTAATCCTTATTGCAAATGTCAACGCGTGACATTTGGACTGTACTAGTTTTCCTTTGTTTCCAACTGTTGCATGATAATGAACGCACTTTTTTTGTTTACACGATTTTAAATTAAAAATCTGTTTTCTACAAAAAACAATCAACAATGGTTAGATATTATTATACAGATAAAATTAACGTCACAGTAATTTAATAACTTGCATGTCGAAGTGAACATATAAGTCTGGTTTGTTTCTTTCATTAATCAGTTGGAAATAGGCTAAGATTATAAAATGATTGAAATACTGATAACAATCTATCTACCCAACTATTTTCTTTTTCACGTCACACAATATATTCAACCTTAACGCCTGCAAATAAGGCTTTTTTTAGCGTTGAATATAGCAAAGGATATGTTTTTGGCAGTTGTAATGACAAATCCCTTGGGAGCCGTCAAAAGGCGCCTATTCACGCGCGTAATTAGCACTCGACACAACAATACGACATCGTCAACACACAACAATGGAATTCACATTCGATCCCCTTTAATCCATCTTTTATGGAAGCGTATTAAATTTTTGAATTACCAGTAAGATACTCTTTTGTTGTCTTTACATTCGACACAATTTAAATAACAATAGTGTGTGTAGTAAGGACTTAAAGAATCTTAATAACTACAATAATATTGTTAAAAAGGATACTTAAAAAAATGAATATTATTTTAATAAATAATACATATAATAATAGTTCAAATACTACGGTCAATTTCATTAAACCTACTTCATTCGTTAAACCTCCTTACAGATTCCTTTTTGGTACTAGTAATGACAATATTATCTATGATTAAACAGCTGCCTTTTTCATTGAAACAACCTTTTTGCTCAAAATGTAATTGGATACCGCGTACACACACGTCAATTCGACAATTTCCCGCCCATTCACTGTCCGGTGATATGTCGCTGTCAATTTGACAATGGGATAACAAGCTCTCCTTTCAAATACAGATAAAAAACCTGATTGTGGAATTTGTGGCCTAAATAACTTTTGTGATTCTTTATTATCACTTGAATAATCTATTACCTAGAAAAAAATCTGTTCTTTAAATATAACTTGTTACGACAAACTAAAGAGCAATAAATATATATTTTTTTGTCTTTAGTTCAGCAATAAATGCAGATTCAACAATACAGATTGATACTTTTTTGTGTTCAAACTAACTTAAAAACATTTCATATTATGTAATATCGATTATTATATTACATAATACAAGTATCCTATATAACTCACTTTTAATGCAGTAAATGATCCAGCTATCAAACAAAGCCAACGTAGAATTAAATACAATTAAGCTCAATTATAAGTTCGCGAACATTTTCTAGTGTAATAATTTATTATTACTATTGATTGAATTTCTGTAGAAAAACTAACCAATTTTTTTAAGTATATTCTTTTAATGATAAAACCGTTGTAGTTAGTGCTTTAGAAAGAAGCCTTGGATATTGGATCAATATGAACTGGACCCAATGGCCAATGGCGAAATTGTCTGTTAGATTCAAGAAGTATGCAGCAAATCCTTTGTCAGACTTTTTCATTTAATTTGTATGACACGAAACTGAATTTTTGGTAGCTTAACCTACGCTTGTACCTAATAGTGTAAATGTTCATTGTATTGAATATAACACCGATGCCACATAACCAAAGTTTACATAGTGTAAAGTATAAAAACTTACAAGAAATGCGTCACATGACCTGTTTCAATAATCGATAGCATAATAACAGAGTGTATCGCTGTCGGCCTTGTTATAACTGCCGTATAATTGTATCATTAAAGGTAAATAATAAAAAATTCTCTTGCAATAACTATATGAAGTGAATAGCTGTCGTGGCCCGATTGGCAACCGCCACGTCAGCGCTTTGGCGTGGCATAGAAACTATAATTACACACTGACAACATAATGCCGCCGTGGGAAACTGTGTCGTGGAATCAACAAATGTTAATCAATTATTCACAAACGCCTGGCAAATAATATTTTACATGTTGTTGGCTTTATTTTCTTGGCAGGCGTTAAGTTTTATTATTTCCATTGTTCTGCATTTAATTTACAAACAAATCAATACTGTTAGACGTCGTTATGTAAGACATGCTTTGCGTTATTATTTTATATCCATGGAGTAAAATTAGATTTCCTGATCGTTTTAGTGAGAATTCAGAACAAGCCTCTGCCTTAATTCAATACAACTATTATATATACTGTTGCTGATTTAAATTACCGAAAATTATTATAGAATTAATGCAATCTGAAATTAACCAAGACTACTGTAGAACGGTGACCTATATTCATAAAAATAAAAAGAGAGAAAACAGTAGAAACAAGTTTCTTTATCAGTCCAGAGTTTACGGGCGCATAAATTTGGTTTATCTTTATGAATATTCAGTGGAGTGTTGTTAACTGCACTTTATATTTATCCGATTGCGAAAAACGATTTGATAGCGATTTACTTCATAACGACAAAGCATTATTTATTTCGGATGTGGGGACTTTGAGGTTAAATTGTTGTCAAGGTAATTGAGAAAACGTGTGACTTTTATTCATGAAATTTATCGCTCGATTTCGCATTTACGTAAATGGGATTTCATATTAAAAATAACTTTATTCATACAGGTTTCTTACACTTATGAACGTTAAAAAAATACTCTACAAGGCGTAGAGCAAAAATAACTGGCTAGAAACTCTCCGCCACTCTTTTAAAGAGCTGCAACCTTTATGCAAGCTCCAGCAAATGCATTATTATCTCAATTTGAAAATAATTTTCCTTCAGCCTGGGCATGGTGAATAAGGAGCACACATTTACGTTATTCATGATAGCAGATAAATTAGACCGTGTGTACAAGAGACGGTGTAGCATCGCATGGGACGTATCTCTGAGTTTAATGTTACTAACATAGCTTTTTTCGTAATTTGTACCTACTAAAACTTATAAACCAGTGACTTGAATAAATATTCTTGTTTCAAGTTCCCATATAATTGTTTTATATGTCTTATCTTATAAGTTTAATGTTTTTCAAATATATTTAGCACATAGAATGTTTGGGGACAGATGTAATAAAGAACAACCCGCAAACTCACAGTACACCGTGATGAATCTAAAAAAAAACAGCAACTATTATAGAACTTTATTGATAGGAAAAAAACATGTTTATTATGACACACACATTAAAAATACAACATATATAAATAAATATATAGTAGAGTATTTTAAATGATAAACTAAACTAAACACATTTAATTAATATAACCGAATTGCCGTGTTAATAAAACTTTTCTTTAACATGTATTATTGCATTATACTGTTAGAAGGCGATTTTCTCTCACAATTCATAGAAAGTGAACAATATCACAACATCGCAAGTCAATGTTGGAGTAATCCCTGCTCAGTGATGTATCTCGTGCCCTCACCCGCCCGACCTCACCCCATAACTCACTGCACTCACCCCCAATGTTTTATTACCAGATGAAAACGATCTCTCCTTGTAACATGCTATTCTTTAAGTGTACGACCGGCATTTTTTGGGAAATTCATAAATTTTTTATACCTACGAATGACAGAGAGGCAAGATTGCCGTAATTATTTAGTAATGGATAGTTTTGCAACTTAATTTACTTTAACGGTATAGAATAGTTTATTAGTAAATATTACAAAGAACATCGCAAAATATGTGCACATCGCAAAGTGACATTGTTTGATATTCTGTGTTAAAATGAATCAATTCAATACATAGAATGAGTAGCACTAATTTATGAAAGAATAGATTTAGGTTCTACGAATTTATTTTATTATTTAAAAATTAGTCTCCTTCAACAAGTTTATAAATTGAGTAATCGATAATATCTTGATCCTTTGTGCCGTCTAATTTATATCCACAAAACAACTATGTATAGCTAATTTAAGTTAATTATTTATAATTTAAGAACATTAAGTACTGGCAAACGCAAGGAAGGCAACACTGACAAATTCCTATCTCTCACGACGTCTAACGTCAGTTCCGTTACGTGACGTAACTGTGACAGAATCGTTTATGGAATTACAACTAAAACAATAAATTGTTTTAGATATATAATGCATCTTTGACAATACTATCCATGTATATCAACAATTGTATCGACACAGTAGTCCATATTCCCCGGTAAACCTTAGAAGTTATTCATTCAAAGACGATGAAACTGTCCTTGTAAATCTAAAGGCCCCGCTGTGCGTCATCCCTCCCACATAAAATATAGACGGACTGTGAGGTCGAATCTCGGAGGAATTACTTGCTACATAAATCTAGGTAGCATTCACTTTGATGAATGTTTAAAATGTAGCACACGGTACACTCAATGTTGTATGGAGTCGGTTTTATAATTTAGTTACGAAAAAAGACAAAGGTTTAGAACCATTTAAGTACACACTGTATTTAATTTGTACTGTATTGAAATACTTTGTAAATAAATATTATACGATTAGCGTTTATACAGGGAGCAGCAAAAACTGTTCACATAAATATTGGAGGCACATTGTCCGTAGAGAGCGAGCACATATTTCAGTCAGAACACCTGACTTCAACCGAACTGATTTATTGCCTTTGCAAGCCGACCCACTGCGGGATATTTCATTTTAACTGCAAGCAATCATTTCCTGCTTGTGCAAAACGTAAGCAGGCATTAATCTTAAATATGCCAAATTGTCAGAAACAAGACAGAGGTTGGATTAAAGATGTTTTTATTACACCTAAATACACAACCTGTTTGCTCAGACGCACGAGCTTTAAGTAATATTTGTGACATCATGTCATTATAAATATACTAGCTGATCCCGACAAACGTCGTTTTGCCAAAAAAAAATGTCTCTAAAAATAGATGTTGGCTGATTCTCAGACCTACACAATATGCTCAGAAAATTTCAGGAGAATCGGTTTCGCAGGAGTAAGGGAACGAAAACCGTGACACGAGAATTTTATATATTAGATATGATCTCAAAGCTCTAGTTGATATGTGAAGGATTTTTTTAATGGACAAAATTGTCGATTGATATTATTTCTTTAATACCGTAACGGCCTTAAACAATCCACATGTTTATTATATAAGATGGAAACACATGAAAAAACCAATTAATTTGAAAGTATAAACTTACATTTCATTCATATTTCACCTCTCTAAAAGCAACAATGCCTTGACCTTGCACACGAATTAGTTCCACAAATCCGCAACTCCTATTGTTTACGTCCTCCAAACCGTGGGTTAATCTCTCGGCCCGGCGGACATATTTCACCTCCAGAGGACATTTTTACGAGCTCTTAATCAAGAAATATACGATCGCAGCAGACGATTAAGAGGCGAAATTTACAGGCAGACTAATGCAGTTGCGGATGATGGGTAGCCTTTGTCTATTAATGTGCTTATTAGTACATATAATAAGGCTTTGGGAGTATAATATTGTAAAAGTTACACTTATAATCTCACTTACATTTTCGAAGCTTGTTATACTAACCTATTTTGGAATAAAGTTGTATATATATATATATATCTGTGAAATACATAGATGTTTCTAAACTTCTGGCGTTAGATTAAGTTCTGAATAATGTGTGTAACTTGAGAGTTATCTTTGTTCTGAGATGCAGCGGACTATGATAGACTTTTTCAAACATAAGTTGTCTACTTGGAAATTCCATTAAATATATATGTTTAATACAAGTGAATAAAAAACTATTTCATTACCGTAAAGCGAGAATAATTAAGTTTGATCAATGTCAAAAAAATATTAATCAATTTATATTAACTTTTTATTTTATTTTTTTTATTACTTAAACCTATACAGCTTATTCCAAAAAGCTTACACAACACATATAGATCAACAACAAAGCCAAAACAAGGTCAAGACATACAATCGAAAATAGAATCCAAGTGCAGAAAAAAATAATACAACAAAAAAAAAACACGAACAGAAAAAAATAAATAAAAATATATATACAAGTGCAGTATATTATGTAAAGAACGAGCGTTTAAGTGTGTGTGTGTGTATTAGTGTCTGCAATGGTGTTTCTGTGTGAGTGAGGGTCTTAGTATTAGTTTCTATTTTTTAGTAATCTTAACAACGAACTAAACGACAAAATTCGAGACTCAATATAATTCAGGTGCTACGGTAGATCCTTGTTACATCCTGGTCTCAGCGTCAAGTAACTTTGCCATTCACATAAAAGATAGAAGGTGATAACTCATAGCGCGGTAAAGTATATCTCGACGCGCTATCAGCCAAATGTGCCATTCGGACGTGGTAAGTGCTGCAATTTATATAGGACGTACACAGGGATGGCACAAGCGATAGGAATAAGCGATTTAAACCAAATACAAATATCATTTTTATCGATTTCCGTAGACGGTGCTACGAACGCTACGGCACTACATTAAGTAGACTGTAAATAATTAATTAATTTATTTATTTGTTCACATTCAACTAAAAGGGTAGAAGTAGAAATGTTGATACATGCGGGGCGGCCTTATCGCTTAGAAGGGATTTCGTCCAGGCAAGAATATTTTGTGTAATAATTTAAGATGCTTCGACGTGGGTTGTTTGACCAAATAATGTTTATTGTATTAATCTTCGATGAGGAGAAACAAACAAAATCGATCAAGCTGGGCTTCTTTCCTGCTTCTTCTCAGCTTGGTCGCGTACAAACAGGCGTGAAATCACTTGGATTTATACTTATTGAATAAAGATATTTTGATTTTGGATGTAACGGTTCACTTAATATCCTGTCATCGATGTAATCTAAGCTCAACATGCGGCGCTGATAAATTTGGTGATAATCTCCATGTCTTCAGACGCAAATTTTTTACATGTTTCAACGCTTATAGCAAAACGCTTATTTCGTCTTTCATAGGTTATGCTATATATGTGTATAGTTTTCTTGGTATATACTATTATGTGTGTATAGTTTTCTTTTTTGTTAAAAATATGTTAAATGAAATTGTAGTAACGCAACTTTTTTGCGATCGCTTTTTACGAACACTTGCACCTCGATATTAGTTACAATATTTCACTTCGGGTGGACATTTTTATAGGTATTTAGCGAAAACGTCGCCTCCGCGGGCCAATTTGAAAGTTGTTTGCGTGCCCAATTTACGACCAAAGTTAATTTGGAATGGCGTGTCTTCGGGTTGTTTATTACAATTATATTGTCTCCAATAATACTTTGTAACAATCGAATAAGTACTTTTTAATTTGTTTCTATTATTTTTTGGATTTAATTATGTATATCTACGCCTCATAATGAATTATCGTAAAGATATGATTGCTCATACTTCGTAGCCATAAAATGATCACGGACACTACTGCTCAGGGTTGTTACCCTAATTGATGTTAATCACTGTAATGTACTTTAAAAAAGCCAGAGGGCTTCTCAGCTGAGGGCGTGCAGTGAAACCACGTGAGCTATCTTTTAGTGACGTTCAAAAGTCATTGTTGACCGAATTGAATTCGTTTCGGTCCGACTTTATTTTTTCTGTTTCAGCGTGGGTCCGAGACTTTAATTGAATTCAAGCAATAAAAACTTTACTTTAGAAATGAAAATCTCAAAGCTTAAAATTGTATGACATCTGAACACATGTCACCCTCAAAAACGTCACAATAATGCAAAAAAGCTTATTTTTCATGCCCCGAGGGTGTATCGAATTTTTATGAGATCTCTTATGAGAGTGTTTGAAGGGTTCCATTAGCGTGTCGATTACCCATCCTTTGAGAGTTAAAATTTTTCCTATTCACATTGTATACACGAAATTGTACCAAAAAATATGATTTATATGAGTAAATAACAAGAAAAAATCAATAATATCTTCATTCACATACATATTTCAAACGTCAAAAATAAAAAAAAATTCTAAAACTCTACGTTTACTGTTACCAAATCAAGAGCATAGAGCGGAAAGCGTAGTGAAGAACTGCCAAGAAATGATCCGCCACAAAAAAAAGTGGGCGGGGAATTAACGAATTTGGACAAGATCAGATCAGACACAGACCATAAGATCTGAAACTAAGTAAGCCAGCTAAGAAGTGAGCTGTCGTAGAAGCAACTGAAACATCATCCTACGAGTTGATCACTGTTCCTATAAAACATATTATGACATAACCACTCCTGTTACGCCATTTTAAAAATGTAACATTATTTAATAATAACACTTGGCAGGAATTCTAATTTATTATATCTCCCAAAGGGTCGTTTTGAATACTCTTTTTAAAAACATAATGAACACCGTTACGTTGAGGTTGCTACGGAAGGCTTTACTACTTCCGGTGGCAAGATGGCGGGCATTAAGTGCGGCAGGAAGCTACAACGAACACAACGCGATACGACACGACCCAGGCATTTGATATACGCTCCTGACACGTTGTAAAATGTAATATATTTCACAATATTTCACTTATTTTAACTACCATGGTGATTTTTTTAATTGAATCTTATAAGTTAATTTAATATTCTAATTTTTGAAAAGGTAAAGCCGTGCTAATTTTTTTTATTGGTTCTCAATTTAATCGACTATTTCGAAAAAGGCATATAAATAGTTTAAGAAATAAATACATTCTGGTGAAAAACGCCCAATACGTTAGTCCCTACAATAACAACAAATCTTTGCGGTCTTAGATAAAAATAATATTCTGTGCTCATAAATAACCTCTGAGGTTGTAAATTTTGACACTTGACATGTCAAGGTTCGCGGTAAAATACCCTTTCTTATCTGTGGGTTTGTGCGTGTGATTTTATGCCACGACAGATCGTTGGGCACAATTTTTTATTATGACTATCATATAGTTGCTTAAACACTTTCATTTTATTCTAAAGTGTAAGTCGCACGTGTTAAAACTATTCAATATGTACCAAATAAGTATATTTTAAGTAGATTACATAAAGGCGTATCTAATAAATTTCGTATTTTATCTTGTGATAATGTAAGCCACGCGCTATAATTTAGGTGATTATGCAAAGTAGAAGGAGGTGGATAGATAAAAGGAGGTAACGCCGGGTCATCGGGTATGATGAAGGAGTTTCCTTTTCAGACGATAACACGAAATGGTGACCGTTTGCCCTTCGCTTCCACTAAATGGCCATGTTAACAACCACGTGTAGATATTACAAAAATACGTTACGTAAATAAACAAAATTACGTAAATTAAAAATAAAGTAAACTTAATGTATGAGTTATGCCTCAATGTAAGGCGTGTTCTATATGAAAGGCTCTGATTACATTATATATATATATATATATGTGGAATAAAGATGTTCTTGCCGGTTCTTCTCGGTAGATGACTGCCTTCCGAACCAGTGGTAGTGTAAAAATTGACGATTCAAAAGTGTCTTTATAAAGACCCACTTGAATGAAGATATTTTGAGTTTGAGTATGTCTTCGATCTATCATTTTATCATGGCCATCGAGATTGTACCTACACTCGGAGAATCTTTTTTTTTATTTTGTTACAAATAAAAATGTCTAGTGATTACTACTTCCAACGGTGGCAAAAAGCACTTCAAAATTTAGAAACAACAATTAGTCTAGATTTAGATTATCAGGTAAAAAATACTTATGAATTGATTTTTAATCGGTATAACTACACAATTTATCGCTTAAAGATATTGTTTTTAATTACAGGAACGAGAAGCACACGATAAAGAGCTATGCGATGCTGCCCTTCGAATCTCTGGTATACTGGGAAGCTATATGGCTTGTTATAATGATACTATGGAATGCCAACAGCATAATCTACAGGTCCAGAAGACAGATTACATACAGAACATCGTCATATCAATTGTTTCGAGGTCAGAATATCTAAAATGTTACTTTTAGCAAAAAGTCCGACGAATTAACTGTCAGAGTTAAAAAAAACAAACATTGATCACCTGTGGGCGACAGCATTGTTAAATATTACAATATGAGTTTTTAACGTATTACAGTTTAAACAAAAGTTAATAATGGCATCGCTGACCAGCTTTTAATTTAATACATTCAAGAACTTTATTAAGCAAAAATATTTGAGCCTCCTCCTCCTATTTTAATTTGTACTATAACGATAAAAATGCTTAGGAATGGCCCTAAATAAATAAATGAAAAAACAGCAAACGGTGATCACGCTTAAAAATATTGGTAACCTGCTGATTTTGCCGCGGAGATCTCAGTCCGGAACCCTCTTAAACTTAGCTATAAGGAAGATGAACCCTGGAGTGCTAACATCGACCTCATATCATATTGGGCTCTGCGGGTTCCTTGCGGGATCGCTAATACGACGTTTTAACTAATTAATAAAAAACGTACAATTTTCTTCAGAATTTTAGAACTCAAGCAACAACTACGTAATCTTAACGGTTGTTATTACGTGTACTTGTGTGGTGGTTTAACTGACCATAAACTGACACCTTTTGATACAGAATTAAAAAGTCTGCCCGCCAAATGTATACGGCCCAACAACATTCTATGTATGATTGATAACGCTTTACAGAAAGCCCAAAATAAATCAAAAGGTATTCATTTAGTTAGAAAAGTCTCTTTCTGTCTTTGAGAGGTTTTGTTAAATTAGTACAATTTATTTATTTATGACTAAGGGCCAATATATTTAATTATATATCAAATAATAATACTAACTTAAATCAAATTTATAATGAACTCTCCCGTTTATTAAATGAAGAACTCAATTGCATATAAGACGTCTTGCTCTATTCCTTGTTTCCTTAAAGATGTTCAATTCGATCTTGAAGACGTAGCTGAACCAGATGTTGACCCAACGAATTGGTGGGACCTGCCTGACGAAGCTAAGGAAGACACAACACGATTAGGTATTAATATCACAGGGATCTATGAAGTTGAAACAATTGTATCAGAGGAAACGTTAACAAGGAAGAAAATGTTGTACCTGATACAAACACAAGAAAAGACACGGTTGGTATAATTTATTTATCTAGAGTAGAGAGTCTATTATATATAAAGATGTTATATACCGAAGCATGTCTTTGATCACTTTGTTATTTTTTTTTATATTACGATGCTGACTTATGATTTGTTTTTTTTTACGATTCAAATCTTTTTAAGTAAGGCACATATGACAATTTTTGAATTGACTTTCATCTGAATTCTACGCCTGTTCCCGACCAAGCTGAGAAGAAGCAGGCAACCAGCTCAGCTTGGTTGTTTAATTATACGCTTTTATATCAGTTAAACTGTATTATATAAAAAAGTCTGATCCTATTTTTAACAAAACTACAACAGACTGGTGTAAGTATGGTTTTCGTTTTAGACAAATCATAAAAGGAAATATACTGAGACAACAAAGACGAATAGTTTGGGAGAAAGAACTAAATGGGAGCTTAAAAGCTCCGGCGCGTTTGGAGATCAGGGAAAGAGGGGCTAAAGTCATACAAAATGTTATGAGGTTAGATTATCTTAACAAAAAAATTTGTAATAAATATTATCAAAAGCTATAGAATCTTATATAAACTTTAAAATGTTAAAAAAAAATGGTGCTTGATTTCAGAAAATATTTTGAAATAAAACGCCAAAAAATAAAGCTCCGTAGAATTGAAGAACTGTTAGGAATGAAAATTTGTGAGCGCACAAATGATAATTATCAAGACAAGACAAATCAGGTAAACTTAGCATACATTAATAATTTAAGCTTAAAAATTAATTCCGACATTCTCAGATTACAGAGAGATGTAAACTCGCAAACGAGTTTCATGAAAAATGGAGGAACAATTATGTTAATAGGAAAAACAATTTACTTAAACAAAAAAAAGATTTCATCGTTGATGATTACCGTGAATTTATTCGTGAATGGTTTAGACAATGGTAATCTATAATAACTTATTTATAGATAATAACCTAACGAATATAAGTAACTTAAAATAAAACAAAACTAAAACAAATTTAAAAAGTTTAGTCCCTATGGCAGAGTATCCATAATTACACGCTGAGCAAGGAAAGCACCAGCTCTTGGATCACCGGTACTGACTACCCGGCGCCTACTTAATTCTTTAACAAGCGCCTTTACACTTGTACTTAGGTTAATATTAAGAATATTTTGTGTTTATTTAAAGATTACCATAAACCAAAATATAATAAATATTTGTATTATTTATTTCTTATGCTTTTCCCACTTAACGTATAAGCGAGGAAATGCTGCCTTAGATTATGCGTGTCATTATTACAAAACTTTTTCAATGTATTTAATATTATTTTATATAATATTAGCTGATACCGACAAACGTCGCATTGACAAAAAAATGTCTCTAAAAATTGATCTTGGCCGATTCTCAGTTCTACTCAAAATCGAGAATCGATCAACCCGTTTCGGAGGAGTAAAGGAACAAACAAACAAACAGTATTTTATATATTTGATTGTTTATTTAAGTTTCATTGTATATAATAATATTTTTTAGCGCCACCCAGTGTTTATATAACTGCGGATGTCATTTAAATAAATAAAACATTGTCCTTGGTTTATGCTGTAGCAGTTTCCCGCTCTTTTTTCTTCATTAATTAACGATATGATGTAGTATATTCGTATTTATATAAAAAAATAGGTTTGAAGAGATACAGTTTATTCATGCAATACCAAAAGAAAAAGATGGTGGTTTATCGCTTATATTAAAAGAGGAATTTCCGTCACCATTGGAGTGGTTAGAGTTGTACAAGGCGTATAAAGAACAGAAGATAGCGAAAAAGAATAAAACACAGGCGCAGGTACTTTTTTATAACTTTTTTATTTCTACCACTCAATTAAAAAAAAATCTAAATTTTTTACTTTTTAAGTAAATAATAGTTAAAAAAACCTTATATTATATTAGATTTTTTTAATAATACCATATCTTAATTAACCTATAATTATTTTTAGCTTAAATATGAGAAATTGGAAATCGAACGGGAAAAGTTACGTTTAAGAAAGGTCGAAATAAGAAAAAAGAAATTGGATGCACAGTTGCAAAAGAAAATTATGAAAAATCCAAATATGCACCCGGGATATCATTTTCCAGCTTCAAAGAAAATAACTCGTTTATTAGAGGTTAAAAATGTTGCAATTAGTTAAAATACAATATTTGTGACGAGCTTGAGAAATCTCTGTTGGAATTTAACACAGTTAGAAGCTGTTGATTAATTTAAAAAGCAAAACAATTAAGCACATTAATATTTAATTTTTATTTTAATACATATTTATTTTTAGGTGATGTGTATATGACGAATAATTATTGCAATTGTGTACATCTAAGTGCCTGAAGGGCCCATTACGACAGTGGCTCCCAAAGTTGTGCATCGCTTTCTATTTGTTATCCGAAGCAACAAACCAAATTGAGTCACTAATAATAACTTCTAATTACTATCTATACGTAAATTATTTTATATATTCTCTTAACTTTTACAGTTGGGTTTCTACTATTCTTGTAAGTTTTTATTTCGACTGTATATATTATATCAAATAGCTAAAACAGGGCGCCGCAACAAAAAAAGTAAACTCGTAAGTGCGCTGCTGGCTGAAAAAGATTGGGAACCCCTGAGCTATGAAGTTTCTATTGATCTTAGTATAACAAAATCCGAATTCATAATTTCAGTCTATCGAAGCTTATAAATCACATTGGTCCGAATGGGACAAATTGGATATATTAAATGTCAAACAAGGATTTATAAACGAAATTGACATTCAAAACATACATTGTGACGTTAAACAAGACATTTTAACATTAATTCATAACGATGTAAGGTAAATGTAGCATTTGATATAAAAAATAATATTTTGTCTTGTGGTTTATAAATCTTGATACTTTATTTATATATTTAATTAATCTCTAGTTATTATTTAATGGTTTAAACTTTTGTTAAGAATTCAAAATTACGTTTATTGTATTGACCAATCAGAGCAGAGCTAGAGCTTCGAGTGTGGTGGGCGCCATCTTGTTCCAGGCAAAGGCCTTTGGGAAAGCATTCTACAGCTCGTTAGGCTGAGTTGAACTGCTGTAGATAATTGTGTAATTGATTTCTGTTGTAATAACCGTGTTAATCAAGATGGCGTCAAAATGTATGAAGCAAGCACGTGAAATGCGGAAAAATGAAATGGCAAAATTTTATTTTGTTACACAGTGCACATTTATCGTTAAATCTGGTAGATTTTATTTATTCATTCACACTTTATTGCACTTAAATAGTAGAAGTCGATGATGTTAATATATATAAGAACAACTGCAGGCGGCCTTATTAGCGATATGTTCCAGGCAACCCACAAAATAAAAGAACTGGTGCAAGAGTTTAGTGTGTTATAATATAATAGAAATAAGTAAGTTACATGTTATAACTTATAGACAGGAATACCAGACGTTGAAGACAGCTTTAAAAAAAGACTACGAGAAGAATGATATGCCGATGCCAGAAAATATGAAAGAGCTGAAACGGAGGAAAAAGAAACGAAAACCTAAAAAAGTACAAGAAAGTGATTTGTTTGATACATTATGTGTTAGTTATCTACTTTAATATTTTAAATATATATTATTATTTATTTTTTTAAAATTTATTATTTATTTCAGGAGTTAGCTGTGAATAATATCCTTGTTGAATATCCTACAACAACTGTTGAAGATTTTTTGGGTGACTATAACTTTGTTGGAGATCAAGTGAAGTGTGACTTAAGGTGTTTGTAAGTTTTGGCGCTTTGTTTAGGAACAAAACTGAAAATTACACGTCATTAGAAATAGAAGGAGATAGAGTTTTGACCTCCAGTAATATCTTAATTAGTATCTTAAATACCAATTTCAATTTAACAAAGATAATTATTTTAAAATGGAACGAATTTAGAAAAGGGACTAATTGAAATAATAAAAAAAGGACCACAACGCAATAACGACTAAACGGTGTCATTATTAAAATAACGGCTAAGTATGACCTGCGAAGGTCCTTCGTGCCGAAGTACCTTATACAGCCGTTTTTTATAGCTAAATTTATAGCGCGTAGACATCAAATATAACTAACTAACTGGCTAACTATATATTATCAATCTTACGGTAAGCGAGTTAGGAGAAAGCCTGTTAGACGATTGGTCTTATTCGTCTGCATTTTAGCGACGGATCGCCCGATCATATAGTAAAATGTAAAAAGAAAAGAAATTTTATTCAAGTTTAAGTAAGCTTATCGTGTCTTAGATTAGTTCATCCGTTTGGTGGTGAAACTCGCTTGCTATGGTGGGAGAGATGTCATGATCTGATGCATGGGTTTCGAAAAATTCTTCTCGTTGGTCCTAGTGGCAGTGGCAAGAGTGTGTTAGTTCACATAATGGCCACTATGAATGGTATAAATCCTATTTATGTACTAAATATTTTGTATAAAATATTTGAAATTGAAAGGGTCTCTTGAAATAGAAATCTATTAACTTGTGCCTAACTACGCTTGCATGCTTGTCCGGGAATTGAACCTATGAACTCCTACTTTAAAATGACTAACATGAATTAAACACTTTATTCTTTTACCCAAAAGCCATTTAACATTATTATGAACACTTCATTAAACGCTGTTCACAGACGCGACTTTATATAACTTGAACTTACTGGAATTTGAAAACAAATCCAAAGGCGAAATTAAAAGTTTGATATCCGCGCTTCTGCTCTGTGCCAAAGCTACGCAACCTTCAATTATTTACATTAAGCATGTCCACAGACTGTACTACAAAAAGGTATATATGATTATACACACACTGTAGGCCACACACTCACGAGCTGCACGCACGAGCCACGTAAGTGTCTATGGGCGGCGACTTCACTTTTATGGTGGGCCTCCTGCTCGTTTCTATAAAAATAATAAGTTAAAAGATATACAATATTAATTATAATCATAGACATTGTTAGCCATTGGGGCTCAATCGTATGACAACCGGAATTGGCGGGAAAACCTAATTGCGAACGGCGAATTGATTCAGTCCACAGACTAAACACACACGTCACACGCTCATCTACTCAAAAAGTAACAGCCTCATGCAATTAAATCGCGGGATATTTAAGATGGGATCACGTGACCAGATTTAGCAGCGTCGAGCGACATGCATGAGGCCGTACCTTAATCTAGTAAATAATAACGCCTCCAACTAGACTAAGGGATATTAATAATAACAATTTAACTTATTTTGTTTTTTAAAGGTTACAACAAACACTGCATTAAGGAAGCTGTTAGTGAATCGTTTAAATAGAAACATTCGTCAAACAGACCAAATTTCTCTCATAGGTATTTTGTAGTATGCGATATCTCTTGTAATTTTAATTTTTTCCCCAGCTTGACGAAGTTAAGAAATGAAGTATTTTATTTAGCTTGATTCATTTACTTACTAATTTATTCAATCAAGAAACCTTTTAGTATAAATAGTTCTATAATTCCCTCACAACCGACGACTTTCAATCTATATAACTTTCACATTTCTGAACATCGAATCATTAACTAACGCACGTCAATTGATTCGTGACAGGATCTTGTATCGCCCCTTGGTTGACCAAGAGCAAACAAATCACCAAACATTTTCCGAATGTGGTTCTGATGCCACCAACACTGTATTCCGCTGTGCAGCTCGTTTTAAGCAAATGGGTTTCCACGTTAGTGCTATTTTCTGTAAATTGCAAATATCCCTCTTCCTAAAAAGGTAGTGATGACTGTATATAATAGATTTCAACCATTATTATTTTAAAATATCTTGTCCAAAACATAGCAACAGAATAGTGCCAACTTCGTTGGACATACAGAGTCTCGCGCGTCATCTGCAGGGATATTCTCTGGGTTATCTTAATAAGAATCTAGAAGAATTTCTCACTCCGGACCGCATTATAAGGTACCTACTTCATTTCAAGTAAAATCTCATTTCAAAAAAAATTCAATTAACAGTTTGGGTCTTCGTCCAAAACTGTGCCGAACACCAATTTATGCCAAATTCATTGAAATAATATTTGATTTGCAGAATAGCGGCTTTTGGATTGTCGCCTGAGGAAATCTACGATTATTTTTTACAAAGCGAATATCAACCTGAAACTGTTAGTGAAATTTTAAACCTTTGATAATTTTAATACTCTCGAGTTTATAACTTTACTTTTTTTTTAATTATTTCGCAATACTAAACGCAACATGAAGGATCTCCCCTAAAAGGCCGACAACGCACTCTCGAGCTCCCAGCCACGTAGTTGTCTATGGGCGGCGACGTCTCCTTTATGGTCTCCTGCTCGTTTACCCCTCTTCTATAACAAAAATATCTTAGTATAATAACTAGGACGAGATGTTAACATAATACGAGTTTTTATACATGCAAATACTTAAGTCCCGAAGATATGTTTTCTATCACACGTTAATTTCGAAATTTTAATATTTTTTCATACTGTCGAATATATTTTTCATTTTTATCCACATATAATACAAAGAACAAAGAATAATAGTAAAGAGACTTAAAACAAATTTATTAAGTTCGATCCTGTGGCAGACAATGTTATAAATTAATATGTATTTTACAGGATTACGAGAAATACCACAAATGGTACTTGGACAATACACAATGGGGTAATATTGAAAAGAAACATATTGGAGACCAGTTAGAATTCAGAAATAATGTGCAACGTTGGAAGGAGAAAATGGCAAAAAAGGAGAAATAGAATCCGTTGAAATCTTAGTAAAAAGAAGTAACGGTGTGCCTAAATAGGATTTATTTCTAATTTCTTCCATTCGATCAGTTTAAAATAAATAATTTAAAAAAAACTTCAAAAAGTTTTGATCTTTGTGGCAGAGTAGCCATTCTTTAAGTTTTATACTTATTTCACGCAGGTTAACTTTCACAGCTTTTATTATGAATACTTACAGCCCCTGGATAAGCTAAACATACTAACATAATATATTTCGTTATGAAAAACAACTAGAGAACTAATCTAGTAATAAAAAAAAACAAATAAATGAAAAAACAATTCTAGCAAAAGTTATTAGCATAAAAAGTGTTCGCAAATATTGTTATAAAAGAAATTTAGTCTGCCGAAGGGCGATAAGCCGATGTAATGGAACTCAGCAAATAAACCCGTATGGAGTGTCAATTTAACCTGAATGGAGGGATTTTGCGATTTTTATCTATCTCGATGCGACCGTGTTTGCTGAATTGCTGATGCGGCCATTTTGCTTCTTTATTGCGAGCCTTTTCAACTGTAGGGTCCATATGGGTTCCATCTTTCGAGAGATAACGTATGGTAACTATAAGCTAGAAACGATTTATTTTTCATTTTTGTGCCACTTTAAATAGACCTAATCGTTTCCGTTAGGAATGTATAAACGAATATTTAGAGGACAAAGATCCCTTTAATGTGTCGGCAATTGGCTCAGCATCGGGACAGTTCAATTCTTGAGTAGCCTTACAATGCTTTGTTATTTTAATTGTCAGTAGCACAATTTTGTATTAATTGTTTATTTTAAAAGAGCCGCTATCGAGTTTCTTGCCGGTTCTTCTCGGTAGATGACTGCCTTCCGAACCGGTGGTAGTGTAAAAATTAACGATTCATAAGTGTCTTTATAAAGACCTACTCGAATAAAGATATTTTGAGTTTATAAATCTGACTCCATTTATTTGTTTTATATATTTAATTGGTACATCAATTGTATATCTGATTATTGCATGACAGGAGAAAAATTATAACAATAGAAACTTATAAATCACAAAAAGAAAAAAAAATAGTTTTGACATAAAGAGGTTTTAGTTTTGTGACTGAACACTAATTATGTTAGTAATCAGTAAAACCACCTCTTTTTCGTATACTAATAAACAAGTCTTTGGCTAATTCGACCTTTTAAAGGGAACCTGCCTGCGGGCTGCCAAGAGACATGACGCATCAAGTCAGATTCGAAGAAATTTTTGGGTCCACGTCATTAAATAAGACAATCATTTTGAATAACTTAAACCGATCTATACTAATAATAAGACAGTAAAAATCGAAAATCTGTACATTAAATATTTTTCCAAAAAACTGAAAGGAGGCAATTAAAGAAGAGTCATAGAAACCATCTTCAATAAATACTTATAAATACACTAATTATTACGTTTTAAAAACTGATAGGCAAGGCATTTGGAATCCTCAGTCTTATTTATATATAAGAAAGTACATATGTAATCACTTGATATGTTCAAAACATATAAATTAGGTAGGCAAAAAACGTACTCCTAAAAGAAACACTCGTCTCCAATAATTATATTCCATGGTCACCCTACTTAATAACCAATGTTTATTCAAATTGTACATGGTCATATAAAAATATCCATTAAAAACGTTCCGACGATGCCACCATCAAATTCATACCAAAACCCCCAAAAAATAATCAAGGTATTAAAATAAAACATTTCGGCCGTTCATATTTATTTTCCAAATTCTACAAAGCTTTCAAGCTTCATTCTGTGCTTTCTAACACCGATTAATACAATTAGAAAAAGCCAAAGCTAAATATAACAGAATCAAGTCTCCTGGTTCACAGTTCGTGTATTATGCATTCAAATGAAAAACTTGTGACAACGAGAAAATCTCTCTTTCCCTTAGCTTAGTTAATTTTCACGAGCCAAAGTCCTTGAAAGCTCAATTGTATTATCAATACTTTAAAGGATACATTTAGAGTAAACACTACTTTACTCATTAATTCTGAGTTTCATTAAGCTGAGATTTAAAGAAATAGAACAGAGGCCCGCAGAAGGAGCATCCTCAGAGCGCGTCGTCCTCTTTCTGCTTCTTCCTGCGAGCAGCATTGTCGGCGATCTGCTGCCGCAAGTCCGAGAAGTACTGGTCGTCCAGCTCCTTCTTCTTGCGCGCTCTCTCCTTCTCCCTCTCGTCCTCCAACTCCATCACCGCCATCGCCTAACAGTGTTAATTATATCTTAGTTTGAGTCAAAATTATTAGTAACCAGTTGTTGTCTCTTCTCAGACTGGTCTACTTAACCCTTTGCTATGAAATTGGACTATCGGAGCATTCACTTTAATACCTCACATCAAATTCGGCACTCCTTAAATATACTTGTTAAATACTTACTTAACATAATTGTTGACTGCATCAGTGAGAAAATTTAAAAAAAGTAGTAAAAGAGAAGCTTTTATCTGATTATTTGACTTTATACCCAATAATTTACTCAACCGCTTAACTGAGATAACACCCAATGCCCGATTAGTTCAACATGAAGGCTACCTGATCTCTATAGTGGATTTCTCTCTGCACTTCGTCCCTCACCGACTGCTTGTTCTCCTCTATCTGAGAGAGGAGACCATCTCTCAGGTCTTTCTTGTCCCCTTCTAGCTTGTCATGATCCTTCTCATCTTGGATGCGAAGCTTCTCTCGATCTTCCTCATAATGCTTCATGTCTAATTCATTTTCACGATTTTGGCGATCAGTCTGCAATTTTAAAAGTCACAATTTCAAACCCTGATATGCTTTTTTTTATGTGAGAGGAGGCAAACGAGCAGGCGGGTCACTTCGAGTGATGTGCCAACCGCCGCCCATGGACACCTGCAACGCCAGGAGGCTTACAAGCGAGTTGCCGGCCTTTAAGGAAGAGGAACGCTCTTTTTTTGAAGGTCCCCAAGTCGCAGCGGATCGGGAATACCTGCGCTGGCAGTTGGTTCCACAAAGAGGTGGTGCGCAGCAGAAACTGCCTTAAGAAACGCACAGTCGTGGAGCGCCAGACATCAGGGTGGTACGGATGGAATTTCGTATTCTGCCTTGATGTCCGGTGATGGAATTCCGCTGCAGGTATTAGCCCGAACAGTTCATCAGAGCACTCCCCATCATAAATGCGGTAGAAGATGCAGAGGGAGCCTACATCTCTACGCAGAGCCAAAGGATCAAGCCGATTGGAGAGGATGGGGTCGTCGACGATACGAGCCGCTCTGCGTTGGAAGCGATCAAATGGAAGGAGCTGGTATTGGGGCGCCCCCGCCCAGAGGTGGGAACAGTACTCCATATGAGGCCGAATTTGCGCTTTATAGAGTTGCAAGCGATGGCCTGATGTGAAATACTGACGCGCCCTGCTGATACACCAAGCTTTTTAGAGGCTAACTTAGCCTTACCTTCCAAATGATTGCAGAACTGGACATCGCTCGATATATCGACACCAAGAATTCCAATACTGGCTGAGGCTTTAAGAGGAGTGTTATCGAATAGTGGGGCCACGACAAAGGGATTCTTTTTAGCGGTAAACGCGCAAACCTGGGTCTTCGAGGGGTTAAATTGGACTAAGTTAAGTCGACCCCAATCCGAGACTCCACGCAGTAGAGTCTCGACTTCAGACACAAGTTTGTCCCGACACTGCTCGACATCAACCCGGGAAATATTTGCACGGCCGTGATATAGAGCATCATCAGTACTGTCATCCGCATAACAATGAAGGCTGCTTAAGTGCAACATATCATTGATATGCAAGAGGAACAGCGTAGGAGAGAGTACACAGCCTTGGGGAACTCCAGCGTTTATGGATTTGAGGTCGGAACATGTACCGTCGACAGCGACCTTGATGTTCCGATCGGCCAAAAAACTGGAGATCCAGTCGCATAACTTCACGGGAAGCCGATATGCTGGAAGTTTTGAGAGAAGCGCCTTGTGCCATACCCGATCAAAGGCCTTTGCTATGTCCAGACTAACCGCCAGTGCTTCCCCTTTAGACTCAACAGCTTCTGCCCACTTATGAGTAAGGAAAACTAGAAGATCACCAGCTGAGCGGTCACGGCGGAAACCGTATTGACGGTCACTAATCAGCTGGCACTCCTCTAGGTAACGAAGGAGCTGGCTGTTGATAATAGTCTCCATTATCTTAGAAAATATGCTGCAGAGCATATTTTGTTTTTTAATTGGAATGATCATCTTGTTAAAATTTTTCTTTAGGTTTTAAATAAAGATAAAGAACATATTTATTAACACATACTCACTACAAAATGCAACAACACCTAACTAAAAATATTAAAAAAGTTAATCTAACTCACAGCTAAATTAAATAATAAATAAGCATCAATCCTTAATTATTGTGAAATTTCTTTGCTGATAGAGCAATTCCACAAAACAAAAACATTGCTTGGCAAAATTTACCTCAACAATTTTTGTATAGCTGCAGAAATATGTGTTTCCCACGAACTCACAATATAACGTACCTCAACAGCCATTATTTGAGAACACATCCTATCAATCAGGTCGTCCTTATCTTTCAGATTTTGTTTTCTCGCTGAATTTCTGAAAAATATGTATTGTATAATTAATATGAATGTTCAAAGCAGTGATATTGCTTAGCAACAAACAATTTGGTTAAATCAATAAGAAAAAGAAGACCCAATATTAAAATATAACCTTTCAGGCAGTGCACAAGTAATTTTGACATAGATTGTTATTTGCAGTTTTTAAAAGCAAAGTATTTAAGCTTGCTTGAACTAATTAGCTTGAAAGCTTTAAAATTCTAAATTGAAACGCAAAAAATAAGTGATATACCGAAGATAATAAATTTTATATTAGGTTCAGAGGTTCCACTAAAGCAAAGCACCCACTCTAGAAGCTTACACCACAAAACTCCTGTCAGATATCTCGCTCCTCTGGCTATTAATTCTCTCTTCCTCTAACCTAATCAATGCTTTTTGCACATCTTTAAAATCAACACAATCTCTCTTAAAACCCTCTCTTTCATTATGCAGTTTTACAGATTCGTCATGTCTGTGTTGAAGATCTCTGAAATAGATCATGACTTTACAGTGTAGTGTTGCATCTTGCGTGGCATTTAATCTCTAAATGTTCAATATCAAGTGCAAATTTATTAAAAATTATAAAGTACTTAAAGTGGACCCAAAAATTATAAAAGATTTCTAAAATAGACAAGAAACTGACTTACTTATGATACTGTTCCGACATACTGTTCTGAGATTTTTGGAATTTTGATGTCTCTGAATGAGACTCTTCATATTCAAATTGTGATCTTCTATAGTTGTCCTCGCACTGCTCTTTTAGTTCTTGTCTATATTTTACATCTTTATCCACTTGAGCTTGAGCTCTGACTTTGAAATCTGTCTCATCATCATTAATGGAGTCATCCAAGTTTTTGTTATGAGTAACTAGATTAGACTGAAGAGAAACTTATTATATATTATAATGCATTTACAGTTAATATAAATGTTATAGCTAATTATTATTTACTATAATATGTTTATATATTAGTGGTATAACGTAAATTATAAATATCAAGAATTGATTGTTTTTTCATCACCTTAATTGAACTTAGAACATAATAACTTTGATCTTACATCACCATTAAGACGAAAGCTATAAAATAGCTACAATTTTTTAAAGAAATGATGATCGAGTGATATTTGACAATATTAGATTTCATAAGTATGTATAAATCAAATATTTTCGCATTCCTATTGAATTTGAGCCTCCATATTGCTTACATGTGTGCCGGTAAGTATTTTAACCGGCACGCAGTACCGGATGAAAATGGGTTACATAAAGGTTAAACAAGTTTAATATTGTAGTTAGTAAAATCTTACCTTATCTTGCAGCATCCTACGCTCGGTTATGGTTTCACTGTAGTCACCACCGTGAAAGTTCTGCATAATTTTACGCCTTTCAAATCTGAATTTAAAATTACTATTTTACTTACCGACTTTATTTAAGTTAAAAATCTGATAGTAACGTTTTATTTGACTAATACCTACCTTTAATTTATACGGTATATTTAAGCTCGTTTTGATTTGTTTAGCGTATAAATATTTTTTTAACGATATCACAGTTTTAACGGAAAATTCAATGTCACAGAAATCAATTTGTAATTTGTTAGTATATATACCATGTCTCGTCTATAAATCCTCTGTGGTAAGAAATTGTTTGTAGTCTATAGAAAAAGGTTAACGTTTTAGTCACAACTCACAGATAAGAAATAAGTTTTTGCATGGTGGTTTCACTAGATCTGTGGCTTTCACTTTGAACACCGCTGTAAATTTCAAAAATATAATATAGGTTTTAAAGAAAAAACCAATGTGAAATTTGTAAATACCAATCGTATGGAACCAAAAAGAATACGTAAATTCATGTAGTTATCATCGCCAAAGAGAAATCTAGATATTTTGGACCGTTTAGGTCAGGGAAGCACCAATATGAAAAATATCGAATTGAATTGCAATTATTTCGTCCACAATATAAAATTTGGAAAGTCACAAGTAATTATTGCCAGGGTATCATTTATTAAGAAAAAAGGAATTTTACAAAATTCAATACTCTCTGATAATTCTACATTGAGCGTTGCATTTGGGGTTTCTTCGTAACTTATTCGACGAGGCATCAATTTTAAAATCCGTCACTTCACGTATTTCGGGCAGGTCATCTTCTTTAAGAACTCCCGCTTGAAGGAAGCCCAGAACTTTGGGTACATGCTCTTTGATTATCTTTTTGCGTTCCTCTGACACTTCTTTACGCCTGAATAAACAAAACAATTATTTCTCTTTATTTATTTACACCCTCTTAGAAGCATAAAGTTTCAGGCGACATTTTATCATGGGAACAAACAATACATATTTATGAACACATTTAGGATGTAAATTATGTTGGTCGCCACGGTAGGTCGTATAAAAACCCATTTGCTTAAAAAAACATTTATCATAAAATAAAACTGTAATTCAAGCGCTCCAGCTGGATGCTGAATATCTCCAAATAATTCTTCTTACAACATGCTTTATTTAGGGCTGGTACATAATGCATTCATAAATATTTATTATTATTCCATGTGTTTAAACTGTTATTATCCCATGTTTTTGAAAGATATCTTTAATGGTATAGTGGCTAGAGACATAATTATTGCTAAAATGAAAAAAACCAACCAAGAAGCATCATAATCCCAAACATATTTAGCTCTGTTTTCTTCTCCCTCATGTTCTATCTGTCTGCGTCTGGAATTAGCTTCGATCTGTTTGCGGAGCTCTCTACTGTATTGTTCACTCTTCTCTCTCTTCTTGCGTTCCTTCTCTCTCTCTTTCTCCTCGTCAGCCACCATCTTAGCTTCGTTCTGAAATAACACCGAATATGTGCTATTATTTTGTCTACTTTTAAACCTTACCTTAATGAATACTATAACACTAATAATACTCTCAACAGACACACAATTCTGATCCACTACAATGTCAAATTTCACAGTTTTTTAAGAATATCAAAAACATAAATTAAGAGAAATGTATAACCTGTTTCCGCATGGCCAACTCCTTCTCTTTCTCTTCTTTAACCAATCTCTTCCTGCTCTCCATTTGCTTCATGAGGGCATCCCGCGTGTCTCTCTTTGATCGTTCCGCTTTATCTCTTTCCTTTGCATCGTCTTCAATATTTTTCTCCAAATGTTCCTGTTCTTGGAGCATTTTGATGATATTTTCTCTCTCTTGCTGTTCTGCCTTAAAAGATAAAGCTTTTCATAAACTAAGCGGAATACAGCTTTGTAGAGGGACAGGATTTGGATAATAATTTGCTGGTCATAGAAATAATAATAATTAAAAAATATTTTTAAATTTTGATATAACTATCTGCCATTAAAGATATGTTCTCAGGGAAATGAAAATAAAATCATACCTCATCAGCCAATATTTTTGCTGTAATCTTTTCATTAATTGCCTCTTTTTCTCTAAGTTTCCTTTCCCGTTCAACAACTCTGTAATCAATATCAAAGGGAGCATAATATAAATAGCTTACGTTACCATTACACCTTAATGTGATGTTAAAAAGTTTAAATATAACTGTTCTATAACAAGACACTTGTTCTATTGAATGTAATACTAACATGGCAGAACTTCTATCAGAGGCAGCCTTCAGTTGTTCTTCAATCTTCTTTTCCTCACAAATCACCATTGCTTTTTGCTTCTCCTTCCAAGCGTCGCTGGCTTTCTTGAATGTTATCATTTCATTACGACATTTTGCCATCTGTTCCCGTTTTTTACACAGCTCTCTGAAAATATTTTTCTACATATACATACATTGCTTACATACTAATTGATTGAATGTATTTATAATATTCTTAAACAGAATAACCTCTGATCTTCATCAGCTATAGTTCTTTCAATGTCTTCGAGCATCTTCTTTTCAATAAGAGATTCTTCATAGAGGCACTGCTTCTGGCGTTGCCTATTCACCAGTTGTTGTTGTAATTCCAATCTATATTTTCTATCTTTCTCGGCTTTATCTTGTTCTTCTTTCTCTTTAGCCTCATGTTCATTGTAGATGCAGCTTTGAAGGATTTTATTTGCTGTATTTTGCTCAGTCTGAAATGTGGTGCAATTGAAAAACCTCAAAATGCAAAAAAAAAAATTCATTTTTGTGTGTCTTTATTTTTTGTTTTGTTTATCTGCAAGCCTCTATTAAGATAAGTATAAATGTTCTTCTTACCACACGTATCACTAAGCTAGCTAGAAAATAGTTATTACATTATGGATACCATTACATACTTAGGAAAGGTGAATTATTCAAAACATTTATGTTTACATTAAATTAACATATTGTACATAAAGGACTATTTTAAGTATATAAAACAAAATAAAATGTGATCATAATTTTTTAAATCTGCAGTTTAAATATGGTGTACCTTTTCTTGCAGTCTTTTATACTCATTGTGCAATATCTGTTGCTGTAAGTCTCTACACACATAGCCGGCTTGTAGCTTCCTTATTAATTCTCGCAGACTTGGATCTTTTTCACGTAAGTGATGTCTGCGAAGCAGCTCACACGCGTTCTCCCGACGAACCTTCGCTATTTCCATACCTAAGTTAGCCTCGCGAGTGGCTTTTGCATTTACTATTGCAGCATGATCTGTTCTCTGAAAATCATTTTATAATAAAACTGTCAAACCAGTTAATTGTTGGCTGATTTGGTGAACATATTATACCTCCTGAAAATCCTTCTCCATTTCAGCCTCTCGCTCGATAAGGGCAAGACATCGACCCATTCTACCATCTTCCATTCGACTATTTAGCCATTGAATATCCAAAGCTCGCTGATATGTTTCCAATTCTTTTCGGCGAGCTTCGGTAATTGCATTTTTCTGTAATTCAGTTTTTGGGTCCTACAAATTGAAAAAATCTACTATATTAAACTATTCAACAGCCGTGTATTAAAAAAGCAATAAAAGAATATATATAATATACCATGACTAAATAAAATGGCTTAGAAAAAAATATATATTGCTTTGTAAAGATAATTTAAAAAGCAGTGTGAACTGTTATGTTGTTATATAAGTATAAACAAAAACAAATCGAACAAAAAAATTCACAATAGCATACGACCACAGATTAAATGAACGTAAATCGTTATTCGAAACTACTATAGTACTTTTGATTATAAATACGTCTCGTCTTTTGTTTCGGTTACAAAAGTTTATTCATTACTTTATTAATGCTTTAAGTAAATCCATATCGTTGCCACTTCACTCAATGTTGGTATATTTTATTAGTTATTAGAAATATTCTTTAGATTTAATACATATCATCGTGTACTGTCAACTTCAATGCTTGTCACTTTTAACTTAGGACTGTTCATTGTCACTGCCACAATCATTAAATTTTCAGTTCATAATTTTAAAGCCTTTGGAATTTGACGTGTGATCCGTGAGAGAACACTGCGACGAAATTGGTTGCAGTTTATTAGTGATAAACATAAAGACAATTGGTAATGAAACAGTGATAAAAATGGCAGAAAGTAAAGGTGCGTTAATAGCGAAAACAATGCAAAAACATGCCGGAAGGGCAAAGGAAAAGGTATTTATCTTTTTATGTTCTATACATTAGGTGCAATGGTCAGGTGATTGTGAGTGCAAGTTGTGTGAAAGTATGTTTCTGGAAATAATCCGAATAGAACAAGTCTCTTGAACGTTGGTGCATCGCATTGATGTAAAATTTTATTACGGGTTGACGGTTGTAGGTCAAATTTCACCTGTTGATTACCTGTAGAATATTGGGTTATCAAGCTACGTAATCCTTGTTTACACACTCAGCTGACTTGGGTCGTTTTTGGTAAATCAGAGTTACTGTTCGTTGATAAGCAGATCTCCAGGGCACGCAGAATCCTATTTATAGTTCGCGTCAGTTGTGATAAATTTGGATTGAAATCATGATGTGACCTGAATTTTTGCAAAACAAGAACATGATATTTCTTCTGACTCTTTAGTACAGTCTGGTACATTTCTTTTTGATGCATTTGCAAAATAATACATTTTAAGTAAAATTATTTTGTATATACTTGTATATGTTGCATTGAATATACTTAACTGTTTTTTCATATATCATATAAAAACATTCAACTAAAACTTGACAAATATCTCATTAGGATATTGACCCTATCTGGCATTAAGCCCACAACATGGAGTGTATCTTGCCAATTGGATGATAAATATAAATAACTAAACACATTTTATATTGTTATATACATATATTATCTATGATTTATTTATTTTTCTAGTTTAAATTTGTAAAATAAAGTAAAATTTCTATAACACGATTAATATATTTTTTTACAAATTTCAAAGTGTTGTAATCTAGTAGGTCAGTACTCCCAACAGCGCCAACAATAAAGCAATAACGTGTTATAAGCACAAAAAAGTGATTCCTTCACACAATAGCACCTATATTGCCAATTATTTGTTGTAACTCGAGAATACTACACAATTACTGTTAGTGATAAAAAGATATGTTAACAATTATTTATTCTATTAATACCTACATAGTTTCATAATATATGAAGTGTAAGCAAAAATAAGATGTGTTGAGAATCTATTTTAGTGAATTAATGTCATGAAAACTTGTTTAAGAGAAAATTTAATTTCTTGCTAAATATGTCTTATAAGGTACCTTGAGAAAAGTTGTCACCTAGTTCTTACCTAGTATGCCAATACCTTTATACTTATCAAGAATCTCTTTAAGAATCAGACTGGTTGTCTCTAACTGAATATATTTTACAATACAAGATATTTTTAGAACGTCATCAAATTGTTTACTTGTGAAATTGTAATTATTTGATAAAAGTTATCGTCATGGATGTATTGTGTGTTGGGATTTTGATATTTGGTAACTTATCCCAATAGCTCATACTGTAAAGCGGTAGTTGATTCCCAGAATGTCATCAAACTTGAAATTTCTTTGTGAAAATGAATGGTTTTTATCAATGTACAAGATAAATATGGTGTTTAAACATTTGTAATTTAAAAATATAAAAACACATGTATTCGTATTAAAATAAAGAAAAGTACTAAAACCTCAATATTAAAATGTAATAATAACCTTAATAAATTTTAACGATTTACGTAATTGCATAATTAGTTCTAAACGAAGGAATTCCTTAGACACGTAATTAAATATTATCGTTAACGCAAGAGATTCTAGACCACACCTCGTCCCTTAATAAAAAAAGAAGAAAGTTGAAGAAATCTAAAGTTATTCGAATGGAATTTCTCGTTGCCTTAATGGGTCGCCTCTATAAGACCGGTTTGTGATATCATCGTGTTTGTCGAATGTCCGACGCATTATCACCTGTTTGGTTTTCATTTGTCGACGGATTCCTGAAAATCGTAATTTCAGTACGTAATTTATCACGTAGAATTAAAAAAAAAATTGTTTAATATAAAGTTTGATTAGATAATTTGAATTGAGAATTCAAATGTATATTAATTTACAAAATGGAAGGAATTCCAAGTAATTATACAATATTTTATGTAAATTTTGAAAAATTGTGCCACGGCCAAATGCATTTGTCCATGACAGTTTTATCTAGTTAATGAGTATCCAAAAAAATCTAAATAATAGATATATATTTTTAAATTTCATGTTTCAATGTCAACGATTCAAAATTAAACATGATTTGGGAAGGACGAAGATCACATTTGATTATAACAAATAACGGAAAGATTATTTTACTTAATTTAATGTATGTTGTGTTTTGTTTTTTTTTGTTTTTTTGTATACTTCGCACCAGTCTATTTGTATTTTAATTATTCTTTTATTGTTTGGGTTGTCTGGAGGAGATCGCTTATTAGCGATAAGGACGCCCATTGCTCTTATATGTACTAGCATCTATTAACGTCATTTACTTCTACTGTTTAAGCGCAATAAATAAATAAATAATTGTTTTATCAGAAGATTTCAAATCGCGTAATCAAATAGCCGCAAGCTACTCGCACCTACAAAGCAATTTGAAAGTGGCCTCTTATGTTTATAATGCAAATCCGCACCCACAATTGTAAGGTCATTTTTAACTTTGTCAAGATTACTTTCTATGGCCCCGTTGGACACGAGAAACGATGCTCTCTGTATGTTTATACGTATACGTTTATACGTAATGTACGCTTTCCTACGATGGCATTCAGTGTCAAGGTGAAACTTCTCTAAGAAGGTTCACAAGAATCCATTCCGTACGTAATGGCAACTATGTCCATATTTTTTGATTTGTACGAAAAATGGCGTCGATGCCAAACTTGGGTTCAGATAGATGCTAGTGTTTTTAATTGATTTGTAATGTTTGGGCAATTGGATGAATATCCAATTTCCTGTTGAATTTGGGTTAAGCGTTTGCGACATGATTTCCCTCGTGTTATAATTGTCTGGATTTACGCACCCAGTCGTTTTGACAAACCAAGAGGTGGATTTGTCAAATGTTAAAACGGTTGTCTTTTGTTTAAGGTTGTTTTAGGTTGCCTCCTGGAAGTCGTGTCGTATATGTCATTTGCCTTGATTGCGGTAAAGATCAAGTTGGATCAGCGAACCAGTCCTAAAATAAGCCAATTAAGCAAACGTATACTAGGTTAAGTTAACAAAAACAGTGTGAAGTAATGACAGTTAAAGATTCCATGTAATATTAAGTCAGGTCGAGCATTTCTCTCTTTGAGTAAAGATTGTTCACAGTAACCACCAGTGGTGATCAATTTTTTAGTGACTGCACGTGTACCAATTACTTCTAATGTATATCAAAGATCCCCAAATAAGGTTCGATGTTCATATTAGTCATATGAGACTGCGAAATGCCAATCTGATACAACTACATTATTGGAATGTCCCAAATCTTTAGAACAACGTGAGGTGGCAGATAAAATTAAACCTTGAATCTAGTTATCTATGTTATCAAGTACAATATTAACCTTCGCACTTGATTTTCCGCTGGTTGTAAACGATAAAAATTTACCCTTATCTTTAAAAAAATCTTACTTATGAACAATATCAAACCACGTAGAAAATCTGCATATTGACTAAGGCAAATTATTTGTAGCATTTGAACAGAGCTCTTTAATCTCTGACATCATTGCACAGATAATATTATAAATCGTTAATTAACCTTTTTGTTAACGTATCGATAAAATGTAACAAATATAAACCCATTCTCGAAATGTATTTATTTATGGTTTACATCATATTAAATTATATACATCTAAATTACGTTACTTTTTTGTTCGCGAACAAGCTTTAAAAGATCAAGAAACACAGCTCGTTTTCACGACTCTGTGAACAAAGTTTTAGACAACAGCAAGTTGGATTCTTTCTACCTTTATTCATGTATGTAACTTTCTTACACATGCTGATGATAGGATATGCTACAGCCAGTTTCTAAATCAAGGACGTAGAGTGGACTAGTAGAACTGGCAAGAAAAGCTCCGCGACTCCTTTATCACCCAGTATGTTCTACTTTACGGTTGTATAGAGCTGCTAACATTACACCATGCTCATTCCATATAAAAAAACAATAAAACACACTGGGACATGGTAAAATAGGAGTAAATCTTTACCTTATATTGAGATCAGAAAGGGTGCATCGAAATGAAATTAAATAACAAGAATTTAAAAGGCTGTTGGAATACAATCCGCAAGGCTTCTTAAATTTGGACAATGAATCTTCTTAAATAGATGGTCCAATAGGATGTTTCCTCTAACGCTCGTTATGTGAAGTATAAACTTCATTTGTATATACACCTGTGTTGTTTTTAAATATTATATCACGTCCACGCCCAAATGTTAATAGTGGTACAATGTCGTCTTAGTGTGGGCCATGTCCTTGTGCGGCCCACATGAACTGCCCCACGCGACGCCCACCCCCTAACACTTTCATTTGGCTTATTAACTTTGATACAACTAAAAAGAGTGGATTAAGCTCCATAACATAAATTAATTGAAAAACATGTTGTATGTGATAAAATACTAATTTTATTTTATTCTATCTGTCCCCAGGCATCTTATGTGCTAAATACATTTAAAACAATAAACTTATGAGATAACACAACTAGGTTTACACATAAAACAATTAAATGGGAACTTGAGACAAAATACACACACACACTTAAATGCTTGATATCCTCCACTTGTTCATATTCATATTTTTTTATTATTGTTGTTTCTGATCTTAGAGATCTTAAGTTCTATGTTTTAACCTTATTTTAGCTTTGTTTTAGATCTATTCTTTATTGTGTTAACCATTTTGATTTGCTGTATGGGTTTAAGATATAAAAAAAGGTACTTGAGTTATAGAATTGATACACCCTTAATTCAATTTAAGACCTCCCCGCAGTAAAATGTCATCGATCTCATTCTTCAAAGTCCGTCTGCGGGCTGTGTAGTCCTAGGTACTCTTGTATGTACGAATGTCCGGCACGACCTAAGGGCCGAAAGCTTTAGGTTCCCATAGACTAGACTATACATACATAGACTATACTAGACGTTGAGGCTTAAAGTCGTATCATGCGGCAGTAATGCATAGATCTCTATGGAGCTCGGTGTGCAAGTAAATTTGGTAACTATTACGAAAGCTAACGTCACAATTCGCCCACTTCCTAAGGCGCTTGCCAATTGGTCCACTTTCGTGTTACAACCGAATCGTTCCGGACTATTATTAAATAAAAAAAATGCTAAAATTATGCGCGCACGCACCTCGTTTCTGCACGACATACTTAAGGTCTCGCAGTTGATGGCAAATATCTGCATGCAATGCGGTTGTGACACAGAACGGCAGCGGGACTGTGTACGAGCTGATAGCGATCAATCAGTTGTCGTTTACATCTTGATGCCTTATACGGAAGAGTTAAGAGGATGTGACTTGTCTCTTTGGCTAACTGTCAAGTGTGTTTATCATGTCAAATGTAAAACAAACAAATTGTGTACCACCTTATCGAGTAAGCCAATATGATTTGTCTTAAATAAATTTTAAAAAACATTTTTCTCGTATATTTTGCCAAATATATTCCCAATACATATGTTTCTATCCTTTGTTTTAATTATGTCTGCTATAAATCAAAATGGCTGGTCGTCATAGTTCCAAACACACAAGATATCTAAATTACTCTGTTTAATTCGCGCGGTATTTCCTTCCTTGTTTTAAAACGAAAACAAAGTAACTTCGTTTTCAATACAATTGTGAACACAAAAAAACATTCATCATAAATTTAAAGAAAACCCCTTTTTCAGCTTTTAAAAAACGTTTTATTGTGCCTAAGGGACTCTTGATTGATCAAGACCTTTAGTACCACGGAACATATTAAAAAAATACAATTATTTAAAAAGAGCTCTATATATAATATATGGCAAATTTAATGCCAAGACTAGAGGACAGGCACGGAGGTCTGACCATTGGTCTATATACAAATCAAAGATCCCATCTAGTACGTAGTATAATAGGCTATCCTCGCAAAATCCGTTCCGTACAATACTTAAACGATCGAGTTACAATTAAATAATTAAAATCAAAATAGTATTATTGTTTCGTGGAACGCATTGTTTAGTTTGACCTATCATGTCAAAACTTGTTGCAGTTTCCTCAGAGATTGTGATGCCCTAAATACTGGATGTATGAAGAATTTTTGCCTTTAAGCGAATTCCTCTTTTGCATAAAAGCGATAACTTTCTCTTCTGCAGTTAAGCAGCAGGTTTTTGGTAAAATATATTCGATTGGACAACAGAGAGTTGACGTGAAATTTGATGAAAATAATTCTTCAGTTTGTATAATACAAAACTTCTTGAAATTATTTATATTTAGTATTGTTATTTTTCTTATTAAAAACGGCATTATATTGAGAATACAGTCCATTTAACATTAGACAATTTTTTTCTGTTCTACATGGTTATAAGAATTATTTTTTTTTTTTCACGTAAAATGTTTTATTGGTTTATAGCGCTTTGCACAATCAAGATGTTCATGACACAATGCCATCTAAACTCTACTATACTCTACTATATATAACTAATAATACTATAATAAATATATATAATACTATATAATAACTCTAATATAACTCTACTATATTTAACCAACCCGTAGAGATAAGCAAAAGTTTTTGTATGTGTGTGTTCGTTCGTACTATTGTTGTTTTCATAGGTTGAATAAATCGAAATATAAATAGTCGAACGAGTCCCCGATGCTGTGATAAGGACATGTGTATGATAGTAGTCACGCTTAAGGAATACATAGGTTACCATATGAGTTTGTGCGTATCTTCTCAGACCGGTTTACTTTTGGAAGAAATTTAAAACGCGCGTAAAGGGTTTTTTGGTTGAAAAGGCATACTATACCGTAAACGAATATTTAGAGGACAAAGATCCCTTTAATGTGTCGGCAATTGGCTCAGCATCGGGACAGTTCAATTCTTGAGTAGCCTTACAATGCTTTGTTATTATAATTGTCAGTAGCACAATTTTGTATTAATTGTTTATTTAAAAAGAGCAGCTATCGAGTTTCTCGCCGGTTCTTCTCGGTAGATGACTGACTTCCGAACCGGTGTTAGTGTAAAAATTGACGATTCAAAAGTGTCTTTATAAAGACCTACTTGAATAAAGATATTTTGAGTTTGAACCCTCTTAGCTGTAGATATAACAAAATTATTGACGTACACAAGTGATCGCTGATATATGAAAGAGATATAAATAAATTAATATTTATTTTTGAGTCACAAGTAAAAATGAATCTAATTTATGTCATTGATAAATTAAAATGTAAAGAATTACTTTCTGGTGGTGTGTCGATGCCATCTTATTTTTCCCTCTGACATTGACGTTATCTGATAAGATAATAGTGACAAGCCACTGATGAATCCTTACTAGGAGGAAGGTCAACAATTACAGGTAACCGTGTAATTGTTAATTACGTCTTGGATATGCGAATTGCGACGTAAGTCGGTTATTTGTGTGCATGCCTGGACCACAACAGTTGTAGATATATAAGAATAATATTTACGTCTGATAACATTTTATTTTAATATTGTAATATATTGCAATACGTTGAGGCCTTCAACAGATATAAAATCTTTTAGCAAATATTTAGTAACTCCTGTTAATCTCGTTAGATAAACTTATAACACCTACCAGTAGGCCTTGAGATATAAGCGAATTATATATTCATAAAGTTATATAGCCTTTTTGGTTTTAACTTTGGCACGGGTCCAAAACAAGTGCCAGTGAGTTCTAAGGTGAACGGCCCAACCTACGCTAACTTTAAATGCCGATAGATCTTTTACGTATTGTCGCCTCGAACGTTCATTGGCTCCATAGGTAACATTAAAAAAATAGTACTAATAATGATTAGTATTTTATTGATGTTTTGTTTTATTTTTTTTGCACCAGTCTATTTGTATTTTAAGTATTCGTTTATCGTGTGGGTTGTCTGAAAGAGATCGCTTATTAGCGATAAGTCCGCCCGATGCTCCTATATGTAGTAACATCTGTTAACGTCATTTGCTTCTAGTGTTTAAGTGCAATAAAGTGTAAATAAATAAATAAATTAGGCCTTTAACGTTGTTTGAAAGAAGTTTCAATGTGAATACAATTTTCTGCTTTCATGTCAGGTCCGGTACAGCCTACTAGCCTCGTGTTACAATTTGCATTTATTTTTTGTCTATGGTATTCCCAATACGCTAACACACAATAGTCAATATCGAATAATATTCATCAGTACCGTATTCTTGATGTGTTGTAAAATCCGAACTGGTTTATTTTTGCATACTCCTCGCGAATACATTGACTCCTTTGGCAGCTTGTCAATGACATGTATTGTGGAGTCAGTGCACTTATCGTGATATAACTTCAACAATTAATGGCCAACCTGATCTAGTTTTAAATACGGATCGGTATAGAGGCACTTTGACACTATATGAAAGTTTAAAAAGAGTTGTAATAAAGTCTGAAGATCTTATGAAATCAGTCAAGGAATGTTGAATTGAATACGATTTGGAACTAGACAAATTCTTATACGAATATTCGTTCTTTGAGTTATTCTCAAACTATATTAGAATTGAGATATGATGTTGTTTGCCTTGTTACATTCCTAATAGAGACATCACGAAATTGTTACGCAAAAGGCTGACAAGTACTTAGGTGGAGTATACTAAAATGTTATGAAAGATTTTCGTCACACATCACTTGGCTTATTGGTGTTAATCAGCACTTGGGGGTTGTCTATGTAATACCTAGACAGTTGACTCAAATTTAAAACTTTTATTGGCTGACCGTGCAATTTCTTTTTAAAGAATTATGATGTCTATTTTCAAATAGGTTTATGGCATATCATATGTCAACTTGATATGGCAACTGACCACAGAACACATTCGTATTACAAAAATAAATTGCTCGTTTTTATTTGCTTGGCTTAGATTTTTGTTTATCTTTACGCAAGCTTCCTTAAGCACATTATATTACTATTTATATGTTTGTTCAGGCTTATTCTGAATATATCACTATGAATAGAATGAAGATAAGAGTGAAAGTATTCCTCAAACCATGACACGATCTCACAAGGTCAGGCTAACCTTGCACCTTTTATGTGTTGATTAACGATAATAGGCCTAAGTAAAAGCAATCCGTCATCCGGAAGAGTTATAGTGAAGTATTGAGATCATCGTCAACTGAAATTATGTAAAGAGGCAGACATCGCTTGTGTGTCGAAACTTCAATTGAAATGTAAAGGAATGTCAACCTAAATAGTAAGAGTTAGGATTTAAAATCGATAAACATTGTTCGGATGTATGTCGTTTTACGATTGACTCCATTATGGACGGTAGCCAGGCCAGGGAGGTGACTATTCCTGTCTGGGAAGCTAGATACTGAAGCGATGATCTTTTGAAAGTGTTTTTGGTGTGGTGTCATTCATATTTCGGCATATTAATTTTGTATTCAAATTTTATATGAGGTCATGTTTTTTTATATGGTGCTGTCTGTATTTGTATTGTTTAATCTTTTATGGGGTTTGGGGATCGATCTATTGTTAACACATTTAATGCTAATTAATTAAACTGCTTTGTAACTTGGCGTTGATTTTGGTACTCTGTGTGGTGTTGAGTACCAAAGTTGATTATAAATTTTATAATATTACGTGTTACGTTACTTATTAAGAAACTATTTGAAGGGTAGCGATGTTCTACCGTCAAATTTTCTGTTCACATCTAACTAGTGGCACGGGTCGTGGGCTCGTGGGAGTTTTATAATTAAATTTGTGATATTTATATTGTATTATTTGTCTGGATCATTGATTCGAAACGATCGATATTCGTATTGATCAAATGAAAATGAAAACGAGGTCGTAACGCCGACTGAATATTTGGGCTATCATTCACAATTAGATTATAAACTTGGATTTGAGCCAAAGTTTATTTTTCTCAATACACTAATACCATTTTAATTACTAATATAAAATTCAGCGATGAGAGAACAGTGTTAAATATTTATTAAATACTCAATTGGCCCAATGGTCACCATGTCGAAATGCCGAACTTAGGGCTCCGGAGTAGATGTATAACGAGAAATGGGCTCGCAAATTATGAGCTTTATTGTTTACACAGACACTACCTTGTTTGATGATTAAATTGTATGTATCTGTTGCCCTATCTCACCAAAGTATAATTACGAAATATGGATAACTGTGTAACGTGAGCGACCTAAAAAGAAAAAGAGGTCAAGATTCAAAACTACGCGTCTGTAATATTTCGGGATCTCGACATTTTATACGGGTGCCACACTTCGGCTTTAAATATTGTTTACGCGGTGAACTTATTTTAAACTTTAAGAATAATAAAACACATCTGAAGCGACAAACCTAATGAGGAATCAAATTATTTGTAATGCTGACGCATAACCCTGCGAAATTCTGGTGTTTATTATCACTAGTTATCTATTTATCAGGTGGAATGCGGCAAGTGAAGGCCTTAAGGCGGTCTACGGGCAAATATGAAGGCAAACGCGTGAGTGAGCTTTCTGATGAAATAGGCGCAGCCTGTAATGCGGGCTCTTCGTAGATTCCAATATTAATAAAACGAACTAGTTGTGTTTTTCAATTCGCAAGCTTTTATATATCCGGTCAAATAAATATAGCGTCACCACATTAGGAACAAACGGATATGTGCCCTTGGCCAGGATCACAGCTACCTCTGGAAACTGTATAACCTCTAGTTTAATGTTTTTCCGAAGTAGTCAGACGCGTTGTCCCTTTTATTTGTTCGTGTAGTTCCGGCAATCGTTTGTCCTCCTCACACGCTTTCCTCCACCTGTGAATTGACACACATCCTCGTCTTCCGTCGCTTTCTATTTTCGCTCATCGCGTCCGAGACGCACACCGAAAATAGTAAACCTTATGGTACCGTCAAAGATTAACAAGTTATCGGCTTGATTACATTCTCGGAAACATTTAAAAAAAATCTAACTACCGTCTATAAGAACGTGGTTAAATTCTATTTTTGAATTTTCAACCATAACCTAGAATATAACGGCTTTTGTCTCGGTTATGTAAATGTCAAGTTTACGTTGGTGTATTGTTAACTTGTTTTCACTTTAAATTTCACATTCGTTTACTAAATTCATTGTTTTGTTATGGTTTCACTTTTACGTTACTAATTTCACAGTACATGGTTTGTTTTTGGCAAAGCTCCTTTTGTAATTGTACGCTGGCTGTGCCACATAATGATGATTATTTAAAAAAAAGTTAAAGCAAAGCGAATTCGCGTTTTTTATGTTTACATTAAAATATACCAGTTTTTATGTATTAAGTGTCAGACTTAGTACTCTCTGGTACAATAGAGACTACTAAGAATTGACTTACTTGCTTTACTTGAATTATTTATTTCGAAGCGTATTATAACAAATTAAAAAAAAACTACTGTTTCCCGATAACTAGACTACCTATATAGCTTTTGAAAGCTTAGTCGTGTTACAGAGTTGTTGAAAATGCACGAAAATTTTCCTAAAATAAACATCAATCATTTTCGCGTAATTCTCTTATTGCAAATGATGTTTCTCTGTTCAATGTATTGTTTTAAACCGTGTCCAAACAGAAGAGAAAATATTTTAATTATGATAATCACATAAGTATACCCACCAAAAATATATTCATGGAAAACAATACCAGGGCGTGAGAAAAAGTTATCGGATCTCGTAAATTAACACCTAAACTCTTCCAGTCGTAACATCACCGATATACGTCTCACTAAAAATACGTGGCTTAACCGTATCATAAAATATCGTAATGTATGTCTTGAACAATATCAATTATTAGTCAATTTTAATTGTTAACGTAATTGTTATTATACAGTGCAGCGTTGCATGCTCGTTTCTATTTGTAATATAATTTTAATGTATGTTTCCTATTCAAATCAAAATGTCGGCTTAAATATTTGCAACAGTTATTTTCTCGTATTGCACGTATTGTTTTTCACAATGGTGGGCGTTGAAATGTTTTAATATGACCTTGGTTTTAATGCGGCCTACTTTTTTTAGATGACGTGCATATGCACAGATTACAAGGGAAGACTAAGCTCGGTTCTTAAGCGGTTGTAGAGTGATGATAAATTTAATTATTTTTTTAAATGGTCCTTCGGTCAATAACAGCGATGTTGTTAATTTTTTACTTGCTTAATATATATATATATATATAATAATCATAAATATATGGAAGAAACTTAGAGGGAGGTTCGTCAATGACTGGCCAAATGACCCTAGTGGCTAAAGTTGGGAGAATTTAGCGCGATTCAGGATCCTTGACTACGTCGTGTTGTTGAATGCAAAAGTCATTACAAATATTGTCGAAGGTATAGATGTACTGTAAGTAGTTGAAGCTAACAAAAGTACCCTTATTTACCCTTATGGGAGCTTGGCTCTCTTAAAACATTATAATTAAGATCACCACCAAATGAATAACTAAGTTGAGTTTCTTGCCAGCTTGTCGCGTACCCGTTGTGTTAATTTAAGACGAATCAAAATGGTCCTTGAATAAAAAGATTGGACTTTGTTCACAGACAAATGTTTGCAAAATTAACATAACTATTAAAGGTTTATGTGTCCTTTGCACAGTTGTGGCTTTTGTTATGCCTAATATTGTGTCCACCTAATCTTTGATGTGCTAGGTGCAAATTTCCCTAACTGCCTTTGTGCCATTCAAACGGTTGACAATGGATCTCAAAATAGGGTGATCCTATTACACTCGATAGAAATAAATGTTTTATATTTACAGTAACAGTTTTTATAATAGCAAAAACAACTCAAGCATAACAAAGTGAAAAAAAAATCGGATAGGTTGTTATTTAAATATCAAACGCAACTCTCACGAATCATCTGGCTACACAATGTGTCTATGGTACCGGCCCGTTTGCCTCTTCTTCTGATTCTATTATATTTAGCAATAAAAATTATATAGCTGTCAGGGCTTTGTGAGAACTGATTTACCCTCGATTGTCGTTTTAGTTTCACCGCAAAGCATTTGTAGGGATGCATGGACATATACTTTAAATGCGCTACCGGTTTTATGCATGATTCTGAAGGCGTGAAAGATAAGGTAGTTAGTCCATCGAGGGAAAATTAACTCTATAACCATATAACAGCACTGCCAAAAGCCTGCAAAGTCTTATAATTAGCAAATGGGTTATTTAATAGTGCATTATTGTGTTCTCACTCTGTGACTTTTTAAACAGTCTTGTGTCTCAGTTTGTGTTTTGTTTGAATTTTTTTTTTAAACGAATCCTTTGGCCATCATTTGATGTGAGGTAGAATGCAAACAGACTGCAAAAATCAAAAATATCTTTACTCATATAGGTAACTATGGTAGACTTATGAATCGTCAACAAATAAAAATAAAAATTTCGACTCTACATTTACTGCCAGTTCCCAAATCAAGGCCGGACAATATAAGTAGTTTATATTAGTAGTTAATATAAGTAGTATTAGGATTTTTTTTTGTTTTATCAGTTTCATCAATGTGCGTTGTCTGTTTTCATAGTAAATTAACTCTACATGCAGCGCCAGATAATTAGCACGATTTTACACAAGGCCGTGTCGTTTGAATATACTATCGATATTCTGTTTTTTCATTGCTTTATTATGTTATTTGAGGACTGAATTCTCTTTATATATATTACAAATATCTTAATCTACTTGACTTATTGTCCTATGTCCCCTCGATGGATCGCATGCACAGTGTTTCTCAAATGCGATCTATACGAGGTTGTGTTTTTACGCAACGAGTCTGTTCGGCTCTCGTCGCCTCATCTGCATCAGAACGTCGCCAGGGATAGGAAGTTGAACAGTGTTTTTGAATATATTTCAATTTATTTTAAAATCTGTAGTTACGAACATTGTTCTATTAAAAAATCTGGGAACGATTCCAAAATGTGTAGATGAAATCTAACTGCCGAAGTGAATTCCAATTTTCGTTATGAACTCTTAATACATTTGGTGACATCAAAATGTAGGTAATATTTTATGTTGTAAATATATTCCTGAACATGCCAGTATAGGTCACAAAATGATGTCATACAAATATGCAATATTAAGGAACAAAGTGTTCTGCTTGCCACATTAAAATGTCTTGCACTGTATTTTTAAATTCGTAAAATGATCGACAAAACTATATTTATAAAAATGTGCTCATGCACCATCACAGACGTTCGACTTGGACGTCCGCCAACACGTAATCGTCTCGTTTTCTAACGAAATTGCGCCGAGTCTTTATATAATGGTTAATGTTTTGTCAAGTTTTTCTTATCTAGAGAGATAAGGGCCCGAATACTAAAGACCATCCATCACACATGTTACAAGCAGGTGTTGTATCGTTTTTTCTCGTTCAAATATATCCATTTGATTAACAATAACGTACGTTTTCTGAGTGGGAGTGCCATGCCATGTTACTTAGAGTTTCAGCCGAATGGGCAGGCACGGCCGGAGAAATACCACTCTCTCACAGAAAACCGGCGTAAAGTGATGCAATTGGACTTTGTTCAGTTTGTACTTGCGTTTTGTTCGGTGAGTAAGATCTTCCGGGGCCCATCCTTTCACCAAATTCCTAATTTTCTTATAAAGACCGGCAACGCACTCACGAGCTACCAGCCGCTTGAGTGTCTATGGGCGGCGACTACACCTATGTGGTGGGCCTGCTGCTCGTTTGCCCCCTCTCCTATAAAAAAAATACGTAAATATATTCGTTCCAATGTGATATAACATATTATATATAAACTTGTTGTCAAAGTGCAAGGTTACATAATGCATCTTGCAATAGGATTAATGTGATATGACATGCGACCTACTTTCTCGAGGTTGATCCCGACAATTGATTAGTGCTAAAATAAACTTAAGGATATGAAATAATTTAAAAAAAAGAACAGACATTCTAATCTGTGTATGTTGCGGAACAGAGACAATAAATCTTAACTTATCTGTGGATAAGATACTGTGGTTAAGACAGCGCGCCTACGTTTGCCTAGCCACCACAGACAGTAACAATTTTATTTAAGGCTTCGTTATATAAGTCTCAATAACTCGATGCAAATGTAAACCAGCCTTTGGAATAACTCGAGTATCGTCACTGGTTGATTGATGTGTGTATTGTCAGTTCAACAATGGTACCAGCATCCGTTCTTAACAAAGCAACGCGAGGAGTGTTTTAAGACTTTCTATTTTTAAGTTAAACATTTTCAATGCGCGAATGTTGTTAACTAGAAGTATTACGTGTGCGTTCTAGATTATGTTGAACCATTTTAAATACCCATGGTGTCCCAATAGACAAAGGGTTTTCTATGTAAAAATTCATCATCATTCATTATTAAATTGCATTTTGTTAACGATAGCAACAAGTTTTATTTGTTATTTTTCGTAAGCCTGTTAAAAGGCTCTAAGGTACATACAGTCGATAGTTGTCACGTATTACAGATTACATATTAGTGGCTTAAAGCGTCTTTGAAGACAGGTCTGGTGTGATTTTCATGTAATATGTTGAGGAATATTAATGAACTATACGGCGAAAAGTTGTTTGCTTTTTAAATGTAATGATCAGTAACAGGTTTCTTTTCGATTAGATGCCAATTCGAATTCCCGTTGCCTTAACAGGTTAAGGCACCAAGTTATTTATTCGATGCACATAACCGTGTCAAAACAGGTATATTCATAACGCGGTTCTTCTACACCGGTATTTTAAACTGGCTAGGAATATTGTTAATTTTGCTGTTCACCTATGTATGCGTTAGGTTTGCCTGAGTTTTCCACGTTTTAGCAAGTTTTCAGCTAATTAATATTGAGATGAGATAGTATTTAGAGGCACACCTTTCTAGTCCATTGGCATGTTACATTTGCTTCGCATGTTTTAGAGGCAGCAATTTTATTTTTGGGTCATGTATGGGGTGGGGGGGACAATAGAAGCCTAATTTCATGTTTGTGGGTTCGCCACCCTTGTCCCCCGGCCGCCATCTTGGAAAAAAGGGGTGAAAACACTTTTTTTTGCAATATCTCAGAAACTGTGCGTTTTACAAACAAAATTGTAATGTCATATTATGTAGCAAATTGTTTTTCCTACAACTATGTTTAACTTTTTGTCCTAATATAAAAATTAAAGAAGTTATAAGTTAAAAAGTAAGATGTTGTTTCTATACATTTTATACTTTTCCAGTTTTTTTTGTCTACATTTTCGATGATCGAAGATTCGGTATGATAAAATTTATTTGAAGCTTAGTTCGGAGCACTTGAAACACGAATTGTTGCGTAAGTTTCAGTTTTTTTTGTACTTCAGTGGATTTTTGTAGGGTTTTATTAGAAAGCGATTTGCATAATCCTACGAAATTATATCTGCCATATTTAGTTACCGCAATCGGCGGTTACCATCCACTAGAATCTGACATTCTAGAAATAACTGCTTTGTTATGAAACTCACCGGACACGTTTCAAAATACGCTATTTGAATTTTGTAAATGCGCGACAGATATAATACTTCTGATTTGTTTAAATGACTAACTAATGTTTTTCTTGCAAGTTAAATATCAATGCAACAGTGATGATGTCATCCTGTGCATATCTAACAAGAGATCGTAAAGGTGTTATGTAATCGTGTAACTTGTAGGTATGGGACAAATTTATAATCAATAGAATATGAATTGTAATTTATTGCGCCAAGTTGTTTCGTCATTTGTTTATGGCGTTAAAATTTTGCCTAACAAAGTACTATATACTACTATTGTCGTGTTCTTGTGACTTCTCTTCTTAATTGCTTCTCTTTTTCCTCTTGTTCTCTTCGCCCCTAGCTTAAAGACGCCAGGAAGGTGATGTAGCCGCTAATGGTACAGTCTCTTGTTAGGGCCCAAGTCTCATTGGCCTAAACCGTGATTGGCAGCTGATTTCTTAACGCGGTCAGGTCTTTTGTCTCCCTACCTATTACAATAATATTATTTTCTAGCTACGCCGTTCTATATAAAATACTTGTAACCTTCAAAGGGAGGCTATAACCAAGATGTCTTCTGCACAGTCTCTCCAAGTCCGGAATTTTTATTGCATGATTGCGAACGCGGCATAAATTACTTGTTCCGCGGACCTTCACGGTCGTGGTCACCGTTTGTGCTTCTATTTGATATCACGCCCAAGGTCAAGGATCTTCACGGCCAATATTTTACTTGTGTTTATGTTTTTTTGAATATCAAATCTGTATTCAAAATGGCTTGTGGACCTTTAAAGTATGTCCAGTTTCACGTCGGTTATTTACTTATAATATTCCACTACTAGGCTCCATAAAGTTGGTGATTCATTTAAAAGGCAGTGTTACTCTGTCAGTTAGCAAATTTAAAAAAGTATTTTATAAATTGTCCAATTATTTTGATGTTGGACTTTTGGGATTTAATTAGCTCCAGCTTATGCTTAGCAGAGTTTCTTGTCTGCTTCTTTTTAGCTTTAACCTACTGCGACCTAGATTTAAGACGCTTCAAAATGGTCCTTTGTACCTTAGTGAATAAAGATATTTTGACTTTGACTTTATGTACGCCTAAGGTTACAAACACCCACTGAGAAAAGCAGTCGAGAACAGTTGGATACTAATAAGAATGATGGTTCTAGTATGTAATGAGTGTTGATTCCATATATCCAATTGTAGTATTTCAAAGACGTATTTGATTGGGCAACACTCGGAAAGACAAGACAAGACAATCGGAAAGGAAACCTTAGTAAATGTGTGTAAAAACTTGTGACAAAAAACCGGCATACGGTTTGTGATAACATGCCAACATCGATTTCAAGTTATTTACGATAAGATGAACAATGAAATTCATAAAACTTTATTGTCCGTTCAAATGCTACATTAATTACGGCTCGTACGTTACGGTTTTGATTTGAGCCTTTGAATAGAAAATGCTTTTGGTGAAATATTTATGTCTATGGGCGGCGACTTCACCTTTATGGTGGGCCTCCTGTTTGCCCCCTCTTTTATAAAAAATAATATTGGTTGGAGTAATTTAACGAAACCTTTAGATGTTTATCAAGAGAAAGGGTCTCTTTTATTGTTTTAAACTCAAACTCAAAATATCTTTATTCGAGTAGGTCTTTATAAAGACACTTTTGAATCGTCAATTTTTACACTACCACCGGTCCGGAAGGCAGTCATCTACCGAGAAGACATTTAACACATCATTGTTATGTTATACAAATAATGACAGTTCAATAGGATGTATATTCCGCATATCCTTTATTGTGTCTATATTTAGTCTGCTCGGTGGGTACGCATTTGCCAGAGACATCGCGTCGATACATAGTCAGTTTCAGTCAGTTAATAAAAGTTAAAAAGTGTAAAGACCTACTTGAACAAGATATGTTGTGTTTACATAATATCTGTAGAACACCTGTCTTAAAATAGAGAAGTGTTCTAGTCTTTGGGCTAGACTTAATTTTTAAGATTTGTTATTTTTTTATATATGAGAGAATTATCAAAGAATGGTTATATTGCCAGAGGGCGCTTTGCTTCAAAATTTAATCGAAGTGATGTATTACGATGCGTGATATTAGACACTTGACTTTTTCTTTCAAGAGTCACTTTCTCTCATCAAGCATTTTTTTTTTTTTTTTTTTTATCTATTTAACGATATACGTGAACAATAATCGTTAAATACCCTTTAATCATTGCAATTTGTCGGTAACTTGCGAAATGGAACGAATCAGTCATTTTTTATTAACAATTTAATCATTTGTTTTCGGATATCAATTATTAATTTCCAAAGCAGACGTCCTCTATTTTGTAACTAATCGTTAATTTGCATTATGATTTTAAACTAATTATATCGTATTTTTAATATAATTGACGTTTACAACCGTTAAACATACTTGGGGATTTGTAGGTGTGACGGAGTTTTTCTCCAGTTCTCATGATAAAATGAGTAAATGTAACCAGTCAGTTAATTCTATGACGATTCATAAGTGAATGAAAACGAATAAAACTTTTTTTTTATTTTACTGTGAAGATTTATGGGTAAAATATCCTAGCCTAAAGTATCTTTTTTCCATAATACATCTCCAAGTAATACTATCTCGAACGTTATGCATGTCACTGAGGCCTGAGAGCTGATATAAGACAGTAAAATTTAGGTTTCATAAGATTTTTTAAAACTATTAGTAAACATTAAAAATAAAAATATGTGTTGCTTTTTAGTTTGTATTGACAATACCAGGATAGTGCCTCAATTTAATGATCGACTTGTGTTTGGAGAACACGTTCTCTCTCTCTCTTATTACAACGAAAAAAAAATTCAATATCTTGTCATAACACAAAATCAGCTGGTTAAGTATAATTAGCGGAGACAATACCGTAATCGGAGGCCTCGGTCAAAGACAATCGAAAACGAACGTAGCGGAAGTGACGTCACGCAATGATACGCCTGTTACACTTGATTGTAGGCTGTTGGAGCATATAATTAGCGTATGTGTTGATAACAACTTGATAACAGCAGCGACTTTGTATGGGACAATCAAACATACAAAACATACTATGCAGGATTTTAGATACAAAACAATTCTAACTTTGAAATTATATTTAATACTTTGCAATAGTGCATCGCGTTACATTAACTTGAAAGTCAAATGGTCGGTCGTTGACTGCATTACCATAGACAACGGATTAAAGGCTTTAGTTCCATACAAGGTGGCCGGTATTTGCATTTGTAGGAACTCATTGATGTCCCAATCATTTTGCATTTGGATTTCGTTGAGAGAATTTCTGGAAACTATTAATATTAATAATATGACAGCTGGCAATTTTGCTTAATGTTTTAGTTGCTTTGTATGTGAAGGTATTACTTATCTATTCACCAAATCCTGGGCTTGTATAAATGACGACGGTGGTAGTGTAAAAAAATTATAAGTGTCTTTATAAAAGTCCTACTTGAAAAAGATATTTTTAGTTTGACAAATCCACCAACACACAGTTTTTACTCAAATGTGTTGTTTTTTTTTTGTTTACTTTGATAATATACAAAACCTTAACATAACGTACGATATGTATAAAGATATTTTGAGTTTGATATAATAATCGGTAGCCCGATATGACACGCGATGATACTGAAACATGCCTCAATGTGTCATTGACCTTGTGTTGTTTTTATTGTCACCTTTATTGCGTACGAGGTAATGTAATGTTGTATAATGTCATAATGAGCCTTTTGTAAGACATTTGTTACAAAACCACGTTATGAAACCAGTAACCAATACGACTTAGGGTTCTTCGAGGGGCCGAACTAACTCACGAGTAGCCCGTGGAGTGTGTGACTCCACGGGCTGTCTATAAGCATCATTACCTTTCTGGTGTGCCTTCTCCTCATTTGCAAATATGGTTTACGATTTGCATCCAATTGATAAATTTACATTTGTTACAGTTGTTGCAAAACTTGGGCAAAGTGGACAGGACTCTTGACGACATATTTGAGGAGCACCTACAGAATTTCAACAGGCAGCACCAGCAGGCGGTTCGGCTTCAGAAGGAGTTCAATAATTATATAAGATGTATTCGAGGTGAGTACATACTTATATGGGCTTATATACGTGAGTATATAAGCTTTCTGGATGTTACCAAGTTAACCTTAACTATAAAATAACAGTGTAATCAAGAAAAGAAGATTACTTTTTATGAAGATTATTCAATGTTTTTCAGCTGTACAGACCGCTTCCAAATCCCTCATGGAGGCGATCACAGAGGTGTACGAGAGTGGTTGGTCGGGTCACGACCTGCTTTACGTCCAGGCCCAGAACATGGAGATGCTGTGGCAGGACTTTTCGCACAAGCTCGGCGATCAAGTGCTGATACCGCTCAACACGTACACCAACCAGTTTCCTGAAGTCAGGGTTAGTTTCTTGACCAGCTAGATCTTCATGCGTCTTCCTAAATGATGTATAATTTAATTTATTTGATATAAACAAAAAGAGGAGTGGAACTGGCAAGATCCCTTTAATTTAATGAACAACTTGTTATAAGTAATGTTTATTAATTTTTCAAAATAATCTTCCAGAAAAAGATAGAGAAGCGTGGCCGCAAGTTAGTGGACTATGACAGCCAGAGGCATAGTTTCCAGAACCTGCAGTCGAACGCCGCCAAGAGAAGAGACGACGTCAAGGTACAGTGCCGCCTTTGGCCTCACGATCATTCCCCATTTCGGTTCTCCATGTGCGGTGTTAATTCCAGGTGACGAAGGGCCGCGAGCAGCTGGAAGAGGCGAAGCGAACATACGAGATCCTCAACTCGGAGCTGCACGACGAGCTGCCGGCGTTGTTCGACTCGCGCGTTTTGTTTTACGTGAACAATTTGCAGACGTTGTTCTCGTCAGAACAATTGTTCCATTCGGAAAGTTCGAAGGTAACGATTGTTTATTGCTGAGATTTGTATCGTCTATAATGAGAGTGTAAGAGTAAGCAAATGTCTTGTAATTCCAGGTGTACGCAGAGCTGGAGGAGATAACGGACAAGTTGGCGACGGACTCTCAGCGCGGTTCGTACAAGAAGTCCAACAACGTGAAGTCAGCAACGCTCACGTCCCACAACGGCAACCCCCCTTCGCCCACCGATGTGCAAAGTGAGTTGACCTTCGGCTAACTTCAGGCCAGTGCAGTGAAGTTTCGTATTAATGTTGACAATTGGCGAATTGGATTTTGAAATCAATATAAAAGGCAATTCGTCCAATGTTTGTGTAAGGATTATTGGTTGTAACAATTTACAGATTATTGAAGCCGATAAAGCATGGAGAGCCTAAAGTATTTTTCATAAATTGTTACAATCATTTCTGCTGATTAACAGGTTTTTTTGTGTGTGTTGACAACGATTCGTCGTATTAATTGAGAATGTTCGTGACGCTGACGACTTATTTGTAAATTAATACAAGCACAATGTACATGCCAATACGCGGACTCGCAATCGGTATTGGCATTTACAATGTTCGGGCATGCGTGTGTACGTGTCAGTGTGTGTAGCGCCCTCCCCCCCTTCGCCCCGGGCCGATTCCCCCTCCACGCCGGAAAGGGAATCCCCGGAGACGCCCCGGGAGGCGGATTCGCCGCGGGCGTCGCCCGTCCAGCCGTCGCCGGTCAACGGGCACGCGGAGGACACGAAAGACGAGAAAAAGGTCGAGCAGCTGTACGACATACCAGTCGGTGAGTGGGTGGCGCAGGTATTTCGAATTTCGAATTTGTTGCTCTGTGGTAGTGTCTAGTCTCTGGTGTGGTCTGTGAGCGGTTGTCATGGCAACGCGACAACCGTTCGCGCCTTTTTCTACACGGCGTTATTTTTTCCCACGATTTCAAATGGCTGCTTTTTCTTTTGGTAGTTAATTGATTATTTTGTATTTAAACTCCATTGCTGGTTAGCTAGAAGCGTTGTTTACGATTAAATTAGTAATTTTGTATTGTTTGAAGGAAAACATTATTAAAAATGTGTACAGTCTAGCGGAATGCGTAACGTAGTGTAGTTGTAGTACGTAGAATGTTCTCTCAGGTTCACCGGCCACTGAGGCGGTGAATAATAACGTGGAAGAGAAGAAGATAGAAGAGAAAGAGACCGTAGACGGAAAGGAGGCGGTGGAGAAAGAGACGGATAATCACGTGAAGAGTGACGATGTGTATGACATACCCGTTGGTGAGTTGTATATGTGAATCGTGTATGTGTTACTGACAAGGGCCGGGTGTGGGATACCATGAGGTGGTTTTGTGGGGACATACAACGTGACTTAATTAAAAGGACTCTGCCTTTTGAGCTTAAGGTCCCGTAGCATAAATTGCAATCAATACTATATATATATATATTATATCCACTAACGAACAAATATATATTTAAATTTGTTTTCAGGTTAAATATTCACTGTATATATCTATTTTGTATGTCTGCTTTTAATAGATAACGCTTTGCTTGCATTATTTTTTTTTCACTAACTCATTGTAATGTTAACTAATCAATACGCTGACTTAAATTAGCCTTAAACTTAATTTTAGTTGCGCTTTTTCAAAATGTATATAGTCCAGTCAAAAGGGGCAGCTAATTTTAATACGACGTTTTCAAATGGAAAGTTTATTTGGAAATTGAATCAATAAACATTTGCTGGAGCATGGTGTAATGGCGTTCAACCGTTCAGTAAAAGTTCCTTGCCAAATCTCGTCCACTTTATTTGGGAACTGTAGGAAAGTTGAATAAAGTTATTTTGGCGTGTTAATGCAACGTACTTCGGTCGTCAGGGGCAACGCTGGCAGGCCTGCCCGCGGGCACGCTGTACCGCGTGCGCGCGACGTACCGCTACACGCGCGAGGACAGCGACGAGCTCTCCTTCGAAGTGGGTGACATCATACGCGTCGTGGAGTACGAAGACCCCGAGGAGCAGGTTCGTATTGCTGGTGCACTTCGCAGCTGTGGCTGTGGCCTTTCAATCGTCTGTTGACTGCACAACCTTATCCGTGTTTGATTTAGTGCACTGCGCACTTCGTTTTTAGCTTTTCGCGTATATTCCCACAACACAATCAGCTGGTTATCGATATTTTTTTTTAAGTGTCTCAGCATTTAAGACGATTCATTCCCAAGCTTTTTGATCGTTTAACTAGTCCTTTACAATATAATAGGACTGGCTCTATAATGACTTACTAACTATGGGCATATACGTATATGTATAACGAAGAGAGAGAGAGTTCCTCTATAGGGCTACCGCCAACCTCACTACTCTGTAGGGTTATTTTTGAAAGGCAGGTAGGTAGCATTGCCAACATCACGATTGAGTCGGTCATAACCACTTATTTAAAGAAACACTTCACTGATAGTTTCCAAGGCTTATATTTCACTATTTGAAGAGAGGTCCGTTCCGTACAACGGCCTGAGCGCGACTGTGTCGTGCGGTTACAATGCGACCCTATTTATAGTGTTCAAGCACTTGTTTACAAAGACGTCGTATTGAAATAATAAAGATGACATTTCACAGAGTAACAAACGTAAAGTATTCAACTTATGTGTTTAAACTTATTTTAGGACAATTAAATGATATTTGAACTTAATTATTCTAGTTAATTTAAGACTAATTGTTGTAGTTGCGCCGATATGTATATTCCTAGTTACACCTTCTTTAATATTTTCATATTGAGCGAGTGAAGATATTAAAATCCTTGAATTAGTCCCTCAACGATATCATTGTTTACATACGTGTTGTGGGCATTCGCAGGAGGAGGGCTGGCTAATGGGCATAAAGGAGACCACGAACGAGAAGGGCATGTTCCCGGCGAACTTCACTCGGCCGATCTGAGCCACGCCCCGTCGCAGTCTCTCGCATAAACCCCGCGAGGGTCTCGCCAACAAAACTCCAATGTGCCGGGGTCTTTGTTGGCGAAACACTTGCCAAACCCCGACTTGAAAAATTAGCGAATTAGCCTTCAGAACCACGACAGCTCTGTCGTGCTGTACACAACGAATTTTGTGAAGTGACAAAAATGAACATTGACCCTTCTCACTAATCCGGAAGATTATATATTAACAAATAATGTTTTGTTATTCGTATTTTTTAACCAAATATAATTTATGAATTTTTAAAAAGAAAAAAAAACACTTTTTCACAATCACCAACATATCTTTTGATACATTTAAGTGACGGACGACGACGTCTGAACAAATTGCTCAGTCTTAATGAAAAAGTGACCTTATTAATCGATAATCTTATTTATTAATTGTATAAAATAATGTTTAAGACATGTACATGAATTATTTATTGTTCGGTCTCCTATCTTCGCTTGATGTTTTTTTTTTTCGAATTATTGCATTTCACTAAACACACGTCTGATTGCATTTTGTTATTTATAATGTGTCTTTTTTTTCTTCTTCTTAAAACCCGAAAATTTTAAAGTACATTGTATTTATATACAAAAAATATATTTTTGTGTACCATAGATGTTGGTTTAGTTTTTAAATTGATATGCAGAACAAAAATTCAACTCGAATAAAGTTATTAAAAATCGATTGCAAGCGTCAAATGATAAACAAAATGTTGCTATAAAAAAGAAAATGGACGCTGTTTTTAAGAAATTGACAGATTGTTAAGTTAAGTTCACTTGTATGTTTGTTTATAGACACAACTTAGATTTAGTGTATATAAAATCAATTTAAACACAATATATTGTTGACCCTATGTTATTGTTAATTATATGTTTTATTAATTATTCAATAATGCTTTGTAATTAGACATATTTATTTCACGTTTTCGTTTTAACCATATTAGTGAACCGGTTGCTAATAATAAAATGGTAAGTGGATGGGATTTAGTTTTTTTTTTCAAATTTTATTTATGGCAATACATTTTATCGGTACCTTTAAATTATTAGCCCCACTTCGTTGTCTTACCTGTTCGTGTCAAAATCGGTGCTTTAATGCATATTGTACTCCAATTTCAGGTTATATATAGAGTAAGATATTCAGGTTTTGTAAAAAATTTCCACATAATCTACGTCTGCTCGGGTAAAAGTGTTTTCAATGAAAAGCAATTTGATGTTCAAAGGCCAAACTTATTCTGATGTGTTTTGATTGAACGACAATGTGTTCGTTGTCAAATTGTAAACGTCAGACTTGGCATTTGGCGTTTGTCGTCAGCAGTGCCATGAGAAGGTCCATAATAGATGTTAATATGTAAGTTTGTTAGGATTTGTACAGTTTTTACAACTGCAAATAAAATGTTTCTCACACATGTGAATTTTATTTCAAACCCATATTGATTAGGTTTAAAAAAAACCGTTGACAAGTGTATAATATCTCATGGGGATTACTTTGAAAGGGGACAAAATAGATATTCATGAATAAATATTTTTTTTTTGAAAAAACACAAAATTCGCGATACTTTTTGAACGCCCCTCGTATATCTTCAAACAACAGTAATTTCAACTAATTTTCAACTGATGACTGAAATTGACATAAAATTTAGTTAAAAAAACGTTTTTCACGTAATGTAAAGTCGTATATAACTGAGCGACTCTCAGTCGTCTATAGTGTTAATCATTAAGTTACAAATGTCATGTGTGTAGACATTACAAATGTCTTTTTGCGCCGATGTTTGAAAATGTCAGATAAGTGTATAACGCGGTGAGTCATTCGGCCCGGCCGGCCGGCCGGCCTTGTGTTATCAGAAAGAAAGAAAATATGTTTATTTCGACAAACACACACGGCACATACAACATCGAACAATAAATTGTATTTATTTACGGCCGAAGCCAAAAAACATACAATTTTTAATTTAAATCTAACAACCTCTTATATTCGTCCACTATCATTCCTAACCCTGTTATAAAAATGTCACACTCTGGTGCAGAGCTAAGGAAACGATTCGTTAGGGCGATCATACGCGAAATTGGGCTTTGTCGGCGGAGGCTTGGCTTAATTCTTAGCAATGATTGCAGAATATTACTGCAATCAATATATTAATATTTTTAAAGTTCACTAAAATAAATACATTGCATTGTTGCAAATGCCGCGTGCGCCAAATGTGGTACTGCTCAGCATTCGTGTTGAATATAACACTAACGCCGCTGATTTTCAGCAGCGGTCATCTATCGCGATCTAAGGTTCTGTTCTCAATTAGAGAATGTCCATTTCCTTATAATATCTGTGTAGAACTGACAATGACAAAAGGTGAAAGCAATGACATACTGTGGTTGAAAGTTGAAAACTGGAAAAACAAATATAAATTTAAATAACTTCATTCTTAGTCCGGCTGAAATTTTAATATGAGAAACAGTTTATGTTAATGTTATAAGTTAAATTAACAAATTCAGTTTGTGTGATGAACAAATCAAGAACTTTGTGTGAAGTGTTTAGGGTAGAATAGGTAAGTAATTACCTGATCGATTCGTCTAATGTTTATTATATTAGATTTCGGCGCGTTGACCTGAGACCTCTACTACTCTCATATGTTAATCAAGACGGAGCTTTCGATATAAAAATCTATGTGGATTTTTATGTTAATTAATCTGTGATTTTTTATTCTGTAGTAATTCTTTAGTTGTACAATTAAGTAATGACAACTCCAATTTTTCTAATAAAACAAAGAAACAGTTTTGGGCAAATCTTTCTCTAAACAAAATTTGTTATGTCCTACCAAATCATGCTGTATCTAAACATTGTTTGTGCTTTTATAAGAAAATATACTTACTTTTTTTCACTTTGCAGGTCCTGTTAAAGTAAAGTAATAAGGTATGTTTAAATATTTCACCATTCAATTAAGGCAAGTCATATTCAATTGTGTAATGTCTCATATGATTTTTTATACATTTTATATGTTCATATACATATTTATATCATTTATGAAGCATTATTTTGTTTTTATCTACAGAATCTGATGAAATGACATTAGGAAGATTGTACTGTTTTGTAAGTTTTCTTTCTTTTTTTATGCTTATTTCTGAAGTAACAAAATTTCTTATACATATATACATGGTATCAAATTTTATTGGGGCAACAAGCTAAGTTTCTATTTGATTTAAATTATAAAATAAATTAAAATAGCTTGGTTAGACAGATATTATTTGTTGATAAATTATAGGCTGGAAAAAATAAAAAAATATATTATTTGTATTTTCTTATATTCTAAAAAAGATTAAAAGCTACCTCTTTAACACTCTTAGTATAATTGCCTTAAGGAATTATAAGATTAGTCTAATTCATTTTTAAGCTTCTTTTAAATTTCCTACCAAGCAGTAACAGCAAAACAGAGAATGTTGTGTAAAATATAAATATTTATTACTCTATATACATATAATACTTGTATTAATCTCCGGTGATATATACTTCATACTTATTTTTGTCAACTTACCTCCCCGTAAATAAAAAAGCTTTTTAACCAAACCGTTTAAATTTGCGTTATAGCTATAAATGCATAATCGTTTATGTGATATTGCGATGGCGCTGAAATTGTTTTTCGCAATTTTTTCGTAAATAAAATTGAAAGTTATTTCGTTAACACGTATAACGCGTTAATCGATTGTGCTGATTTATTAGTATCTCGACACTAATAAATCAGCACAATCGATGTGCAGAGATATTTTTTTAGTATCCATTTATTCATAGTTAATCAACACGTTTTTGGAAAATATATTCACCGATTCTATATTAGTCAAAGTTCGAGAGAGCCATCTGAATTGATCATTTTTATAGCTATGCAATGAGGCTTCAGAACTAGAAACTCAGAACATACTCACAACTAACTCTATCACTGTATATATATGCTGATCTCTTATAATAGCAGATATGTATAGACAATACCATATTGTGCCTCCATTCAAATTATAATCAACTTGTTTTTGGAGAACACTCTCTCTCTCTTATCAATCTAAAAAATACACAATATTCATAAAAAACAATGAATCATAAAAGGAAAAAAAATAAAACCAAAAAACAAAACACGTAAATAATTATTAGTAAAGTACAAGAGTAAATTCACGGACTCCGATTCGATCGGAATTAGACAATTCCTGTCGGCAAAATACTTGTTGGTTTTATATTTAAACTTGTGGATTTGAGTTTCGGTGTACGACCGATTAAGTTTATAGTAAACTATAAAAAAAATATTTTATAGTATTTATAATATTACGTGGGAATGTAAATAAACATGAGAATATGCTTTATGGCTACATTTATAAATAATTGTTCAGCAATTTCCCTGAATATAATTGTATGTATCTATGTCCTATAGTCACATGCAAATGCATTTTGTATAGACTAGAGAGCAAATTCTGGGATCAGTTGCACGACAGCTGTCAATAGGGACATACGTGGTTTTGTAATTGTCACATTTCGCGCCATTTTTATATTCATGTAAGTATACAGTTTTATCTCAAATATGTTTACTATAAATGTAGTTCATAATTCTTCGCTGTTTTCACGGGACATTTAAAATTAATATTTTTCATCAAGTCTTTAATATTATTGGTAATGGTTTATTAAAATATTTTTTTTAATTGAGTTGAAATCTCTTTCATTCAATTATTCAATCCAATCCAATTCAAAAAAAACTAAAACTCGTATGTCTATGCTCAAATTCATTTGAATACTTTGAAACATGCATAGTAAACAATATGATTAAAAAAAATATCAAAATATATATTAAATTAAAATCTTCAACATATTCCATTTAATATAAATATAAAATGTTACATAAGAGGTTTATACCAGGTAAGGCGTCATTATATAAAAATCTTATCGTATTGATGTATTTAATATATCACGAGCTCGCAGTACCGGTAATTATTACGTATCGAACAAAACATTTTCCAAAATAATAAAGCTCCATTTTTTATGGGATTTTGGTACATATTTCACTCGATATTTCATATTATCGTGATGAGATTATGTTTTATATTAATTACTACAATTAATAGCATTTTATTTAATCACAAAGTAATCCATTCGGCAAACGAAATTATGAAATGAGAATTTTATTAGAAAAACTTTGCAACACTTAACTACTAGTAGATAATAAATTTGAGTCTAAATATAATTTAAATAATAAGTTTTAAACAAGTTTAGATAAATTTATTTAAAATAAAATACTAATAGGACAAGCACAGTCTAAAAATAACTGGGATGTGTTAGCCTCGTGGCTGTGCCTAATAGGGCAATACTGTTTGAGCATCACGCACAACCTTGTCTGCTCGTACATTTTAAATAGATCGTAAAATGTATTGTTAAAGTTTAAAAGTATGTACTTAAATTATACTTATCTCCGCACTTTATGTCCAGAAAAAATTACTACGATTGTAGTTTTTAAAATCGGCTTAAAATTTGTATAGATAAATTAAATGATTGAAAACAAAGATATTTTCTTTAGAGTCAAATCGAACAATCCAAAGCCAATTAATATTTCTATAAATTGTCCATTGATCAAATCCATTGTCTGAAGAGTCCGATATGAGGTAGCAAAGTAAGAAGGATAATCTTCGTACAGCTAAAGCTACGAGAGATCCAAAGTGGACCGGTCTTAGAAGATAAAAAATCAACTTGTATATAATATATATATTCTAATGCGAACACGAGCTAAGTACAAAACTCAGTATTGTTTCGCGCAGCCAGAATGAGTCCTATCTGTCCTTGGACATATTTATTCTAAACGGGAATTATTAAAAAAACAAACTAATCAAAGAGTCAACCTCACACACTCCCTCACACAGCAACACCATTACACACTCGCATTTAATGCTAGTTCCTCACTTGTTCATACTTTCTTGTTCTATGTTTTAACCCTATTTTGGCTTTGTTTTTTTATATTTTATTTATTATGAAAACTGTTTTATTATGCTGTATGGGTTTAAGAAATAAAATAAATAATTTTTTGAACGTTATTAGCATTAAGCGAACGTCTTTATCTCAGTATTTAGGGGCCTCTCAATTCCAAGCTTTTCGTCATTTAAATAGTCCTTTATACTATAATAATTATTATTATAAATAATTCAATAGGATTTTTGTTAATTCTCGTTAAATTAAAGGTATCCATTATTAAGAGTTTTACTTAAATTGTGTAATAAAATGTCTTCATGAAATGATTGGAAGATTTATAGCTCGACACTAAATTGCTAACATAACGTGAGTACAGTTAGATCGTTTCAATGTCTTTGCGAACAGGTAAACATTTGAAGATTGCACTTCAAAATAATGATTATATTATTAGAAACATTCAGCATTTATTATTGAATTTTATATTATTAAAAATATCTAGTAAAATCACATTTATTAAGCAAGAGTGATGAGTTTCGTCTTGTATAGGAATGCCACGTTCAGAATGTAAAATTGTATGCGTTTGCATGTTGTTCGATTCTAAACGGTCATCTGTAGTCAAACCACAGACATATACATGATAAGATTACCCTCATGCTTTTTTGTATATTTAATCTTTATCGAAATATTTCACCTCCATTCAGTAAGTCTCATACCTAACGGTGAACTTTGACATATAGCAAAAGCTAGATCGCTTTTTTTTTCTCCCGATAAATCATTTCAAGAACTGAAGTGGTCTGAATTCACAGTACGCTGTAGCATTGATTGCATTTGGTTTTAAAAATACTTACGTTGTATCGACGTGTTTAAACTAAGCGATTTTTCATATCACATAACAATATTTAATTTTTATATGAACTCAGTTGAGTACTTTTCACGTACTAGAATTAGATCTTGTTAGAGTGTTTTGATTCGTTAACTTATTTGGTAACCTTTTGCACATAAAAACAGAGGATGCAATTCGTATGTATCTAACTTTTGTCACGCAATTTTCCCAGTTAAAAGCCTACAGTTTAATACACTTTCGTGAAACCGGATTTTCATTATAACGCAATTACAGTTGGAGTTGGCTCGTGAAAGCTCGGTTAGTGTAGAGATAATATTTGCAGGCGTATATTAAACCGAGTCATAACTCTGTTTGTTCATATTATTATTTTGCACATCACAATTTTTTTAAGGCACAGAATTTTCTAACGTACAAAATATCCAATTGTATGGTTCTCACGATCCGAAGTACTAGTGTATAATTAATATTGAGAAAGTATTACACTTTTAGAAAGAAGAGATGGCCCCCACTCCGGCATTTACTTCTCTACACGAGTCTTCTTATTTTCTTAAGATTCAGTATGCGTATAGATCTATTGATTGTAAAATCTATTTTTTTTTCAGTATGGAGGTAGGTGTACGAATAATTGGCATCATCCTTCGACTTCTACACCTCTTACTGAGACCGTTGTTCTGGATGCGCGCGCGCAACGCCAAGCAAGTGCCGCCAATACGGGATCCGATATTACTTAGGAGCGTGACAGACTTGGCCGCTGCAATACGAAATGGAGAGGTATCAGACATTGCGTATAATCAAATTGTTTTTCATTCGATAATATTTGTGTTAGGAAATCCATTGTTTAGCGGATGCTAGGGCATCATTGCATTTGACCTGCTGAAGATATCTTGGCACCGGGATTTCCCATGGGTATCCTTAATTTTCAGTTAACGAGCGAAAGAGTCACGCGGGCTTTCATCACTCGGATACAAGAAGTGAACGGTCTTTTGAATGCGGTGGTGGAAGATAGGTGCGATGCAGCGTTGCGGGAAGCGAGAGAGTGCGATAGGAATATCGCCGCGGCGGAGAGGGACGGCACTATACAGCAATTGTTTGAGGGCAGACCGATTTTGGGCGTACCCTTCACGGTTAAGGAGAGCTGCTCTTTAGAAGGTACCCAAACCCTGACAATATTAACACTTTGATACACAGAAACAGTAGAAGTAAATAATGTTAATAGATGTTAGTGTAAGAGCAACGGGCGGCCTTATCGCTAATAAGCTTTCTCTTACAGTCAACACACAAAATGAAAGAATGCATGAGATTTGGACTGTCGCAAGAATACAACAAAAAGAAAACAAATTAAGTAAAACGGGAAAGATAACTTTAGGCATATTTAAATTTTAATCTAATAACATTATCAAGATTTATAGTTAAGAAGACTGAATTGTGTGGAGAGTTTCTTGCCAGTTCCATGTAGAGTCAGCAATATTTAAAACTTTTTTATGACGTTTCATATGTGTACCATATGAATAAAGTTAATTTTGATTTGATGTAACAAAATGAGACGTTAAAAACATTACAGGTCTATCAAATTCCGTGGGATGCCTAGAATTGGCCGGTCGAAGGGCTACGAAGGACGGCGCAGCGGTGCACCTGGTGAAGGAGGCCGGTGGGATTCCCCTGCTGGTCTCCAACACTCCGGAGCTGTGCCTGGGTTGGGAAACCACGAACCTGTTGACGGGAAGGACCAACAACCCGTACTGCTTGAGCCGGACGCCGGGAGGCTCTTCGGGAGGGGAGGTGAGTGAGGGAAATGTGCCAACTCTTGTTTCCTTTAGGAATGTATAAATCTGACTCCATTTATTTGTTTTATATATTTAATTGTTACAACAGTTGTATATCTAATTATTATACAAAAGGATAAAAAAGAAATTTAAATAATTTAAAAAGGTTTTAGTCTTGTGACTGAACAGTCCTTTGATGTTCAGTTTTTTTTTAATGTCAAACTCGTCTGGAATGGAATTATTTACCTCGTAAAATTAGTATATAAGTAACATACTTAGTCAAGAAAAGAAAATGGCTCAACCAATCAACTCATATTAAACACTGTTCCCAAAGCCAACTATCTGAGATAATATAAAAGGACCACGCTCTCAAAAATCTTATTTTTCTTAGCTTATCTCAAAAGCTTTCATTTTAAAAAAGCCAATGTCGTAATTTTTTTTATAATCTATTTCGTTATAAACTCAAAATATCTTTATTCAAGTAGGTCTTAAAGACACTTTAGCATCGTCAATTTTCACACCACCACCGGTTCGGAAGGCAAGAACCGGCACCCGATAGCTGCTCTATTAAAATAGTGGGTTGTCTGGAAGAGATCGCTTATTAGCGATAAGACCGCCCGTTGCTCTTAAATGTACTAACATATGTTAATGTCATTTGCTTCTAGTGTTTAAGTGCGATAAAGTGTTAAATAAATAAAATAAACATTTAATACAAAATATGTTACTTACATGACCGGTATAAAACCTTTTTTGTCGCAATAAATAACATTACCCTTCATCGTTAATCACAAAGACACTGAACAATTCACATTAGTTAGGTTTACATAAACAAAGCAAAGCACACATTAGATCATCGTGTGCTCTTGTCTATTGACAGATTCACACTTAATGTATTCTTTGGTACTCAAAACGATAACTTATTCAGTTTATTATCTAGGGAAATCAATTAATTTGCATTATTTCTTTTTAATACTTCATAGGTTCTGCGATATTTCAATTGTACCCCATTGTCTTTTCCATTCACAGAACTATCCCTTTAGGTCTCGAGATATGATAAATACTATAATAATGCAAGGGGGGGTAGGGAGATGCACCTTCCCCCCCCCCCATCTAGAGATTCTAAAAAAGCTGCCAAATATAATGAACCCCGAAAATTATATTTTAATTAGCCTAATATAAACAAACAACGACCGTTATAGTATTAAAATCTGATTGATAATTAAAAAAAAATACGCTGTACACTTATTCAAACTCCTTTTTATTCAATTTTTCTAATAAATGTTATCTTATTTACATGTTTTTTATTGCGTAGTCAAGAGCTCGTGCTCGTGTAGCTTTACACATTGGACTCTGTACTGTCACAGAATACCTACAATTCTCATTCATAGAGAATGAGAAAAGTATGAATTGTAGTATGTAAAGTCAACTTGCCCCCCCCCCCCCCGCCCCTTGCGCCATCTTGTAATAACGTAATTTGTTATTATATACACATTGTTCAGTTCAAGGGTTAGAATGTTGATACAGATGTTATGTTGGGTCAGACGAGATCGTTTGTATGTCTGGGGTTAACTTGTCTTCTTCTGCTTCTTACGATTTGGAACTCTCGTAGCCTTACGAAGGTTGAACTTTGATGGCATATCAAATTGGAATTCTGTTAATAAAACATACGAAATATTAGAAATCTTTTATGTTAGCAATGGTAGAGCGACAGAGATATTTCTTTTGGTCAAAATTGTCCTAAATAAAGAGGCTTCGACAGGCCGCTTTGCTTGCGTGCGGGGCGTCGCCTATGAGCGTGTCTTCGGATATCGCGGGCTCCATCCGGATCCCGGCCGCCTTTTGCGGCGTCTTCGGACACAAGCCTAGCCCCGGTGAGCCTTCAGCTTCTTCTTCTACTTCTTGATTCACAAAATATTTATCTCAAATGATTTGTAGGTGTAATCTCGATAGAGGGCCATATACCAACTCTGAACGACGAGAACTACGGCAAGTACCTGGTGGTCGGGCCCATGAGCAGACACGCCGAGGACCTCACACTGCTCATGCGTGTCATGGGAGGCGGGCAATGCGAGCGGCTCCTGCTCGACGAAGAAGTGGATATTAGGAAACTTGAGGTAATTATTTCTATTTGAATTATTTGTGGATAAATTGCCTATGTAATATTAAAAAAGTTTTGATATACAGGTGTACTACGTGACGGAAGCCAGCAGTTCGCCAGCCCTGATCCCGGTGGAAGCGGAGGTGAAGCAGGCCATCACCGAAGCCGCTCTCCACCTGCAGGGCTGCGGAGCCACTGTCTCGCAGGTGTTGGCTTTGACAACTTTTGACAATCTTCATATTATATGACAGCATTGATAGTTGACATTGTCAAAACAATAATATATTATATAACCAACAATTATAATAATAATATAATATAAAAAAACTTATTATAATGAAATTCCAGCGCTCGTTGAAAGATTTAGATGACTCTGTGGAGATGTCGGTGTCAGTCTTCTTCTCTATGAAGGACATCCCGAACATGCTTCAGGATCCCGTTAATCCTAAGGTAAAAAGAGATTGGCTTTTCCTCCTTCACATTTAATTTCCGTCAAAATTCATTAAAATCGATATTTTCCAGCAAGACAAGAGCCTGCTGATGGAGTTGGTGAAGTACATGCTGGGCATTGGAGCGAGGTCGTTGCAAGCTCTCGGCTTCGCTCTCATACATCGGACCAATCTGTTTATCCCCGAGCATCGAACTAAGTACTACCAGGAGAAGACCGAGCGGCTCAAACAGCATTTGCAGGTATTCAAACGAGGCATTTGGTTTAACGCCATCTGTCGTTCGCCGTTAAGCTGGATGTGCTTCCAGCGTCTGCTCGGCTCGAGCGGAGTGCTGCTGTACCCCGCGCACAGCGGCACGGCGCACGCGCACGCCGAGGTGTACGTGCGCACGTCGGGCGTAGCGTATACCATGCTCTGGAACGGGGCGGGGCTACCGGCCACAGCCGTGCCGCTCCCCGGGCCGGGGCTGCCCGTCGCTCTGCAGGTGCAGCCATCTTCGCAGACGCAGACCTTGAGAAGTACATGTAACGATGAATGATGAATGTTCCAGGTGATAGCGGCGCCCAATCAGGACAGGTTATGTTTGGCCGTGGCCAGAGAGCTGGAGAAGGGCTTCGGAGGGTGGAAGTTTCCCACTGCCGTTGTGTAGTGCAATATTGATTGTAGCGCCATCTAGCTACGTATGTTCAATACGATTTTAGTGTCGTCTTCAAGACATTGGGACTGACGACACTAACACAAAATATCACGCTAAATAATGTCCAATACGATTTGTATTTATTTATAGAAAAGGAAAATCTATATTTTTTTGTATATAGGAAAATAATTAATTCTTGAAAGTGTTTTTAACCTATTAAAATAGTGTTATAAGTGGTTTTTGTTGAATGCAATGCAACAAAATAACAAAATGGAGTGATGCCGCTTGGCATTCCGTTGTCTGATCAAAGGATCCATGACTATTGTTAGCTGTAAAATAAAAAAGGCACTTATCGCCTATTAACGCATGTAACAATTGTAGTTTTTTTATTGGATGGATATTTTCAAAATATATGTATACTACGACTCGCAATATTTTTTGTACTGAGATACTGTTAGTAGTTTATGAAGATAGCTTTAATGTTATATTACCATAAAGTATAGAGATACGCCCTAAACTGAATTGTTAAGGAATTGATGTTTGACGTTTAAAATCGTTTTGTTTGGAATTATAGGTTTATATTTATGGGAGGAACATGGTTTATATGTAAATACTTAATTACAAACTTATCTAAAGGATTTTTATAGAATTTTCAATTGTATGTATGGTTATAAACATTGTTTTTACTATGAATAAATATTGATGGGTATTTTTTTTATTATTAACGCCATCTATCCAACGATTCAACATTCATTTGCAAAAGTTGATTGATGATGTTTCGTTAAGGTGGAAATTACTAAAGGTCTATCTAGTGAATATTATTTACCACCACATAAGAATTCAGAAATGTAACTAAAATTTCTTTATGAGTCAAATTAATAAATTGATGTCTAGTTTTCTTTAACCAAAATCTTCAATTAGCTTCAAACTGTTCATTATCGCTATGAAGTGCGACGACTTACGCTTTAATTTTATCAAGACTGATATCAAAAACAATAACTGGTTGATCCAGGAAACATAAAATATTTACTTGACTTTTTTCGGAGCTTTTCATGTTAAAGTTTCACCATATGACCGAAATAGGGCACAGACTCGTTTAAAACGAAACCTATGGTCCCGTGTTACGTTTTTAAAACATAGTCTGTGAAAAAGCTTTAGGCGTCACCTACGCGAATTCCCGCTACTATTGGATACTGGCAACAATGACCGAAATTATTAAAAATTCAAAATAACTGCTAATTATGTGTCTGACTTTTATTGTATGTCCCTATGTCTGTGTAGTATAATATTAACTAAAATCAAGGCAGTTTAAGTAAATAGACATCAAATATTGTTGTTTTGTTGTATGCAGCTCATCACATAAAGGTATTTTGTACCTTAATCTGCTAAAGTTTACCCAAGAACTTTTGCAAGGAACCTTTCTAATTTTAACTGCTTTGACGTATAACAAAAGTAATTAATTTAAAACACCATTATTTTAATTCACAAGCAACTAAATTAAAGAGTATACCATTGATTTTTAATTTAATCCATTTTAACAACTATTTTTTATAAATCGAATGTTATCATTTAGTGTGATTTTTAGTCAATGTGATTATTTAGCTTTCCCTTTTATGTCAACCAGTGCCATAATAAGGAAAATAAAAAATATTTAATTTTAAAAAAAATTAATGCCAAAAGCAAATGGCAACATTATTCATGTAACGTTCTTAGCGCGTGTGGAATGACGCGCCGGTGAATTTTTAGTTTGTAATACATTTGACGTAATTTTTCTATATCCAAATCATTTATTAAGGTTAGAGTGACTAACAATTATTATTCTGTTCATTACGTTACCTAGTTCTGTGTTGTGAATTTCGGTGTTGTTTTGCAGGTTTCATAATGGCCGATCAAGTAGATTCAATGTCAGATGCAGAACTTCGGACAAAACTGGCCGAGCATGGGTTCCCTGTGATGCCAATTACGGCATCGACGAGAAAACTTCTCGTTAAAAAGCTTAAAATGGTATTAGACAACAAAGCCCCTCGTAACAGTGTAGACAGTAAAGTTAAGAATAGGCGGTCTCTTGCGCGCTATTCAAGTGACGAAGAAGCAGATAATATGGATACCAGTAGTATACAAGACAAACGCAACCGCCGAGCAACAACGGGGGGCGTAATGTTGCCGCCATCCACTATCAAGACTCGGCGTACGCCAGTCAAGAAGACATCGAGTGTTAAACGTGACTCTGACGGGTCAGAGTCCGAGGAAGAAAAATCGCCAGTTCGCACCCACGAAGAAGTAGAGACGGTTACTACCAGGCGTGTTACGCGCACATACGCTAACGACCAAGAGGACTTTGAAACTGGATCAGATAGTGATGTCGATGCTGACAAGAAAACTAGTCCATTCCGCAGCAGTTCTAGGTCAAGTGATTACATCTCAAGTACGCTTCCTACTCAAGAACCTTCCCCAAGTCCACCCAAAACAAAAATTTTCTCACGACCATCACTATCTACAAACTATTCTACGCTATCTCCTTCAGAGCATCTAAATTCAATAAGGTCACGGCTCGGACTGACTTCAACATTAGGGGATAGACCCTCTAATTACTCATCATCCTCAAGTACAAATACCTTCCAGCCAACAAGTAGCACATATCAACCTTCTGTAAGTTCTTACAGACCTTCAGTGAGTACCTTTCAGCCAACAACATCTACTTACCAGTCCAATCTCTCTTCTGTAGATGAGGTCGAATCTCCATATTTAAGCAACTTCACTAGACGGCTATCAGCTCTTAAAGCTGATCCACCAAAAACGCCCACTTCTTTCATAGATCGTGATGCTACAAATGGAAGCATAATAATTCCTCGTAGGTCCTACATGACTGGTGTCTCAAGGGTTACTGCCGATAATTACAAAACGGCCAATGATAAGAACTTTTTGAAAAATAATTTAGTTTCACTTGCTCTTGTTGCTTTAGTGGCACTTTTTTTTTTTTGCCTATTTTTTATGTACATAGTTAAGAGAAATGACATAATATCGGTGGTGGATGATCAAAACAGTGTAATTCCAAAATGTCAATTGAACCACCCTGGTGACAGGCCTGGGGTTAACTGTGTACCTAACGAGCAAGTCACATATGCTAAAAATTTGCTTAAACTAATACATCCAGAATTAACTGCTAGAGCTGCGGAATACAAATGTGGAAAACCTGGCGTGATGCCATATTTGACTGAAAGGGAAGTTCTTAACATTGCCAGATCAGTTGCGGAAGCTATCGACGACAGTCAGTGTAGAAAAGACCTGGACAACCTACAGGTGTTACTGGTTCACAATCCAAGATGGGGAATCCATGTTGTTCAAATTAAAAGTTTGTATACAAATGATGTTGAATACTTTCCGTTGCTGTCGACAGATGTTGTTGTCCAACAACGTAACAAAGGACTCGTTGCTTTGACCCTGTCCGACCCTTCCACACCAGTCTCATGTTTATTTGTCAACACATTGTACTCTGCCGGATCGACATTTATTATCATTGGAACAATTGCAGCCGCAATGCTTGGAGGGCAAAAATGTTATAAATTATACGTGAATTATCAAAAGAGGAAAAGTGAAGAGATATATTCCATGGTGGAACAAATTATTGACCTTATATCACAGGAGACTGAGAGCACTGGTGAGCCATACATATCAGTAGACCACGTCAGGGATACACTAATATCTCCACAGAACAGAGAGAAAATGTCTTCTGTATGGGATGATGCCGTGAAATTCATACAGAAGAATGAAAGTAGGGTTCGTATGGAAGTCCAATCTGTAGATGGCGAAGATGGTAGGGTTTGGAGGTGGATAGCCACTCACAACAGCCCAAAACGCAGTGCTTCATGGCAAGGCCAGGCTTTTGAGACTCAAGAAGGATCTGTGAACAATTTGACAGTTTCCCCAACACCGTGCCTGAAGATTCGCAGTATGTTTGAGAAAAATGATACAAACCCAAACTTAGCCACCGTCATTCAAGATGTGATTTTAGAGAAATGTGACCGTTGTAACATTCTTCACATCGATATTGAGAGGGCCTCCTGCTGTGTGTATGTGAAATGTGCCTCCCCAGCTGATGCCGGCACTGTGTACAAAAGCTTACATGGCTGGTGGTACGAGGGCCGTTTAATAACTGTGAAATACTTACGTCTGGAGAGATACATGCAACGGTTCCCTAATTCACCATGCTCTGGGCCCTATCTCAAACCATCTCGTCAACGGAAAACTTGGGAAGAATAAATCCGCACTTTACAGACATTGATTGTCCCCAGTAGGAAAAAGGTTATTTATTTTATTTTTTCTAACAATTCAATTTCGGTGTTCAGCTGTTGTAATAATACGAGTACTTAGTTCTCTAGTGAGCAGTTCCTCGAAAGGAATGTTAAAGATTTGTTTGTTTAAGCACACATTATAAATGCTTTAGTGTGTCTGATGAACTGTTGTCCTTAGATATAGTATTGCCTTATCCAAATTTTACAAATGTGAAACTCCCCTCGACTGCAATTATTGTAAATATTTGACATCACAAAGTTGAATTTTAAAACGTCTAATATAAGTTAACGAAGTCTCAACGGCTCGCAATTTGTTATTTGAATTTTACTGTTTTGAAACAAATATTAAGTAGTTTACGTAGTTAGGGTGTAATTTGATTTTTCTTTTTTACCTTTTGTATTTTCATTCTCAGCATATATTGTGTTTTAGCAGAAATAAGTGTGTTAATTTATAAGGTTGACATTAATGTTTTGTTTAAGTCTCTCACTAATTTCTAGCGTAACATTTTATGAATTGATTTTTACTTTTAATAAATAATAATTAGAATGTTTGCTCTATATTTTGCTTTTCTATTGAAGATAGAAGTCACAATCTTATCAAAAGTCAAAAGGTTGAGGTTCAGTAAGATGGTAAACCTACACAATCTTACATTTTAAAAAACCAGAATCCCAAATCAACGTAAAACATTTATTAAAGAGACTCAAGATTTTCATAATGAATATCACAATTTTCACTTCACCAACAATTACAATTGACCAGCGAGCTTCTCATGTAAGAGATGTCATTTATGGACATTTCCATAAAAAAACACATTATATGATTTACCCTCCCAAAATAAACTAACCATATTAATCTACATAAAAACAATTATGTGGTAATTTTAATAATTAAGAAGGTTCTGTAGAGCGCTGAGGCAGCGCATCTTATCTGGAAGATAGAAGGGTTCAAAGACGTGAGGGAAGGGAGCATCCCATCCTGCCACCCGAGCTATTGGGGCCTCCAGGTGCAGGAAGCATTCCGACTAAAAACAGACAAAAGACCAGTGTTTTTCATTTTTCAAATAAGATTCAAATGTGCTTTTTCCAATTATTAATAAAACGCCATCTAGGGTTGAGCTGAAGCGTTATTATATGATTATCTGCTTTCTTAGACTAATATAATAAATGTAATACCTGTACAGTGGCAGCCAACTCAGCCCCAAAACCACTTGTCAAGGGTGCTTCATGTGCAACCAGACATCTGCCAGTTTTCTTCACTGACTGCAATTTAATGTATATACATAACCTGAATTGCGCATAAACATTTCTTTAAATGTGACAAAAAGGTACTTCTATTTATTTATTTATTTACAGCGAAAATATTATACAACATACTATATGGATCCTTTACCTCAAAAATAACAAATCTTAGATTTTTTTTCTACTTTTTGATCTTAATGAAATATTATACTACTTGTTTCTATAAAAGAAAATCATGTTGAGATAATTTATAATGATTCATATTAATTAATTAGCTCTAAATCATTGTTATTAACGTATTAGTATTTACAAAATGACTCTTGTAGTGGCAGTATGAGATATTTGCTACTTCTCAGAATTCCTGGCACATACATTACACACAGCCTCTTCATCCCAGGGCAGAATGGACATTAGGTCAATGACCTCACAGCTGACTCCAAGTGTCTCTTGAGCACTTTGGGCCACTTCTAGTAGGACATGCACTTGGGTGCCCCAGCCTATCAAAGTGGCTGCGTCACCTACAAAACTACTTGATCAGTTCACTTTTTAATTATTATTTAAATACTACTACTTGATAATAATAATTTTAAAAAATATAATTTCGTTATGGAAAAGTTTCTGTGACCTTCTCTTAGCACTTGTGCTTTGCCTATAGGTATTTCATAGCTATCAGTGGGCACCTCCTCAGCAGCTGACCGGTACAAGATCTTTGGCTCCAGAAACACACAGGGATCCCGTTCCTTTATACAGGCTAAGAGAAGACCTTTGGCAGAAATGGGTCCTCTGGGAATAACCACCTATAATTTTTTGAATAGCATTTCATTCTAATTTTACTGAAGAAAAAGTATTCTTAAAAGTAATTTATTATTGTAAACCACAGTCAGTGAACAACATTACATGATATTAAAGTTATTGCAGTACTTTTGTAATATTAGTGCATTCTACTAAACAGAACTACTAATATTAGTGATATGTATATTCTATTACCTTAAGACCAGGAGCATGAGAAAAGAAGGCCTCTGGGCTCTGTGAGTGGTACAATCCCCCATGCCCCACTGCCCCACAGGGAGCTCTGACTGTCAAACCACCACAGTCAAACTGACCCCCAGACCGGTATCTGCACTTTGCTGCTTCATTAACTAGCTATAAACAAATTTAATCATAACATTTATGCTCGCAAATTGGAGTTATTGTGTTCTTACAAATTGAACCCAACATTTTTGAATTTATTTTTAAATATAATAATTTAAGTGAATTAACAAATTTACAATGTACAAGAGCTATGTCTTACTTGATCAAAGGCAGGAAAAATGTAATCGGCAAACTGTATTTCGGCGATTGCAGTAGCACCCGCTGTAGCCAATCCAATTCCAAATCCAGCAATGCCCTGCTCACATAACGGTGTGTTGAATACTCTATCGTTGCCATATTTTTCCTGAAATTATGTAACAGTACATAAGAAACTTATTATAGTAACAGTTTATAAATCATATTATCTATGGACAAGGCAAGAAAGGGTACTGTACTATGACAATGATGAAAAATATACTTATTACGATTACTCATAAAGTGTCGACTATAGAGGAAGTCATAGGTGTAGAATCATTTAGATTTAAGACGTTTCAAAATGGTCCTATGTATCTTACTGAATAAAGTTTTCACTTTGTCTATTTATATATTTTTCTGTTAGATTATCTTCAAATATACTTTCTTAAGTATTAATATAACAATGAGTATGTAAATGGAATGTTGATATCTTAAATACAAATATAACTATTTGTTTTTTAAATACCTGAAGGCCAAGGGCACATCTGAAGACTCCTCCAAACCCTACGTCCTCACCAAACAAAACAGCACTCAAGTCAGTTTTTAATGTAATATCCATGGCATTATTTATCGCTTGCATCATATTCATTTTTGTTGTATCTCCTGGAATGATATACATATTTATTATTTTATGAGACCACATCTATAAAAACATATGACGAATATAAAATATTTCAAAATAAATTTTAAGTGATTAGACAGATATTTTTTTCTTAAACCTATTTAAATGTAAATAAGACTCACCTTCTATCGGCTTATGCTCATCTGGGAAAAATGTGAAATGTGAAGACATTCGTTTCATAAAATTGTTCACATTTGATAACAAATATTGGGAAACCAATATTTTTTTATATACTGTCCCGTTCATTTTATTTAATCCGTCCTCGCGACCGCAGTGTTTGAAATAAATTGACTGAATAAATTAAACCAAACATCTTATCTACAATTATAATTTTAACCAACGTAACCGATAAAGACTGATAGCACATGAAAAGAATTATTTCTGTTTACAATTCATTTAAAACTCGACCTTGGTATTTATTTCGTTTAGGTATTTAAAAAATAAAACAAGTCCTGGTTTTTGAAATAAGTAAAATTATCTACAGTCATTGTTAGTTCCAACTTAAAAATAATATAGCTTATTATATTTTTTAATTATTTACGCCTATAAAATAATATTGAGTTAAATATGATAAGCAGTCAGTTGTCAGTTGTCACTAGATGACATGACAGAAGCCAGAAACTAGAATAGAAAACCAGAAACTGCAACGACATGAAAAACTACGCGCGAAAATTTAACATTGCAAATTTAATTTAGTTCTAACATTTCAGTAAAATTGTTTTATTAGGTATTAGACCTAGGAATATTAAATATAAATTTTCATATTTTTAACGCTTTATTGCCTATTACAGTTTTTTTCATAATTAATAACAAAATATAGCTTTAATCTGATCAAACAGAAACATTGCTTATTTTTGATATAGAACTTATTCATTTATGTATATTTTGCATATACGTCCTACTCGTTCTGATTTTCAATTTTTCATTAGTAAAATTAAGATTTCTGTTTGCAGTAAGTTCTGCCATCAATGCAACTGAAATAAAGCTTATAATGATAACAATAATTATATCATGGCTTGATATTGATATGTTCTTGTTTAAAAATTACTTATTGTTAATCACTCCAGTTAAATAATTGTTAATCGACCACCATGTAATGTCAACCCCACTGGGTTTCTTATCGGTTCTTCTCAGATGACGGCGCACTGTTAACCCATGTCAACTTAGTTATAGTTACAGGTAAAGATTTATGACTTTGACTTTGCATATTTTCTTAATAACAAAACCTAATCTTAGCTGTATACTGATTTTTCTTTATAGGGAAACCGGGGATGACCCTTGGCCTAGAATCGTTTTGGACACCTACGTAATATGTATGGCAGACAAATGGCATATAAATAAAAAGTTATTTTTTTTATATAAATAAAAATAGCCCTGTATACAATGATGTTATATTATTCACGGCATTATTTAACGAAGCATATAAGCAATGACTCAAGAGATAATTACAAAACCGCAAATTGTTGAACTCGATACAAAGCGAAAATCTCAACTCTTTAATTACTTTACGTTAACTTTAACAATAAGTTTTACGAAACGATTAAACGTTAATCATCCGAAGGAAATTGAAAATTATTTTAACGCTTTATTAAAACCGACGAAGCAATTAAGGATGGGTAGATTACTAAATAAATTGAAAAAAAAAAATGGATTTGAGAAGTGGTAAAACTCTAAAGGTAACGGTGTGCGTAGATTTGCAACCGCCACTGCGGTTTAAAATCAATAAAAGTACCTATTATTTATTTAAAGGCACTTCTCAAAACACTCCCAAGTTCCAATTAGATCTAATTGAGTATTACAGACCTCACAAATATAATAAAATAGTATTTTTTAAATGAAAATATTTAATATTATATAATTATATTTAAGTAATACTGTTGAGAAAGACCGACGATTAAGTTATAGTGCAATGGCAATGAAGCTAGTTCGAAGCTATTTTTATTAAAATATACGTATTTAATTAAGTTAAATGTAACTTATGTGTTTATTCTTTTTTATATCAATGTTCAACATTATCCTTATTATAATCAATTTAAAAATATTGTATCATCATAAATAACACATCATTGTTTTATTAATAAACATTTGTTTTAATTAATAATAAGATATGTCCAATGATGTAATTCGCGTATATCCATAATGCTATAAGACAATTACATTCCACCTGCATATGCCAAATGCACTCACCTCTCACCACAGGTAGGTCTGCGTAAGCGCAGCTGTGACTTTTACTTTCGATCACGAACGACGAACGGACGATGACTTCTACGTAAATACAAATATGAATAAGACGCGTACTATAAAGACACTGCTAATATGTACTAAATTATATACTTTGTTTAAGGCGAGTGTGTAAAAAACAAAATACCGAAAAAAAAGCTTTTTTTTCTTCTGTCAATTGTCAATTGTGTAAATAAAAAATTATTACCGCGTTCATTTCAGTTAGATACGTTTCATTTTAACTAATTACGACATTAAAATAATATAAAGTTGTGTAGATTTTGATGTTTGGCAAACTACATATTTCAAATATGGCTCGTACTCGATAAAATTATTAAATGTACCCACCCGCACCCACATTAAGTCTAATTTGGCCTATAGCACCAAAAGATAAGGTTAACTTAAACTACAAATAGCCGACTGAATATTACAAGGACACAACAATTGCTAGGCAACGGTTGTAAAATACTCATACTCTAAATAATTTTCACTGAAATTCTTTTTATGATAATCAGTAGAAATAATTGTAAATTTAAGTTAAAATGCTAGTAGTTGTTGTACTAATCAGGTGAAACGGATTAAAATAATTATATTGTTAAGAAATCTCAGTTGAGAATATTGTAGGGTGCTTGGTTTATTTAAGCCTTGTATACTAGTAATATCGATATATATAAATAGCCCTATACGATCATGAAAGGTATATTTTGATAAAGATTTTATTTTTCTGAATTTCAACCCTATCTTAACAGCGTAACAACAGAGCCTTATCCATCCCGGCAGGCGGCTATTTGCATATGACTTTATCGTGTTGCCTTAACAGACATGCTTTTCCAATAAAATATCAAGATATTGGACGCTATTTTTTCGGCTAATGTATTTGTAATTTATTTAGCACTTTCACGTTTCGTCATACAGCCTTTTGTTTAGGTCCTCTTCGAAAGGAAATGTTAGTCAGCTAGTATATTTCAACAATCTATTCCATAATTCGTCTGATATAGGTTCACAATGATTGAAGATGAAAGAATAGAATTTGTGTTGCTATATTAATCTTATAATGCTATAATGGGGTTGTTAATAAGGTTGTTCTCACTGTAATGTAAATGTGTGCTCCTATTTCGCTATGCCCACCAATGATAGTAAAAGTATTTTTTTTTATTGATTCCCTTTAATATAGATTCTGACGCATCCGCTGGTGCATGGTGTAATGGTAGCAGATCTTGAAAGGCGTGCTGTAAACATTCTTGGCGATTTAAAGGAGTGGCGGAGAGTTTCTAGCCAGTTCTTCTCGTCCGCTCTACGCCCTTGATTTGGGAACTGGCTGTAAATGTAGAAGCGAAAAATTTAAAACTTATTTTGTTGACGATTCATAAGTGTACCTTGATGACCTTTTTTTTTTTTTTTTTATAGAAGAGGGGGCAAACGAGCAGGCGGCCCACCATAAAGGTGAAGCCGCCGCCCATAGACACTCACGCGGCTGGTAGCTCGCGAGTGCGTTGCCGCCCTTTAAAGGAAAGGGGAGAGGGTCGAGGGAAGGGGAAAAGGATGGGCACCGGAAGATCTCACTGACCGAACGAAACGCGAGTACAAAATGAACAAAGTCCAAGTGCATCACTTTACGCCGGTTTTCTGTGAGAGAGTGGTATTTCTCCGGCCGTGCCTGCTCATTCAGTTGAAACTCTAAGTAACAGCATGGCACTCCCACTCCAAAAAAGCCTATATGAATAAAGATATTTTTGATTTTGATTTGATTTAATACTTACAATAGATACAGTATCTGACATTTTAAATTATACACAAATATTTTAACTTGATCGAACAGCATCAAAAATTCATTATCAATTGTTGCTAGTATGAGAATATAATTAAAATAATAAACGCTGTTGACATATTTGTTATCTACCGAAATTCCGATAATTTTCCCTAATGACAACATCTCCCTGATCTAATACCCCGAAGTAAAACGTCACGACCTCAATTTAGGTGTCTATGGCGTTGGCGTCGCAATGAATATTCAAACAGTCCATAATTAAAACTCATCCCACATTTCATTCACTGTCATCCCAATCATTCAAGGTTATTCAGGATAATTTACCCCCGAAAACACTGTAAGGTGAGCATTTATAGTAAAGATTTGAATCTATCGATTCAGCCTGAAAGTTCTACGCCAGAAAGACAAGATATACAGTCGTAAAGTCACTGCGCTTAAAAAAAGATCGTACGAGTTGTTTAAGGGCCCATGAAAGATATAATCATAATAAAGCCCCAGTGTTGTCCGAAGCAAGGCTGTCTAATAAGACTTCGCATCCAGTTATTTTCTGTAAAACATAATTGAGTACTGTAGCGACCTTAAATCTTATGACGTCCCTATATGTAAAGCGACTGCTAGATCGCCTGTGAACTCCTCGACATGAACCATATTATAACTATATATTTTCAGTTTTTCAAATAGCCTAGTCTGCAACAGAGTAGTTACTTATAAGTTAAAGTTGTGAACGATCATTTTGTGATTATACGAGTAACATTTAAATATCGAGCAGAGCGAAATACACCTCTTCATGTTACCTTTGTTATTTAGAGTAATATTGCACGTATGTAATGGACACAGGTGTCCCTTCTTAGGCGATTTATTGTAACATGGATGCAGGATTATTCAGCTATAAAGACCGCACCCGAATCGTGACATCGATTAGACGCAAACGGTGCACAGTAATCGAGAAATACTGTTACGAAACTATAAAATATTGTGGAGCTAAGTTACGTACGTAGGTATTTTAAGTTGCGTTTGTCGAGTGGCTAAGACGTGAGCGGCGCGAGTGCGCCACTTCTCGACATTCACATTTAGTTGCGCGCCAACCGCCGCGCGGATCACACGTGTTTTGTTGTAACGGCCAGAGACCGGTACACCTGTGCCTTTGCCCGTTTTATTCATCCGCTAACACGTAAACATAGTTGTCACGTCGTTTGGACAAGTGCAGCCGAGTGGGATTGGAAGCGGTCGCCGCGTGTCGGACGCTCCCGAGTGACAGTTGCATTCTGCAGGTGCTTGCTTCTTTATTAATTGAAAAGTGATTGTATTATGGTCACGGCCGTGGTTCACATGTCCGGTCCAGTTTTCACGATCGTTGCCTCGGTCTTAGAATTCCACTAGTTGCTTTGTTTGGTACGGAATACGGCATCTAACTACACTTGTTGATACGCTAGCAACCCTTTTGATGTTTTCCTCCGGCGCGTCACGATACATCTCGCTCGGTTTTCTACAGATGCTCGTTACATCAACTTTCCAATAATTTTCTTTAGCGTTGCTGTACGATTCTATTCGCATACATAACTTGCGACACCTTGCATTTAGCCAGGCCAAATATTTAATTGTCGTTCAGCAATTTTTCAAATTATCTTTATTAGCTGCCATAAACAATAATGTGTGCTATTTTAAATACACATGTAATGAAAATGCAATAAATCATAATAATTTTAGTTATTCAGCGATAACATGGAAAGCATGCAATAGATTAAAAACAAAATAATTAATGTATTAAAATAATTCACATCATCATTGGTTGGTCGAAGGTAAGCAATCAAGAACCCACCAACTACCAACCAACATATTTTTCATCACAGTCGTTGTTCAAGAACATTCGATTTATTAAACCCTTATTATATCGGTAATAATTACTCTGGCGTTGTTGTTTTTGCTTCGCTTACATAATTTTGTGTAAAATTTTTAATTATTTTATGTTACGTGTATTTTTTTATGGTAATAACGGGTAAACTGTTTCTGAAATGAAACTGACAGGATGACAATAGCACACAATGGAATTTCACCCTTGAAAGGAGCGAGACATTTTTAAAATAAAATATTTTCTATTGTAATGTGGAGTTCCATCGCAATACAGTTAACGGAGGCATATGATTCTCTCGCAATATTACCTTCTTGATATCATTTTAGAACGAATCCAAAACCTGGCACCGTTTTTTGCACGTTTTTTCTTCGATTTGCTTTTACATATATTAACCATATATATATAGCCAGGCAGTAGTGAAATGTACGTTGTATGTCTTCGTGTCTTAAAATATAGGAACTTGAATACGTCAGTTGCTTAACTGTGACCTCTATCAAAAGTAAAAATTAAATGTTTTTGGCGCTGTTTAATATAAATTATCTTTTCTTCACATATACATAAAGAAAATTGAACGGTTTAGTAAGTATTATAAATTGGTGTATGTTTTTTTTAAAGCTATAACAGTTATTAGTATAGCCAACATTTGATTTAACTTATGGAACAAGCTGCCCGCCACGGTATTTACGAACCACTACGACTTAGGGTCCTTCAAGAAAAAAGCGTACAAATGCCTTAAAGGCCGGCAACGCACTCATGAGCTCCCAGCCACATGAGTGTCCATGGGCGGCGACTTCACCTTTATGATGGGCCTCTTGGTCGTTTGCCCCCTCTTCTATAAAAAAAATACTTCTCTTAAAGGAATTACGGTGGTACAAACAAAAGATCGCGAGTTCACAGCGTAATAACAAAGGAACTCATAGAGAAATATTAATGGGCTCTTATCTGTATTATTACAGATTATTAAAGACATTCGATGTTATTAAATAAAATATTTCAACAACTAGAGCAAACATTTAAACGAAACATTTGTCCTTTTTATCTAAACAATGCTTGAGTAAATATAACAGTTGTTAATCTGTATTAAATTTATAAGGGAGGTAATAATTTATATTTTGATAGTAAGATTTTTGTGAAAAGCATCTGGTCTTTATTTTCAAAGTGTTCAATAATGATTCGATAATTCAATAACATGTATATCAATTTTACAAAATAAAATTACAATACTCAGACAAGTGAATTTAAAAATCCACCAATCATGTTTCATATCCGGTCTTAAATACTGTCGTTTGATAAATTGAGTAATAGAACAAAATTGTATGGAATACCTACATATTAGATCATTACTGCTTATAAACCGCTTATTTAATAAGCAGTTACAGAGATTACAGTTATGAATGGATTTTAATCTTGAGTATAAGGTTAAAGGTTAAATTAATACAAATTAACACAAAGATGAGCGAGCCTTTGTTTGTGGAATTATTATTAAAAAAAAGTATTTCTAAAATGCCTGATTGCTTGTAGCGCCATCTGCGCTGGATAACTAATACTTATTTAATTATTTAGACATTTTAGTCTGACACATTTTGGTGTTTCGTGAGATCATTGATTGATCTAGGGAATGGGAATATAAGGGTTGCTTGTTTTAATATTATTTGTAATAAGTAAAGTGGCGAAGTTAATTACAAATATTGACCGCCTGATTCACAAATGCAATGATAGTGGTAATGTATATAGATTACATACTAATGCGTTTATTGAAAACATCATTAAAATGTGTTTTATGAGGACGTGTAAAATGTGCAAAGTAATTCAATCCATTAATACAATTTATACCTTCGTGCATTCGACTTAATCGAGATTATACTGAGTTATAGCTGACATTACGGCGAACGAATTAGTGTATCAAAAAACTGGTGTAAAGCAACGAAAGGAGGTTTTGCTTTCCGACGGCACATAGACGATGTTTGATGTGTAAAGACCTCTTTGGTACCTCTTTGGCTTTGTCCAAGCAATTAAAATTACGCTGTACCAATATTCCATTAGATGGTTCGAAATTTAAAATAACGTGTTTATTATTTATGGATGTGGATTTGATAAGGAGTATTCATGTTACGTGTTGCAAATTTTAAATGAAATCTTCACTTAGTAGGGAAAAAGTCAAGCAAATTCATTCTAATATTCGCTTTATAATTCTTCTTCGGGAAGCCGTTTTCCTTATATGGTTTTATGGCATCAAGTGTTCTTTCATAATAGTGTTAGTATCGAATGAGTTATGAAGTAATGTTCTTGATTGACAGATGTGGGTTGTGACATTTCAGCCAATCATGTGTGGAATCTGTGGGCTAAGTTATTTTATGAATTCGATTTACTTGTTTTGTTTCTCTATATTATGCGTTGAGGGATAGTCTTTTTATAATATTTATTTCTAACATAAGTAAAACTGATAACTAACAAAGTGTATAGTTTCTTGATGTAACAGTTTAGAAAACTCGTTATCTTTTGATGCAAATTGCCAGAACTCTTTGATACATAGTTGTATGCTTTATCTAATCTATATGTAATTAATAATTAAACGCAATTAATCACTTTAACGGAATCCATATATATCCTTTCTTTAATTTTATGTGAAATGTTTTTAATCTGTGACACTTCACTTATTTCGTTAACTGTTAGAAATGTCAAATATTATCTCATTTCAATATATTCTGAATATAAACATCGATGTAAATAATGTTGCGAGAATATTAAGTTTTGAGTCATATGTATAATGCAACACTTAACAAATTAAATAAAGATTCAGTCTTACTCATTTTATAATAATTTGAACACACAGTAAATCTCATGCTAAGTGAAGAGCAAGAGTTTGCAAGAGTGATGCAACAATGATTTGCCGCGGATCAGAACGTCGATCCGATGATATAAGCGTGTTGCAACGGAGCCTTGGTGTGCAATGTTTGAAAGCAAACTTTTTTACACTTTTTGTTATGAGTCACTTGGGTTTCGTATAGCTGGGGACATAAGTCCTTCCCAAGAAGGCTTCTAGATAAGAGCCAAAAAACGTTAAGGGCGTAACATTTCCTATAAGACTGGCAATGCACTCACGAGCCACGTGGGCGAAGGTAAAGTCGCCGTCCATAATTGTTTATGCCTACTTCGCCTTTATGTTGTGCCTCCTGCTCGTTAGCCTCTTCTTGATTGTTACCAACTTTCAAACGTCACTAAAACTTAGTTTACATGAGAACCAAAGTCTGATTGGTCTTTGGAAGCTCTTTTTTAGAAGTATGGTCAAACAAGCTGGATGAACACCAGAAAGGTGTTGCCCATAGACACTTACTTGGTTATGACCTTTTCATATTTGGTACGCTCTCAACAAGGACTCTGAAGTCCTATTGGTTCGTACCGTGATGTGACTTGATCACGACGCTAGTGAAAATACTAAAAAATATCAATGAATTAGTATATAGGTTAGATAAAAATGGTAGCTGGTTTCGCTTAGAGGCATTTTATTTATTAGGCAGGTGAAGTCTAGCACAAGTTGACAAACAAATGAGGCATTGTGGAAAATTACAAGCCCAACTTAAGACTAATAAGTAATGTAAGTCTAACCTAGTTTAATAATATAACATTTAACATAAGCAAGTGTCCAATAACACTACTTAGCGGAACTTATTCCGTTCTTGTTTTATTTTCGGTCTAACACTAAGTCAATAGTTCAAACACATAACTAAAAGTTCTAATGCATTATTAAAAGCACTAAATAACAATTATACGAACCCCTATCCAAATTTATTAAGATTCTTTTATTTTGTCGGTTGCCTGGAAGAGATCGCTTATTAGCGATAAGGCCGTCCGTTACTCTCATATGTAATAGCAATAATTAACTAACTACAATTGGTGCAACAAAATGTAAAAAAAAATCATAAATTAATTTGCTGACAAAATAACGATATCAAATTATTTTATTCATTACAAAATAATTATTATCAAGTTCAGAATTATTAACTACTAAGTGAATCAAAACACTTTGCTCTATGTGAGACGTGCAAGTTACGTAAGAAATATTTAAATGAGAAACTGCTAATTATTAACTATAAAATTGTTACTAATGCTAGTATCTATATTTCGTATATATGCGAGTCTGTTAGTTAAATACTGTATTAAGGAAAGAAGATCTTTGGCTATGCTGACTCATGTCAGCATAGCCATAGTATAGCATAACCATAGCTCAGCATCGGTACAGTTAAGTTCCTGAGAAGCCAATGCTTTTGTAATTTGAATTTATAAAGTAACTGACAGCATTGTATTTGGAATTAGCAGCTATCGAGTTTCATACAGGCTCTTCTCGGTAGATAACTTTCGAACCTTTGAAAGGTAATGTAAACATTACCTTTATAAATTAATTTTAGATATTTACGCATTCGCTGGATTATGGTACAATGGTACCCTACCGAGCTGAGAAAACTCGGCTTAATTGATTTTTTAACTATCCCAGTACAGTGTTTGAAGCAAGGCTAAACTGAATTCATACATAATTCATAAAATTGATTGTTAGCCATTACCGATAATATTGATCACAAGAATAAATATGAAATGTGTACATTTATACACGGATGAACACAAACTCATGATTTATGCAAGCAACATTTGCGTGTTGTCTGCTTTCGATACCATAATTTAATGTTCATGTGAAAAACTAAAGTATTCACCTACACATACACTTGAAAATTTACGGTTTTGCATACAGACATTTTCCATTTCCCTTGTATGTTTACTTCGACACAATTTAGTATTATTGAATAACCTACACATTACAAAAAAGTAATATAAATATAACCAGAATTTTAGAAGAGGATCGTTCTTTTTTAAGCACATGCTCACATGGGCGGATCGTTATTGCGTTGCCGGCGTTACAAGAATTGGTTTATTAAGTTACCTAATAAGTATTAAGTAAAACAATACAAGATGTTTATTTGGGACTTGATTAAATCAGACAATTGGAAATGTTGGGGTAACCTTTAACATTCGAGAGGAAATTTTGTAAGCAGGAAAACACTTTAAACTAAATGCTATCAATAGGCGTATAAATATTTTTATTTTCGTTTGCTTAAAGACGCGAAAATCAAACGGAGTACGTTCAGTATAGTTAATTTTCGGTGCAAATGGCATATTTCCAAAATTAAGTTTTCAGAATTGCGTCGCAATAAAATACGATGGTTTGTAAACTCAAACTCAAAATATTTTTATTTAAGTAGGTCTTTATAAAGACACTTTTGAATCGTCAATTTTTACACTACCACCGGTTCGGAAGGCAGTCATCTACCGAGAAGAACCAGCAAGAAACTCGATAGCTGCTGTTTCAAAATAAACAGTTAATACAAAATTGTGCTACTGACAATTAAAATAACAAAGCATTGTAAGGCTACTCAAGAATTGAACTGTCCCGATGCTGAGCCAATTGCCGACACATTAAATGGTATGATATTAAACGACAGACAAAGACGATCGTATTGTATTGTTTTCATTTGAAAATATAATATTCAAACGATAACGTCTTGCCGTTCTAATTGTTATCAATTTTTCATTTGAAAACTTGATGTAAAGCTTACAACATATTTTTATCTTGGGATTTCAATAAGAATGTGTTGTAAATGGTGTTGATGAAACAAAACTAACTAACTATGTTTAGTGTCCGAGTAGCGTACGAATCAACATCGAGATCTTGTATCGTTCATATTCCTAACATTATTATTATTTATAATTACAACATGTCAATATTGTAATAAATATTTTTCATTTTCCATACGAAGATCATATTAACATTGGCTTTTACTGACCATCGTCTGCTCCCATAATAATTCATTTCTTTCTCTCACGTTGTGTTATCACGGTTATGAAATGTGACAGGTATATCCGAGTGTCAGACATTTGTGGTTACCACCATGAATCAGCTGAATTGAAATGAGCCAAACTGAAAGACCATTTCTTAAAAGACCTACAACGCACATACGATCTGCCCATGTGAGTATCACCGGCGTATTTACCTCGTGTACCTATAAACTTGCCTGATTTACTTGCTTCAAAAAAACAATGCTCAAACGATCCGTATCACCGTGGTAGCCTCCTAACAAGTCTGTGTATAAAGGCACACCAGTTACGCAATACATTGAGATAATTCTGACCATTCACCGGAAATTTTATACTTAATATTACCATTACGACATTATGTTCAATTTTTTAGCCTTTTGGACGATGATAAGACTTCTGAAAATTTAATTCTAAATAATGAAATTAATATTAAGTCCATTTTGGCTAGTAATGTTCAACCTTACATGAATTTTGTACCCCGTTTGTAATGGATTAAGGTAGGACGAAGGAGTCTTAGCGTGTCTATAAAAGGTCTTTTAAGGCTTAAATGTACCTGCATATTTTATGTATTAGTTGGTTCGTATAGAATCTTTTAAAGCGTATGAAAAGTCAGAAAATAGTAATGATTTCTCTTGAACACTATTCCACCGGTAACGAAGTGCAATTGGCTTTGCTACAGGAACCGGGCGATTCGTAGTCGATATTCTTTTTGCTAAATTACTGTAAAACATCGGTCTTATGTTAGAAACACTAACAATCCTGTTGGACCTTATTAGAATCTTGTAACGGTACAAGGCTTTTAAAACAAATTCATTTCGATCCCTTACTTTAATTAAAAGTAGTATATTTTGTCATAAATTAATATCATATTGAAGTATTTTCTTTATAATAAAATAGTTTTTAGACGGACCTTGACTACTTATATGCAACCAAGAGCTCGGTCTTCTTGCTTTGCAGGGTGTGGGCCAGCGAGCTAACAGCGTCCTGTTAAAAATGATCTCAGATAGAGTTTTAATTTGACAGATTAATTTGCTCTTCTTCACTGTTCCAGCCTGCACAAATTGTCACATTATAATAGTTTAGTTATTAACAAAAAAAACATTGTTAATTCATTAAGAAATAAATAAATAATAATTATTTATTTAGAACGTAATAATAATATACTGTATAATAATCTTATTTGTATTTATTGGTGTTTTCTCTTTGCAGATCTGTTCGTATCGGCAGATTATTTTCAATTCTATTTACTTTAAACTATTCAATTAAATTACTTCGATCAAAGGTGAAATCAGTGGAGAATAAATAGGTCAAAATTAACGATACGGTTAAATTTAATTCTATTATAGTTGATCATGTGAGCAACTCATATTGTATGGAAACTACAAAATTATCAATGTAGCGAATTAAGGTAAAATTTTCAATGACCTTACTCAAAGTCACATATAGTTCGTTTCATATTTTATTTTATTATATCTGTCCCCAGAGATCTTATGTGCTAAATACATTTAAAACAATAAACCTATGAGATAAAACAACTAGGTTTTGCACATAAGACAATTAAATGGAAACTTGAGACATTGGGGACAGTGGGTTGTCTGGAAGAGATCTCTTATTAGCGATAAGGCCGCCCGTTGCTCTTATATGTTCTAACATCTGTTAATGTCATTTGCTTCTAGTGTTTAAGTGCGATAAAGTGTTAAATAAATAAATAATTATACAATAAAAAAACAAATGCGATATTTAAATATGATCGGCGTTTTGAGTTATTTTAATATAACAAAATCACACACACGTATAATTAACTTTTCAATAATATCTCGTCTGTCAGACCAACGTCAGTATGAAAACACAATGACAGTTGCATTTTATATTTCTCAAGATTAACATAAATTTATTGAATAATCCACTAAATAAAAATGTATATTTTCTGTTAACATTTAATTGTATATAACATCATCAGCTTTCAAATAAAAGTCCGAAGAGAGGCATTTGGATCCTTTTATCTTTTTCATATAAATCCCAAAAGCTTTGACCTTCCTTTATTGGTTTAAGTAGGCTGTAGATCAATACTGTTATCGACTGATAACAATTCATTATTCTAGGTCCAGTCGTGAGACCTAAATGCAGTGATAATGCCTGCATTCGGAATGCCAAGGTCCCCCGCATTTACTCTAGTTGCTAATAAAAACTATACGCTTAGGTGTGGTTTTGATAACCTGATTTTTTTACAACCTAAGGCCGTGTACTTTCCGAATTTTTTTCTAATACTCGCCAACTGGGCGTGGCAGGTTTTTTCATTCGATTTTCGAACTTACTACACCATGCTAAAATGTATCTTTAATAACTAATATCTATACTAATAATAAGACAGTAAAAATTGAAAAACTGTACATTAAATATTTTTCCAAAAAACTGAAAGGAGGCAATTAAAGAAGAGTCATAGAAACCAAAAAACCAATTTTTGGAATTCTTGTCTGTCTGTCTGTCTGTCTGTCTGTCTGTCTGTCTGTCTGTCTTGTACTTTATAACTTGAAAACTACTGAACGGATTTGAACGCGGTTTTCACAGTTGGATTATATATAATTAGGAGCGTTGTCAAAAGTTTATTTTGTCAAAATCGGTTAAGAGAAAAAGAAGTTATGGTCAATTGAAAATTTACTTCAACCACTGCTTCAAAATTTTTAAACACTTATATTGATTGATTAGTTATATATTGTTAAATATGTTCTAATATAAGTTAATCTTAATATTAAAACTTATGAGAGGTAACAAAAATAACAAATAACGCAGTGCGCGCGGGCGCGGTTGAAGTGTTGAACAATGTGCTCGATAGATGGCGTTGATAAAATTCGTCAACCTAGATTTATTTTATTTTTTTATTTCTTATACCTATACAGCTTATCAAAAACAGTTTACACAATAAAAATAGATTAAAAATAAAGCCAAAATAAGGTTTAAATATAGAACCGGGAATAGAATCTAAGATCAGAAAAAAGAATAACAAAAAAAAACACGAACAGAACAAGTGGAACTATGTGAAGTACGAACATTTTAGTGTGTGTGTGTATCAGTGTGTGCAATGGTGTTGCTCAGTGAGTGAGTGTGCGAGGTTGAGTCTTAGTTTTTTTAAAAGAACTTCTACTTAGGCCAAATATATCCATCGCGGTATTAAGATGCTCCATTGTGTAATGACTACCATGCAGTTCAAACTTTCATTAACGTTTTACCCTATGATTATTTTGAGTGAACACCACCTATACAAACAAGTAAAAGGAAACGAGTGAAGAGACGTTTATCGTTTGTCCGCATCCATTTTGCCACCTACATCCTTAACGTTAATGAGGTTTACCTTTTATTATTTGGTCAAGCTAATAAGTAATTACCTCACAAGTACGTATTTCGTACTCATAACTTCGTAAGAATTTTCTTTCAACTCTTAACCGCTGAGGAGTTTTACCTTCCATCATCAGCTCATCCACTTAAGAAGATCACTATCAGAATATAAAATTGTCAGAATATTAATTGCCTGTACGTTAATTTGAAAGTTGCCCTCGATTTCCCCGAATCATCCGATCCTGTAAAGCTACATCATCCCTGAGTAACACAGGCTATATATAATTCCAATTGTAACAAGATTTTAGCCCGTGAAAGAAAGCCCTGTCGAGATCATTAAAAAACGCTATATACTTAACCAAATTACACGTGGGCGAAGCCGCGGGCGGAAAGCTAGTATTTTATATATGCAAAAATTTCGCTGCATCTTTTCAAGAGCCACTTGTGGTCGGACCCTTTAATGTAAATCAGGTGGTTTTTTACTTAAATCAATCGGGGTCGTAAAATTAAGTGGTTAATGTAGGTCACATACAAATTATTAATGATTTTTACTGGGTGAATTTAAATTGTGTTATCGATAACCAAAAGTGTTTACAAGTGTAGTGTGAGCGTGGGTGGTTGTCGCCAGTATAAGTGTTGGTAGATTGTGTGTAACAAATCGATTATGTAGGCGGTCTTATCAGCGTTTGTTTGCATTAGATATTTAGGAAATTGGTTATATCGCGTTGGTCTAGCCTGGTTTTGCTTTAGGCAATCGTGACTTTTGGCCCGCCAAAGCTCAATAACAATGCTTTTAAGTCGTTACGTGAATTTTTATAATATTTTTGAACGTTAACAAATGTTTATTTCTTCATTTATCACCACAACAGAAACTCTTCTGTATGTGATGACGTTGTTCCGAAGCAGTTGCAATTACAACGCCTCATAACGCCCTTCACACACATACACACACAGATGCACACACACAAACTACCACTCAATGCACACACACTAATTTTTAACTTTGTATTTGTACATCGTTGTGATGAATTAAATTTTATTAAAGTAGTAAATTATATATTAAATAATACAGTTTTCATAATGATCGAATAGTCAACAAGTCTTTAGGTTACATTGAATGTTTATATATATATATATATATATATATATAGTAATAAATGAAATAAAATAAAATTAATAATGACAAATATTATATATTTTGGTTTCTATGACTCTTCTTTAATTGCCTCCTTTCAGTTTTTTGGAAAAATATTTAATGTAAAGATTTTCGATTTTTACTGTCTTATTATTAGTATAGATAAGTATATATATATATATAAATTGTGTTTACTCGCGTATACTCGTATACAAAAGAACGATACTGTATTTCCGATTGACCAACAGTTAATACCTTTCTCATATATTTATGAACCTAAATCGATTATGTCCTTGCGAATATACTGTACAGAATGCCCCAATCATACTTTCACTGGCCAGTGACGCAATGTCTATTATGCGCGTGCGCAGACACCACATTCGCCGGTGCTTTCAAAGTTCAATAGATCAATTGTGAACGGTATTAGGTGTATTATGAAATTGTTAATATCAAAATTTATGATTTCGATTATGAATTGCGTTCGGTTTTGTATTAGTGGTTTCGACGCAAGAGTATTAATTCAACTATCTATCTTTAACTATAACGTAGTTATTATTATTGAAGTTATTGAGTAATTTAATATTTTACGTATGTTGAACCAAAAGTGATGTAATATTTTTTTTTTCATGTTGTTTCGCATTCATTATTTCTTCATTAATTTAACAGAACGTAAATTTTCATCACAAATCACAAATGATGTAGAGGAAGCTCATATGGAGATACAGACGATAGGTTAAGGTCTACAAATGTTAGAGAAGAAGTTTCAGGTTTGAGTGACCGCGTGAATTTAAATATTCATAACATAAATATTACCAAAAAAAAAACACTTCTGTCACAGTCTCTCATAATGCCCTCAGCGTATCTCACGGCCACACACACATGCAGACCCATTAACTCAACCACTAACACACACACAAATTACGTGAGTGTGTAATTTAACCACCCAATATAATATGAGCTGTAAACACGGGCCTAAAAAATTCTTATGTACCCATAGCCTGTGTTTAAAAAATATAAGTCACATATATCACACAGTTGCTGACCGTACACATCAGTTATTATCACATAATTGTTGACCGTAGTGGAAATCGCCCACTGTGCAGTCAATAGTTAATTACTATTAATACTTTGGCACTAACACTACAGAAGATGTAGTGTAAAGGGTTAGTAACAAGATTTAAATATTTGTGAAATTCAGTTTACACTAAGATATTGCCTTTTAAATTTATGTAAATTAGTACGTCGAGCAACAGTTTATCATAAAATTTAAGATAAAAAGTAAAGAGGGAATTAGTATTCACCATTGGAACGGCGTAAGCGCCTCTGACGCATCTTTAAAATTCTCGACAGTTAATCTAATTTGTGAGGATTTGTTGACGGTTTTAGCATATTCTTCGACGACTTCGCTGATACGTAACGGAATACGTAATCAGCTCGACTGTAGCCTTAGTTAAACATTTTATAATTATTATCTTGACCTACACATGATCTACTTAGAAGAGCTAAAAAAAAACCCTTTTTCGAAAATATAATCTCACCGTGTTTCTTCCATGTTTTGTATTACGTTCGTCTTTACTAGATTTGTTATCTGTGGTATATTGCTTAACTTGTTAACACCATCTGTTGTATGTATACTACTTTTAATGTCTAATACGATTCCTTCTGTAATAAATAAAAACATTATTCCGCTTTATTTAAATGCGTAACCACAGATAACAATAGCATACTTAACACAGTAATGTTATCAGTATATTAAAAATGTTCTAATCTTAAAAAAAGATTTTTTTCTGTTCATCGTTATCATAAACAAATAAATCCTCTTTACTCTATGTCGCGTACAATTTTTAAGTACAAAATACTACTCTAATATTTATTCTTAACAAATACGTCCGATTTTTGCCACCTATATATGTTTAGACCCTTAGTAACAAAAGTGAGTGCTCCAAGGTTACCCGCTCTGTCTAGTCTAAGCACAGATTATATACAACCTACTTCATACGCTGTTATGTTGTAATTAAGATACCATTTCCAATACCATATAATATCTTATCAATGCAACGCGAATTGGTCTCTAAAAACATACAAATGAAGTTTATGTGGCACATATTACTATGTTAGGAACTTGCTTTCCTTGTGTATGTTATATATATGTAATTGATATGTTTTTTGTGCTATGTAGGTCGTATGGAAAGGTGTTTGTACAGTATACGTTACTGTGGTAAATTGTGTATTGAATATTCGGTTCTTGTGTGTACAGTACTTATTTTCAATTATGTATATCGTCAATAAAGTACAAGGCTGTATTACCGTGTCGCGTCTCATGAAGCGATTTTGGACTGTGGGATCCCCTTCTCTTGTAATTTCCGTTTGTAAATAGACACGTCTCAGATATCGACATAAAATAATAGCAGATACTTGGAATTGAAAAATGTCAAGGTTCATTTGCGGTATTTATGAACATTATTGTCTGTGGATGATAAAATATTATATTATGCATGCGACTCCTGTTGCGTGGACATTGTCACTGTCAAAACTTATTGACTGTTTTACCTACATCGGTTACCATGGTAACGACGACTAATCTACTTTATGCAAAAGAGCCGATGTTTCGATACATTAATACGGACATGCAATTAAATCTAATAAATAAATGATACACACAAATTAAGCTCTGTGCATAAAAATTTATTCGTAATAAAATCCAAGAATTTATGTTTAGGAATATTATCTCACTAAATATCACTGGTTGATATTTCGCGCAGAATATTATTTGTATATGTTTAACTAAAGTGTTTGGCTAATACCACCGAGTCCACGGTTATTGGTCAACGAAATATCGGAACAAACAATGTTATCGGTACATCTGAACCCGCGACCTTCGCGATAGCTGTGTTTTTAAAATGAGTTGATTAAACTGTCGTATTTTACCGTGACGTGTGGCAAATGGACACGTGCACTCATAAAGTATGCCGAAATATCGATACGATCCTAGAAAACGTTTTTATAATGATCACTTCATGTTATCAAACTCAAAATATCTCTATTCGAGTAGGTCTTTTTAAAGACACTTTTGAATCGTCAATTTTTACACTACCACTGGTTTTGAAGGCAGTATCTAGCGAGTAGAACCGGCAAGAAACTGGCTGCAAATAACTAAAGCTTTTTAAGGCTACTCAAGAATTAAACTGTCCCGATACTGAGCTAATTGCCGACGCATTAAAGGGATCTTTGTCCTCTAAATATTCGTTTACGTATAGTATGCATTTTCAAATAAAATACTCTTAACGCGCGTTTTAAATTTATTAGAAGTTTATTTGGTTATATGTTACTTTGTTATAAATTCGTATGCTTATGCCTACAGAAGATGTATGCACTTTACAAAAAGTTGTTCGCACTATTAATGGTAATGAAAGAGAACTCTCAGAGTTTTCCTTTCGTTTCCTTAATTACATACATCCTTATTTGCTTACTTGTCAATGTGTCATACAATCAGTACAATTGATTGAAAAATGTTTTACAATACGCGTGTGGAGACGAAAGTATCGATTCAAGTCTTTAGTTGTTTGGGGACAGTATTCATAATTATATTTAACATATGTATGCATGAGTATACTTAATGATCTATTTTTACCAATAACTTTTCTATTCTTACTCATAATGTAAATATATACTGAATTTCCTTTAATATATTATCAACGAATAATAAACAAAGCAAATCACAAAACTGAAGCAAATTTAAAAATATATTTTATCGGATGTGAATTGGAACAATTGTTTATGTTTATTTATCAAAAAGTGAAATACAGCAATAATTCAACATGGAATCCTAAATGTATTTAATCGAATCTCCTTAATCAGTCACAAAAAAAACCTTTTATTACTGATTAATGTTGTGTTGATTAATGTTCTATTATCACTGTTATTACATACTAGCTTTCCGCCCGCGGCTTCGCCCACGTGTAATTTGGTTAAGTATATAGCGTTTTTTAATGATCTCGACAGGGCTTTCTTTCACGGGCTAAAATCTTGTTACAATTGGAATTATATATAGCCTGTGTTACTCAGGGATGATGTAGCTGTACAGGATCAGATGATTCAGAGAAATCGAGGGCAACTTTCAAATTAACGTACAGGCAATTACTATTCTGACAATTTTATATTCTGATAGTCATCTTCTTATGTGGATGAGCTGATGACGGAAGGTAAAACTCCTCAGCGGTTAAGAGTTGAAAGAAAATTCTTACGAAGCTAAGAGTATGAAATACGTACTTGTGAGGTTATTACTTATTAGCTTGACCAAATAATAAAAGGTAAACCTCATTAACGTTAAGGATGTAGATGGAAAAATGGGAGCGGACAAACGATAAACGTCTTTACACTCGTTTCCTTTTACTTGTTGGTATAGGTAGTGTTCACTCAAAATAATCATAGGGTAAAACGATAAAGTTTGAACTGCATGGTAGTCATTACACAATGGAGCATCTTAATACCGAGATGGATATATTTGGCCTAAGTAGAAGTTCTTTAAAAAAAAGTAAGACTCAACCTCGCACACTCACTCACACAGCAACACCATTGCACACAATGATACACACACACACACTAAAATGCTCGTACTTCACATAGTTCCACTTGTGTGTATATATATATATATATATATATTTTTTTTTTTGTTCTGTTCGTGTTTTTTTGTGTTATTCTTTTTCCTGATCTTAGATTATATTTCCGATTCTATATTTTAACCTCATTTTGGCTTTATTTTTAATCTATTTTTATTGTGTAAACTGTTTTTGATAAGCTGCATAGGTTTAAGAAATAAAAAAATAAAATAAATCTACGAATTTTATCAACGCCATCTATCGAGCACATTGTTCAACACTTCAACCGCGCCCGCGCGCACTGCGTTATTTGTTATTTTTGTTACCTCTCATAAGTTTTAATATTAAGATTAACTTATATTAGAACATATTTAACAATATATAACTAATCAATCAATATAAGTGTTTAAAAATTTTGAAGCAGTGGTTGAAGTAAATTTTCAATTGACCATAACTTCTTTTTCTCTTAACCGATTTTGACAAAATAAACTTTTGACAACGCTCCTAATTATATATAATCCAACTGTGAAAACCGCGTTCAAATCCGTTCAGTAGTTTTCAAGTTATAGAGTACCAGACAGACAGACAGACAGACAGACAGACAGACAGACAGACAGACAGACAAGAATTCCAAAAATTGGTTTTTTGGTTTCTATGACTCTTCTTTAGTTGCCTCCTTTCAGTTTTTTGGAAAAATATTTAATGTACAGTTTTTCGATTTTTACTGTCTTATTATTAGTATAGATTTTGGTTTCTATGACTCTTCTTTAATTGCCTCCTGTCAGTTTTTTGGAAAAATATTTAATGTACAGATTTTCGATTTTTACTGTCTTATTATTAGTATTTTTTTTTTTTTGAATTTTTTGTATTTTGTTATTACAGTTCGACATAATTATTGTTAACTTTCTCAATAATAATATAAAACCTTTTTAATTGTCTAGCAAAACAATAAACATTTTATCGATATAAGGAATATAATACATTGAAACAATATTTGTTAATTCGGAAGAAATGAAAACGCCGGAATCATGGGACCTATCTCGGTAATAAAATGAATCTGGCTCGCTGCCAGCGGCCAGGTGCAACAAGTAGCAAGTTCAAGGTCACGCGTTGTGTAACACGATTTCACTGACTGCCAAAAATAACACCAGCCACTCACCGAACTCATTGTTACATCTGAATTTAATTAGTCTATACGATGCCTTATTATAAGGGTTGATATATAATATGGCATACATAAAGGACTCAAGACCCTAAATGTATATACTAACCCTGGTTAGGCTGAAGCTTATTTGAAATTGTTATTTTGTATGTACAAATCGTACCGCGTATCCTGTTGATAATTAAATGTTATTAGAGAAAAAAAACAATCATTATTTATTTAAAATATAATAAGCATTACACAAGAAAATTACAAAATTACTGGTGTAATAATGAGAATAAAAAGGAAAACGTTAAATACTGGACTGCGTGTTTGTATCCTTTTCATTAAGAAGACAACTATTGGAAATTACAAGACAAAACAATGCGACTCTCCAACATTTATGACTGAAGATGCTGTACGGAAGAAAGTCGCATGGGTTCGTAAGCGCAGCTACTTCAATGAATTAATGGAAAAATAAGAAATAATAGAATTAATATAGTAAACTATGAACACAAGGTCTCCGAGACGTCTTTGCGAAAGGATACTCACCAAAGATCATTTCTTGATTTATATCTACTATTTTTTATTTGAACATTATAATGTCGATAAATTGGAAACAAAATATCTATGTAGGTAAATGAAAATAATTTAATTGATCCGTTATTATCAACTCGCATTAGTGGTGTAAGGGAAGCCTTACTAGAATAATACGCAGTATGTTACGCGTCTGGCCGCATGTACTTTTTATGGGGAATTATAGATCAGGGTAAAATTTAAAACAAACTAGCATTAGTAGTGTTGGTTAAGTGGTCGGTCAGACACACAAACACACACACGGTGTCTGGGTGTACCCAAGTGTGTATACTAATGCATATTTCCTGGATTTGGTGCTAATTTGATGACTAATATTTGTATTGTATATAAAAAATTTAACCTAATCTTTGTTCGTTCTGCTTTGCTTTTAAAATTGTAAAGTATATTGATTCAAGTGGTGCAAATCGATTATTTACCTATTCAGTATACTTCGTCACATTGCATTCATGGCGAAACGCCAAATTAGCAAACAATTGTACATGTATTTATGTTTAATACTTGGTTCTCCAAATGGTGAAAACATTTTTTAATAGAAAGAAAGAAAGAAGAAAGAAAGAAAACATTTGGACACACACACGGCACACACAACATCACAATAAATTATAAGTACAAAATTAAAATTAACTAAAAATAAACACATTGCATTGCTGCAAGTGCCACGGGCGTGCGCCAAATGGGGTGCTGCTCAGGATTTGTGTGGAGTATAGTATTCCACACCACTGATTTCCAGCAGCCCCCAGTTGTCGCAAACCGCTGCACAAGGCCAAGTGGAAACATAAAGTAATATTTCAATAATAAAAGGAAGGGAGACAATAAAAATAGTGGGATTAATGTGGTTAAACAGGATCAATAATACATCAGTTGCATTAATAACATTTAATTGTCAGACAATAACAATTAAGCGATTACTACCCCTCGGAAACACTAGAGTTACCAGATAATGGTGTCTTTTTTCTTCATTCATTACATCTCCCTCGCACGCGCTGCAACAGGTTTTCCAGTGACCTACTTTATATGTCAAGGACGAAAGTATAAAGCAACAAGTGATTCCTGATTTGTACCCTTGTTGGTTGATAAATTGATAATAAAATAAAGATAGAACTGATGACACTAATTATAGAAGATACAGAACTTCAATATCGATTAGGAATCCTTGAGAAAATATTCACTTTCATTTAGGCTTCGGTAAATAGTTAAAACCTAATATGATTTTTTTATGTAGTGTTGCACTTTTTCAATTAATGTAAACGAATTTCAATATTAAAAAGATTTTCCAACGTGAAAATGAAATTATAGATTTGTTTACACTCACAATTGTATTGTATTTGAAAATAACAAATTCAATTTATAGAGATTATCTGATAGATTGTTCAATATGGTAAAAGTGAGTTTTTCTTTTTATTAGATTTACTATTGAGCTCAATCATTTTTAATAAATAAGAAATATTTTTGTTTAGTTACTACTGTAAATATGTGCCGGTGGATAAATTGGATGTTTTAAATAAACTAATTACTCTTTTTTCAAATTTTACAAAAAATATCATATATTTTTTCACCTTATCTTAAGAGGCATTTAAACCGCACAACGGTTTGCCTATGCCGTGGTTCACTCGTTGTTATAGTTTCACCCTTAAACCCAAACCTGAAGTGAGAAGACCCTCACGCTATCCCGCGTCATCCCCACGTTGGATTAAATATATTCCTTTCCGGGGGTTGCCGGGTGCAGACAACAGTTTAGCGTGAGTGTCCGAGTCTAATCTGTTAAAGTAAAAAGTTAGGAGATACTCCCGAAGTAGCTGTTGTATGTAGTTTAACATGCGCAGGTACTGTGGCCTCTCGCAGTACTTCAGCGAGTTAACGTGGGGCATCTCTTCGTAAACTATAAATATTACGCCTTCTCTCTTATGTTCATAACTAAAAACCTTGTTTATATTCAAGAAACGTTTTTCACGATAATATGAAAATAAATGTTCATGAGCACGTCAAAACTGTACAAGTTTCGTTTTCACGCATCGTCGACCATTGAATAAAATGTGTACTGAAAATATATTATGGAATCCATAATTCATAGGAGATTATTTCTTAGTTAAGTTCTATGATAAATAAATATTGTTTGTTCCATATTTGTATCATATTTTCAATGAATTAACAGATTCTTTTTTATTATCTGTGGTAGGTTTGAAGTGGTTTTAATATTCTAGTTCGCATGCCAGTGAAAGCTTAAATCGAAACACCTTAAGTTCAATTTTTAACGGTACGAGTTCTTGTTACAATTACAAAAAAGCTTGGGATTAGTCTATAAGGCTTAGGGCTTTTGTTAGACCGTACGTATTTTCCTCAACAACTGGCACCAAACAACAAATGCAAATATTATGGCCAAGTGTATATTAATCACAGTATTTCTTGTGAATAATTAAAGTTTCCTAATACAGTACTTTCGTGCTGAGCAATAACTCGTTGTCAACGTAAGCAGGTTTTATATCCATATAATTGCTTGACCAGTCGTTTCAGACACTCGATATTCATTACACACTTGGATAATTCATAAATAATAGAATTATTCAATCACTTACGTAATATTATGAACTTAATAATTAGTCACCTAAATATTTTCTAATCTCTTCACGCTGTCACCTTTACGTTTTTTTTTCTTTCCTTTTATAAAAATTCCATTAAACCTTAAGTTTTTCACTTAGTTTTTTTTATTTAAATAAAAGATTTGCGGTGTTTGTTTTAATTTTTTAAAAACGCTTTGGCTACATACCACTCGTGCGGTGCTAGCAATTGATTAATAGCCCACAAGTACACAAATTCTGAGCTATTATTAATTATTTTATTATATTTTAAACCCGCAAATATTATTTCCAAGAATCTATTTATTGCTTATATGTAGCGTTGTTGTGTGGCGGTGCGGTTCTATATGAGGTTAAGAAGTTTGACAATTCAAGTTGTGTCGTTAATTACAAATATTTGAAGTTAGGACTGTATAGCGCTGACCCACGCGAATAGTTTGCGAATCTTGTTAAACTCCAATCACATTTAAAAACATCCATTCCTATTCCGAAGCCTTAGTGCAATCGAAGAAAATATAATTAAATTGTGATAAAAATAAAGAGACCGGAAAACGTTCTAGTATAAATTTTGTGATATTTTTTCCTCAATGAAACATATTGTTTACACAATTAAACGGGGTTTAGGGCTACAGAGTAATACGAGATACAATTATTCCATAGATGAGAGTTATAATTAGGAAATTATTAATATAAAATAAACATCGCGTTGTTACAATTGAAATATTACGCGAATAAGTCAGAATTCGCGTTGACCTTTCTATCAATACAATTCTATGTAATGGGCCATTCAAGTAAACGTGCTGCTTAATTATGCGCCTAATTTACTTTTAAATTACAGTCAATTCTTACAAATATTGGTGCGAGATTTTTACATAAAAATCATATTTTTCTATAAGGAAACGTATTTTTTTATAAGACATACATATTTAATGGTGTGTAATATAATAATTTTGAATAACACTCAAAGTTGTACATACGTTTATGTATAATATATTATTTGTTTCTATTTCAGGGCGACAGGATTGACTGGTGTGGCATACCATGTAGTGGACATTCTAATAGAACAGTGTATCAATATTTCAAAATGGCGGACTACGACGAAATAAATGTCGACGACGAAGTCGGTTATGAGTACGATACAACAAAGATACCGGAAATAGTTACACCGGATGACATGACCGAATCCGGTTACCAGGAATCGGAGAAGAGTTACGGCGACCGTCGGGATTCTAAAGAGGGATTTGGTGGGGAAGGTGACTCTGATAGTGGGGTTGATGGTGTTAGTAGCGGGTGCAGCACGGTGGACGATTGCCCCGTTGTGTCAATTAATGATGTGGTCGCGTATTACGATGATATTAGGCCCAGGCGTCGTTACGCACCCCAACTTAACTACTACCACGTGGACATCGAGAGGATGGCAATGAACGCTATTGTTCAGGTGAGTTTTTAATTACCTTTTGTATATCCTCATTAAGTATTTGTTCGTGGGCATGGTTCATTGAATGTCATCTTGAGTATGTCGCATTAAAGGTTTATCTGTGTTCTTTGTCTATGGTATAAGCAAAATAGCCGTGCAAGTTTAACACTGTATCTCCTTCGTTTGCCAATTTTTTACTAATTTATTTTATGAGTTTAAGAGGCAACATTCAATGAACGATGCATTTAATAATCGTTTACAGTGAACAGATTATTGAAAGAAACTTAATTGTAACAATTATAGACATAATAAATTTCTGTGTTGAATCAAATCAACGCTTGCGTCACCGGACATTGAATTAATCTAGTCATTAATAATAATTTGTACTATAATTGCACTATGCACTGTACTTATCACATTCTTAATAGATAAGCTTGTAAATTGTAATGTTCATTAAAAAAAATTGAATGACATACTCAATTCAAGTGCGCAAATTACGCCCTTTGGACAAAGTAAAGTTTCGAAAAAAATTGACAATTCATGACGTAGCTGGCACTGGATGCCAGCTGAAACCTTTTTAGAGATAAATAAAACCAAAGAGAATTTACCAAATAGTATTTATGCTTTTAAAGCACACGTAAACATCTTACCTAATATGTTACGTTATTTGTAATCATAGTACAATTTGATCAGAATATAATTACGAAATCCCACTTAGCTATGAAGTAACTATACGCGCATACTTCGAAAGCTATCCAAGCATTACGTAAATAAAGTTTACGGTGTCTCAGTGAACACTTATAAGTTAAAGTTAAACAAAAGGCTTTCAACTGTGTTGCTTTGCGGTATTTATCAGAAAATGTGGCCATTCGTCTAGTTTCTTGTTCATGGTGAGTTCAAGACCTTGGGTCAATGACCTATTGCGATGAAGCTGTGGTAGGTTATTTAGTCAGAAAAAACTTGATCTCATTCGGTTTGTCTAGAAGTAACAAAGGCAATGTATACATGTATGGAAAACTTAAGTAGTGCTCCCTTGACACGTAAAAATAAGTAGCGAAATCTTAAACACGAGACGAGAGAAGTCCTTGTTTATATTTATATAAGATTCCTTAAATTATATCATTTTCATGTTTTGAAAGAGTACGCAAGATTGTCATGGAATGCTATTTTCAAGTGTTTGAAATTACGTTGACAGTTAATTTTTTTTATTTGTTATTTGACAACTGAAACAGGAAAATTATTTAGTTAATTACAACACTATACCACTTTTAATAACATACAAAGATACTGTTAATTATAATTTAAAAAAAACACATTTGTTTTTATATCTGTTTCTGTAAAAGCCATATGACCTCATTAGTTTCACACAGCCACATTTTAATATAATACTAATAACCTTTTAGCATTAAACCATTTATCTACTTTTGACATAATACCATTTGCTTCGGCATAATTAGTTTTGAATATGAGCGACGTATCATCAGCAATTAGTACAACCTCTTGATCACACCAATATAAATCAAAAACAAGAGAGGGCCTAGTATTGAACCCTGTGGTACACCCATCCCGGAGACCGCTTACCGTAATTACTCATATATTGTCATATAAGTAAGAAGTCAGAAGGCCGAGACACGGACTGTAGAAAACATTCCTACCTATGTCGATTCTTTCCCCTCCTTTTTTATCGCACTCATTTCAATCCTTGCTCTACAACCCCCGTTATTTACCTATACCAGGAGATTGTAAAGTTTTGAACTAAACCATAAGTTATTTGCAAATTATTATAACCAGGAATTATCGTTGTCAAACTTAACTTTTATTTAGGTTATGTAAAGGTTAAAATAATGGCTTAAATGTTCACCTATTCTGATATATCCACATTATAGATTTTGAATGTCAAACTAATTCTGATAGTCAAATAGAAAATTGATTCGACGCTATTAAAGTATCCAAATACCGTAAATGTAGTATTCATCCATTTCTAATATCTAAAGCTCTACAAATAAAATCCAGTATCTGTTCTGAGTAACAATGTGTTGTAACGTAACGAATCTCGGTGATCAGAAATATTTTGTGTGTGTTTGAATCGTTTTCTATATCGTTAAAAATCGTCAAACGTGTAACCGACACAAAAAAGAGGGTTACAACATGGTTTGCATTGTAATTGTATCTAACAATGGCTTATTATATAGATGTTATAATAAACAAGCAGCCAAAGTCAATTCAATCTATGCAACACAAGGTATATATATTATCATTACAGCTTCCTTTTTTAGTCAATTCGCTACTCGTAAAAAAATATTAATTTATTTACGATCGAAGCCAAACCTTAAGTTATAACTAATAAATGTAGAGTTATTGAAAATGTTCAAAATTTTATAATGGGCCAGTTAACAAAAAAAAGGCTTTTGCTATCAAAACTAGATGGCGAAAAGCTCTTAAACCACTCAAATTTGATAGGCCAAAAGTTCACTGAATGATATTAGAATGGTAATACATAAATCCAACTAGGTTAAAACACAATGGTAGTACAATTAAGTCGCGGATATCGCGAAGTAACATTTCTCGGGACGAATAATGTTTTATTACGTTATATTAACGTTTCAATGCAATCTTTGAGGATGATCTGCTAATTTTAGTTACATAAACTCTGTTCGTAGTTGATCAAGATGCATTATGTAAGGTGTATATAATTCTATTTGTTTATGGCTTACATCAAAAATTGATAGAAAAGTCTTTGATTAATTATAGAAACAATAAAATAAATAATTCGTCTTAATGTCTAAATTATACGAAATACAACAGAGTGTTTTGGTTATAAGTATCTTTAAAAATCAACCCGGATATAAGATTGTATCAAGTAATTTAACCGGATTCATATTTTCCTACTGTTTCAAACATGCCATAACGTTTTCTTAGTAAAATTCCTCAGATAATTCTTATTACTAAAGGCCTTAGCCAGTAGGTTTAGGTTATAATGCTAGAGAACTACATTTTGGAAAATGCATAGTTACCTAATTAGCCCTTAGTAATATAGCCTATATATTGTTTGCGAAGTTGTTGTTCGTCTAACATAACATATATCTGATCACTTGGATTCGTTGTCGGTATATTACACACAACGAAGCGAATGAGTTCATCGCGAAGTTGTGTCGCACTCAAAAATTCTAAAGTACTTCGTAGATTAGTGTGGAGCAGCCTTTACAATTGTTGTTATAAAGGTTTAAAACACTGTGCACACACAAATACGACACCAACATCGAACGTAAAACAAACACACTTTCCCATATATGCGTGTGCGCAGATGCCTTGCATTCGCCCCCGTTTTCCTCGTGGTTTCTATTTTTACCTGTTCCGTAGTGAAATTGTCAGCAATGAGTTAAAACGGCACTCGGTCAAAGAAAACGAATCTCATCAAGGTCAACAAGTGAACGCTAATACTTCTACTTAATTACAGCAATGTTTATATCTCGGTCTTAACTGACGTTGGTCTTCGCGCGATTCCCTCGCCTATTCCTTATGTTTTATGGTCGGTAATTGTGTGTCAGTGTTGGTGATTACGTCACTAGTAATGCACGCGTGGAAGCCTTGTATGTGCGTGTAAAATCGATACATACGTTGGCGGATGTAGTGTTCAAGGACGATGGTGTTTGGACTCTTTGATTTGCATGGATCGCTCTGATTTTTAGTCTCTCTTACAGCCTTAGCGTGGATTGTATACACAGCGGGTCTGAACAGCTTTTGAATTCATTTTTTATTTTTTAAACCTATACAGCTTATCACAAAAAGTTTACACAATAAAAATAGATAAAAAACAAAGCCAAAATAAGGTTAAACATAGAACCGGAAATAGAATCGAAGATCAGAAAAAAATAATACAACAAAAAAAAACACGAACAGAATAAAATAAATAAAAATATATATATATACATATGAACAATTATGATTTCGGATTATTTATATGTTGCGTTTCCTAACAAAAATAAATCTTGGTTGAAAACCCTGAATACCGCTGTTAAAGATAAATAAGATAATAATAATACGTCTTCACCTTTATGGTGGGCCTCATGCTCATTTGCCCCCTCTTCTATAAAAATGAAGATTGCAATTTTTTTTATATAACACAGAAAATAGTTTGCAAAATCATAAATACGAGTTTAATATGAAAATCTGTTAAGTTGTAGCAAGTTGTAAGTTCTATTAATATTAATGGAAGCTCCCGACTTTGCATGCACCGTTCAACTTTACCAACTAATGTGATCTTGACTCTTGGAAAAGTTTAATTAATTATCTTTTAATAAATATTGCTGCTTGCTATGGCTTATTTACATACATGTAACTAACTAACATGTACACAGATGTAACTTATACACAAAAAGATTTAAATACAGACAAAAATGGAACACAAATTGAATTTTTTTTTAATAACTATATTCAAATTTTATACACTTATAAATCGTCAAAGAATTAAAAAAAATATTTAGGCTCTATAGTTATATTTAATGCCAGTTTTCAAATCGAGGGCGTAGAGCGGTCAAACTCACCGCCGCGCCTTTAAATCGCTAAATATGTTCTACAAAATGGTTGTAAAGAACTGCAACCTACACCATATTCTAACGAATACATCATAACTCATCTCGAAGAAAAAAATGTTGAGCACACATTAACGTTGTAGTGAGAACAATACGCAAATACACCACAGTATGATTAGAAAGAATGATTAGGCCCACAACACAAAATCAAGTCTGACCAGTCACCACAAGTAGCACCCGTTTACGACGCATGGCCAGCTTATCAAGAAGATTATCAAGTTTTGTTCTAATATCAGGATCTGATTATAATTACCGCTCTAAATGTATTTGAAATATTTGTAGGTACAGTGTAAAGTCAATTTAACGACAAACTCTCTAAAGCGTCGATTGGCTTTGGTTTGTTTAGCATGTATTCCATTCTGATTTTCGTCCCTCCATTTAACGTCCATGCACAGTCCCTTCATTGTCGTTATTTAGATTTGACACATTATTAATATTGTCGTAATCAAACCGGGGACATTGAAAAGTAAACTGTTTACATATGGCGTGTTGTTGTCATGTTTAGTCATAGTATATTTTACGTGTCAATTATAGGAAATCGTACAAGTTATTGTTTGGGCCTTGACGCGGTTTATTTGAGGTCGAGGAACTTGCACACGTGATGATAAACCGTTTATAACATTAACATTTTGATTTTTCGGAAAATCAAAATGTTAATGTAACGCAAAATGCATTCGTAACAAAGCTCCACTTGTCTTTAAAACTTTCAACTCTGCAGTAGCACTTTTAGTTGTTTATTCACTCTGAAAGTTACATTAAAAGTGTTGATACAACCTGTCATTGTGCTTTTACGATGTTCATTACGAATTTAACTCGCACGGCATACATTTAAGCTAATAGACAATTACGAAACGTTTTGAGCTTAAAATAATGTATGCACATAAACAAACAGTTCGATTATGTATACCCTTATAGGGCTTAGTGAATGTTAGACATGTTATAAAACGAAACGTGCAAATATTTGCCGCAAACGAGCCGATAGCAAGAAACACTTACTGATAAACTTTCGTTTTCTTTCAGTCATATAGAAGTAATTAAGGGATTATTGTGCTATGTATGCATACATGCAATGCAAAGTAAATAGTTTTCTATAACATAAAATATAGTTTTTAGCATATGTTACATATTCTTGTACGACATTTTTTGAGTATAACATAAAAAGATAACTAAACGAAATGTGGTATCATATACATACCGTAAACGAATATTTAAAGGACAAAGATCCCTTTAATGTGTCGGCAATTGGCTCAGCTTCGGGACAGTTCAATTCTTGAGTAGCCTTACAATGCTTTGTTATTTTAATTGTCAGTAGCACAATTTTATATTAATTGTTTATTTTAAAAGAGCATCTATCGAGTTTCTTGCCGGTTCTTCTCGGTAGATGACTGCCTTCCGAACCGGTGGTAGTGTAAAAATTGACGATTCAAAAGTGTCTTTATAAATACCTACTTGAATAAAGATATTTTGAGTTTGAGTTTGATATAAATTAAGACAAACAGTATACTTTCTTATATTGTTTAAAGAGATCTTTGTAAATTATTGACCAAAGGCTGGTTTAACGGTATATGGAACGTCGAACGTAGTATAATGCTAGTCGTGATTAACACAGCCTGAAATTCAGTTTCACAACCATTTATTATAATTACCTGAGGTTGTGCAAATATTGACTTGATATACCTAAAATATGAGAGATATTATAATATATTTAATTCAAGAACAAGAATTAGATTTGTTAAAGAGATTACTCTCTCTCGCCCCTCGGCCACGTAGTACGCGTGGCGGCCGGGGTCTTTTGATCTTTATTCAAATCTAGCTAAAGGTGTGGCCCATCAAAACACAGACGCTTTTCCCCACATGTGGGACATACACTTTTCGTCTTTTAGTGCATGATGCTCTTAATGAGGTTTAGGTTAGGTTAGTTTGATATACCTACTTTTGATTTTTTTTCTCTTCAATTTTAATTGATTATTTGGAATTTTTGTTTTTAATTTAATTGGTGTGGATGTCTGTTATAATTTTTTTTCTTTTTTTGCGTATTGAGCATGTATTCTGCATTAGAGCTAATAAAATAAAATAAAAATACGTATTAATTTGTTAAATACATCGATTCTTTGCATGAATATCTCATTATATGGACGTTTTTTATAGTTTATTCAGTTCAGAACTTAACTTTTCTTATACGTTACTCATTTTAGGAGATAAAGGGACAAATGGCTCAAACAAGGACAAAGCTTAAGGTAATATATTCGTTCGGCATATAAGTAAACCGAATATACCATTATCTGTGAGTTGTTTTGCATTCGTGGTCAGCAGAGAACGTTAGCAGTTATATTTTTATGTTTATAAGAACAATAATTTTACTTAATTACAAAAAAAATTAATTGCGTACTAACGCCTTTGTGGTCGGATTAACTTTATTGTATATAAAGAATATATATCAAATAAACTGATACAGAAATGTGTCTGACCTCGAGATTACGATCATTAATAGCCTGTTACAATTTGTATATGTAATTGTATGTTTTGCAAATTTAATTACAATTCCGATTTCATCATGACGTCTCATCAAAAATCACTGTTACATTTGGCTAGATTGTGTGTCAAGGTCACAAGCTTTAAATACAGTACTTTGATTAAATAGCGAACAAGCTGACGTAAAAGCACAAGTATTAGGTAAGAGTTGCGATAGGAGCTTATTTTAATAACGTTCGTACTCTCACAATTTATATGCTAGGTACTAATTGAGTTAACATCAAAGCCAAATACAAAATTAACATCGATCCAGTTAATTTGAGTATAATCAACTGATTTTTTAATTGGTTTTATAAAACTAATTTTCTCCGATGAATGAAAAATATGCTGTTGTGATTGCATAATTTACGATCAATTATGAACATAAGAAAATGTTTGAATTCTGTATATTTATTATTAATAAATATGATGTATGTTTTATCTGTCGTCCGTGAAGGGTTAAGTAGTTCGGGGAGAGTTTTAAATCTACGGAGCAGTTAGTACCGTGGTAGACAAAAATGTTATCCCCAAAAAAAAAAAGGTTTTTATTCTTCTCAATGAAACTTGTATTACAATCATTTACTGTACTAAAGATGAAAGTTAAGTTAAATATTGTATTGCTATTGTAAATATATAACGCAAATATGAACTCTGATAAAGCTTCATCAAAGTTTTAAAGTCATCGCATTAAACTCATAATATTTTTCTAATACACGTCCATATCCTGGTATTTTTATTAATTTAATTTGAAGCTAAATGCGCATGCATAGTAAATACATTAAATTCATTCGATTTAACCGTAAAATTCTACTTTTGTGAACCTAAGTTAAGATCTAGTTTAAAGCTTATTCCAGCACTATCTTATCTCTATACTGGGAAAACATATTTCCTTGAGATTACGCAGAGCATTTTTAGACATAATTGAATTTTATTTTCACATCTGCATGGCACCCACGCGGGGGCACGTGTATTCTTTTTAAGTTTTATCGTAAATATACTGAACGAAATGATAACGTTACCGCTTGTAGTTAATAAATTCATTTATAATGTTATCATATAAAACTATAAAAATGTAAGTAAAGTTTCAAAATTGCGTCTAGTGTCCTAGATTTAGGGATCACAGATCGCATGGGAATCTTAATTTGACACAAGTGACAGATGACAGATGATTGTAAACGAATGATTAATGATGACGCGTGAGCAATAACTGTTAACGTTTCAAAGTATGTAGGCTTATTGATTTAATTAATTTGTAGATCTTATTCGTTCATAAAAAACCTACGCTCTACAAAACAAATGTTGGGGCTTATGTTTCATAGTGCAACATATTTGCAAGCACGACTCGGAACCACTCTATCACAGACTCTAATGCTGCCCCTCCCATACCATTCTCTATTAGTACGGTAGCCACCTGCAGGTTTAAAACTTATATGTTAGAAAATACCTGTTGTAAATGTAAGTACATATGAAAGCAACAGGCGGCTTCATCGCTAATAAGCGAACTCTTCCAGGCAACCCACAAAAGTGATATAACAGCTTAGTAACAATTATTGATTTATCTTTATTGTATATAGTTTAAGTAAGCAAATATTTATACATTTCCCACATAGAATCCTATCAGCCATCACTTGCGTATCATAATTCTATGTATATCTAAGGCTACGTTCCAAAATAAACCGGTTTGAGTATACACAACAACCTTAGCCGGTTAAATAACACATTTTTATCATAATCGCTGTTTTATAATAGCCTTTATCTCATTTAAGGCTAATCATTCCCAAGCTTTATCGTTAAAATAGTGCTATAGAACTCGTTCAACAATGTAAATTGAAAAATAACTTATCCAAAGAAGCAAACTAAAAACGCACTGTTATTCCTAAGTCTTAACCATGTCTTGTTTACATAAAATGCACCTGCGATACTGGTCCGACCACTTGCCACCACCATCCACTCTATATAGGGGACAAACTGCTTCGACTACTATATTTAGACTTTCTTTAGATAAATATCATCGTGTTCATTTTGTTTTAGTACCACAAGAAATTGTCGTAAAATCAACATTCGATATGATCAATATTTGTCGTTAACAATTGTATTTAAACTCAAAATATCTTTCTTTTAAGAAAGTAATTATATGCATTACCACCGGTTCAGTTATATAGCGAAAAGGATCGACAGGAAACTCGGTAACTGCTATTTTAAAATAAATATTTCTCTTCATTATTGGCTACTCGAGAATTTAACAATAATCAAGCTGACACATTCAAATGATCTTTGTCCTCTAAATATTCATTAAATATTACTTACAGAATACTCTGTATACATGTTGTAAATTTGGTTTAAATGTAAAGTAGAAGTGTAGAGGATTATAATTTGAATTTAAAACTGTTAAAGAGATTATAACACCATCGTAACGACATTAACGAAGTGTTGGAAAATATTCTCATATATATGAAAACATAACGATTTCCAACACCATTCAGAAGCAGCGTTAAACCACAGCGGTGAGTTATCGTATCTAAAATACAAATTTACCATACACGGCTTCTGTCAAACAAACCGCAGACCGAAGAGAAAATAATGTAATGTATAAACAAAAATGTATAGACATCGTTGCGCAGTTGTTTATTACCCAAGAGCCTTTCACAGTACGGCAAGGACGTTCATACTTGTCTTTGTTTATATCACTAATATTTTTAATAGTAACAATCTCTAATCCCGCTTATCCAAGTTTCCCGGTTTATATCGAGTTATAAAACCACTAGTTTTTATTCAATTCAAAACCCGCACACTCAAAATGTCTTTATTCAAGTAGGTCACACGACAATTCTCCGCTCCTCTCCCTTTTATAACAGTGCAAATGTCTATAAACATAATATTACTTTGAAATGAATGTTCAAGCAATCTATAGTATGGGGCCAAGAGAATCGTTAAGAGATAAATTCGAAGTGCTCAAATCAAGTCCAATACAGTCCATACTCAATATATTTAGGAAAATCTTTTTAGATTGTTTGGATAATTAAATAAAAATGCTCAGGTGCAGTCTTAACACTAGGAATAAACATAAACGCGCTGTGCCCATTAGGCTCCATATAATTAGTAATTAATTTCGGGAAACTACGCACTTTCAATAATCTATAGTGATCTGATCTGTGAGACTGATCTGTGATCTGTGATAAATTGGGAATGAATCGCCCTAAATGTTCGGTTTTCAGTTCAGTTCGGTTGAGTTGGTTGTGGAGTTTCTTTTTAGATCGGTTTATTTTGGAGTCGGAACCGTACACAAGTGATCGATGATTCGATTATGTGGAAATTGTATAAATAAATATATAAAAATGAAGGTTTTTTTTAGAGTTCGCAAATTATACTTAATAGAACAAAAAACTGATTACTAATGGCATGAAAGTGTCATTGGGTGATTACTGCGTTTGTCACCGTGACAATATCAAGGTTATCATTACAATTGTTGCAAACATAAAAAATTTCATAGTTTTAATAGAAACCTCATCTGTACTTTGGTTACACCACACTGTTTTGTGAGAGAAATATGTAAGATGCTATTACAGATATCAATTTATCTCTGTTCATATGAATTAAGCTCCCAATTAGGCGAGCTTTTGCGACCCCCTAACATAACCTCCCTCAAAAACAACTGGACAGCTAGACACGGCGCTTTTTATATATGTTGTATATCAGCTATTATGTTGAAATTAGTTGGCAGCTCATTGCTATAATCAAAGTTTTTCGGTTTCTTTTATCTATCACATATTAAGCCTATATATATACAAAATGGTATCGCGTGTATGTTGCCCCGTTTTGGTATTATGGAATATCTATTGTATTCCTTTGATTACGGTAATACTACTGTCAAAGGCAAATTGTCAACTAACTGTCAATAATTAACGTACACCGTAAGGTTGGACGGAAACGTACCGATTAAGAAATATGTATTTTTAGTTCAGCTTAACATAAATATTAAGAAAATAATGGTTTCTTCCGAGTTTCATAAAACTCGCCTATTTTTATTTCTTTTGTTCAATGATAAGGAAAAATGAGGCTCGCGTCTAAGCCTAGTTTATCTCAATACAATAGAAAATGTACTCTATTTCAAAACCGTATAAATCACATTTCCTCCTTATGAACGGTTGTTACTGGAAATGCCACCTAATTCCGACAGAATAAGGCTTTTACAAAGAATTTTCCTGTCGATTGTTGGCGCCCTCTATCCACACAAGCGACGAAATAAATGAACAACGGACTGATAAAGGCATACTTTTAAATGCTCTTTCAAATTACTACTTTACCAAATTAGAACTGAATTCGTCGTAAAATAGTTTTTTCTGATCAAAAGTAATTCTGTTTGTCTTTAACGACACTGGCTTTGTTGGTTGATCAAGAAAAACCTGCTCTACGCTGATAATCAAATAGAAAAGTATACCATATTTTTAAAAAGTGTGGGCCGATGGTATCACAGCCAATCGAACCAGAGGATATGTCCTAGTAATATATTTTCAGCAGGCTTTTACATCCGCATCTTATTAAAAACTATTTGAAATTTTAATCAGTCTATAAAGGCGATTAAGAAAAAAAACCTAGCATTATACCCACATTTTATTATTTACAAACAATAGTTATGAATTATTTCAAATGAAATTTAAGAAAACTGTTCAACGGTCATGGCTATGTATAAAATATGTAACGAAACAATATACCTATTCAGCTTTATATTATGTAAAGTAGATTTTCGGTATGAATTACTTGCTACAATAATAAGACAATTTAATGCCATACAATTTCTAACCACTTATAACAGAGCCCTATAAGTTTTGAAATCTTTTAATAAATTAAATGTTGGCGGGGTCAGTGTATATTGGATACAAAAATACATGACGATAAAAGCAATTATGGACGTTTACGTAACTTGTAACATCTACGCGACAGGAAAACAGTAGACTAATTCTTTAATGTAATAATTATGTCGATACAATCATTGTCTTGGCTTTTGATTTTCGTTTCTTTGATCATTTTATTTGTCTATGGATGTACGAGATCCGCATTCCTACTATAATTAAACAGAAAAGAGATTTTCTAAACGGGATCTAACGAACGACCTCAAGGTTATGAGCACACGTCAACCTTTTGTCCATATAATAAGGTTAAATAAATATGTCCCTAAAGATTACATGTGCCTAAAAAAAAGAAATAACTCCTTAAATAAGAAAAAAACACAATACCTAAGGAAATACCAAGTACAGAACACACACACACAAACCCAAACGGAAAATATCTTTATACAAGTAGGTCTTTATAAAGACACTTTTGAAAAGTAAATTTTACACTAAGGTTCAGAAAATGGTTATTTAGCGAAAAGAACCGGCAAGAAACTCGATAGCTGAATCATGAAAGGAAATAACGCTAAAAAACATATCCATTTTAATACATTAAAAATTTAATGACTCGGTTGGTACTGGGTTCGTTCCCGGATCAACAATTGTTAAAAGAATGTATCTATCAAGTTAATATATAATATATTTTTACAAGGTTCAATTTAGGATAGTCATAGGGGGTCGTAATGAGTTTATCGGGGGCCTTGCTTTAATGGTTTTGTCGCGTGATCGCCGGTCCGCCGGTGTCTTCAAGATAATCGCATTACGGTCTGTACATATACAACTATGTTCAATTGTAAATGATTTATTTACCTTAGAATATATGCTGAGTGTTGTTAAGATGATATGTTATAATATAAGATAAAGGCGTACTATACCGTAAACGAATATTTAGAGGACAAAGATCCCTTTAATGTGTCGGCAATTGGCTCAGCATCGGGACAGTTCAATTCTTGAGTAGCCTTACAATGCTTTGTTATTTGAATTGTCAGTAGCACAATTTTGTATTAATTGTTTATTTTAAAAGAGCAGCTATCGAGTTTCTTGCCGGTTCTTCTCGGTAGATGACTGCCTTCCAACCGGTGCTAGTGTAAAAATTGACGATTCAAAAGTGTCTTTATAAAGACCTACTTGAATAAAGATATTTTGAGTTTGAGTTTGATAAAGATAAAATCTTGGGGTTATGTATTACATAGCAAAAACCATATTTTCAGTACAAAACATCCTAGGTCATTCACTGATTGCATGAAGTATTTAAAATGTGTCTTATTGTACAGTTCTACAATTTAACTTAAAATAAAACAAAACACAAAACTAAAACAAATTTAAAAAGTCTGGTACTTGTGGCAGAGTACCCATAATGCTGTCGGCATTGTCTCGCTGTATCGCGATGCTTATACGCTGAGCGAGAAAAGCACCAACCCTTGAATTAGATATAATATTGTTTCTATATCTCTGTCCTTCAGAAGTATTAAATTGTTCTAACTGATCTATTCAGTCAGTAGAAGGAAGCTGAAAAGCACAACGCACCTTGCGTTAATCAACCATTTTTTTTTCTCAAAACTAAAGATTTTATTATTATTAATAAAATATATACAGGGTTAATGTTATTGCAATTTAACACATCTCCCGTGAATTTAACACTTTAATTATACACTATGTATCGGTACAGTGGTATCGTGATCCAGACAAAACGAAGACTACTTCTGCGTTGGTGAATCGACATATTGTAATGGTAATTAGTTTATGAAATGTGTTGTCGTTTCAAAAAACGAGATTGCGAATATTGAACGCAAGTTGGATCCGGTTGGGTTGCGACATTGCATACCTCTCAAAAACCTTGACGATGAGCTAGACGAACGTTATGTGCTTAATAACAAACAGATATCTGACTGAATATTACGTTTCTTTGATGGTATCACTTAATTGAACGAAACGAAGAAGGCATTCTCTTGTATTTTAAATACGTATATTAATCCAGGATTTTGGAAAACCATTGTACAACACGTCTGACCTTGTTAATTATGCTTCTTCTATATATATTACTAACCTAACCTAACCCTTATTAATAAAACAGAAGTTCAGAGATGTGATTGTTAATGTATCATTAAACTGAATGTATAAACTAATTGACTTAGTTGCTCATTGAATAAATGAACATTATTTTATTTTTTTATTAATACTTTTTTTTCTCTTTGGTCGGAGAACAGTAACAAAACTATATATAGACGAATGGTATTTGGACCCCATGGAGCAGAGAAGACTAGAGGTGTGTCTTGTTGCCGTAATAAAAATCATGACTGAAATGGATTCTAAATCAAGATAAAACCAAATACCAAAAAATACGTATTCCTACGCTCGCTTAGCAATACCAAAGTCGTGTTTTTATTACCAAAGCATATATCTATACGTATTATTTATTATCCATTACGCGTGGAAACCGTAGAGTTATGATTGTAATTTAAATTTTTTATGAAACACATTTCTCCAATGATAAAAGTGCAATGATATTAAAAGTCATAAATATTAGAAAAGGATTTATATTTTTTATTATATGATTAATATTTTATGATAAATCATGTATTGATAACTAATTATATATCTTAAGATGCGATAAATTAGCAAAATTGTTAGAGATTCGCTAGCGCTAAGGTAATTTGTACCATTGTCAGAAGTTGAAAGGATTTAAAGCTGGTTTGAGACAAGTTGGTCATATTGGCGCCGTTAAACATCAGCTGCTTGACGCAAAACATAGAAGATATCCTTTGTTCTATTCTTAAATTCTCATACGTCTTTGATATATCAACATACGTTCCACTGAGAGTTTCGTAAGGTACCACTTAGTCTCCTTCATGAAAAGAACGTACCACGGCAAACCCGGCAACGCACCAGCTCCCAGCCACATAAGTGTATGGACTCCTGCTTATTTGCCCCCTAAAAAAGCTATTACACTCCTGAATACATATAGCTAAATATTATTTAAAGCGAATAGAAGATTTATATGAAACAAGTTGATGAAGTGATCATTATGTACGCTGTGAAGCCGCACAACTGATTTTCCAGACGACGTTACAAATTAGATTCACTACTTTGCGACTATTTTAGTCACAGACTTATTATGCGTTACTTTTAATTTTGTAGTAAAATCACATAACATTTTACATATTTTTTTGGTATGAAACAATACACCAAGTTCGTGAATGTATCATGTAATGTATACTAGAGAGAGGAATATAACATAGTGTATTGTTGTAACATCTCTTGGGCGTAAACTTTATGCATCTTCATTCATTCATCTTTTTTTTCACTTGTACTAAAATCCTGGATCAGCCGCACCTTTTAATCTAATTATCTTTACTCTGAACGACTCCTGAACAAACTTGACATCTCTTGCTACCGTCAGCAGTAGCAGCAGCCTCTTAACGATTAGAATCAACAAATCTCCGGCTTGAAATTAGGTTAAATTTGATAAACATTATTAATACATAGTCACCTCACAAAACCGTGGTATATTCCATTGTATGAGTTACCACTAAGATCTGAATGAAATATTATATTGTACTGTATTGTATTATATTGTACTCTTGTGTTACAAAAACTATTTATATAAAAAAAATATTTATAATACTAGATTTAAATTAGCATATCTTTCCGGTATTACTTATTTTAATGTATGTTGTGTTTTGTTTTTTTGTATACTTCGCACCCTTTACCCCAGTCTAATTGTATTTTAAGTATTCTTTTATTGTGTGGGTTGTCTGGAAGAGATCGCTTATTAGGGATAAGGCCGCCCGTTGTTCTTATACACACTAACATCTGTTAACGTCATTTGCTTCTAGTGTTTAAGTGCAATATATAAAACCAATTAATATAAGACATATTTAATGTATTATGAGTTACACAAAATTAACAAGATCCACGAATTTAATTATAAAAAAGCGTACTTGATTATATTCTTTAAGTCGATTGAATTGTATTGGACGAGTTTCAAAGTCCAGTATTTCGCTTCATATTATTTTAGTTTTTTTACTTTGTTGTGCTTTGTGAGCAGTTGAGTGATTTGATGTTGTTGTTGTTAGGCCTACCTTTTTATCTGTTACCTCTCGTTTATAAAAGCCACGCATCGTGTTAACATTGTTTGTATAAATACGTGTTCGAAAAAGCTTTGTCCACTGCTCTAAAGGTTGCGGCTTTCAAATAAAAATATATTATCATGCATTATTTAACATTTGTATTGAAGTCTCTATTACTTAGCAGGCAGCCAAATGTAACTGTTATTGGCACAAAGGTTAAATGCTACTTGGCCATTCTGAATACTTAACTAAAAGGTTTTGATAATATAACGTGCTAAAAGCAACCGCGCGTAAACGAAAAATTATTAACTTATTTGAAAATTATAATGTGTAATAAATAGTATACATTATATTGGATTATTCAATTATCAAACTTAATGTAGGTATAGTATAATATTACTTTAACAAATAAAATAACTTCAGTACTGTGTGTGCATATGGTTTTTTTTGGCTTCGGCCGTCAATAACTCAAAGATAATTCAATATGTTTAAATGACCGACTCTGAGTACAGCTGTAAATCTTTAATCTTTAAGTGTGTTGATTCATTTTATTGTCACGCAACGTTCAAACATTGTTGCAACTTAAGTCGGATTATGTAAATGTATGCTTTTTAATTTACATAGATAATGCAATTTAACGTTTAGCATAGAAATCTGGGCGTTGTCATAGGTCAGTAATGTTATAAATAGCTTGATTTTATTGTTAAGTTACATTATTTTGATATGGATATTAAAATCAAATATTCAGGTACTTGAAATATCTGTAGTCATACTCAAAATATCTTTATTCAAGTACGTCTTTATAAAGACACGTTTGAATCGTTAATTTGTACACTACCACCAGTTCGGAAGTCAGTCATCTACTGAGAAGAAACGGCATGAAACTCGATAGCTGCTTATTTAAAATAAACAATTAATACAAAATTGTGCTACTGATAATTAAAATAATAAAGCATTGTAAGGCTACTCAAGAATTGAACTGTCCCGATGCTGAGCTAATTACTGACACATTAAAGAGATATTTGTCCTCTAAATATTCGTAGAATAATATGCCTTTTCAACCAAAATACTCTTTACGCGCGTTTTAAATTTGTTAGAAGTTAATTTGGTTTTACGTGCTGGGATTTTGTTATAAAAACGTATGCTCATTTCTACAAAAGATGTATTCAATTTACTAAGACGAAAAGCAGGTTTTACGTTAGGTACATAAGTTTCGGAATTCACTATGAATCCACGTTTATGAGTACATAAATGACGCAAGCAACGCCACAATAGAAAAAGTTGCTTCACTTAAAAACTTATGAGTTGCAATTTTCAGCTCTATAGAGTTTACATTCGAGATTATGGCCATTGTCCGTTGTTGATGCTCGGAAATGGAGCTTTTTAATTTCTTTTCGATCAGTATATAAGGATAGACTTAATACCTTACAAGGTATACTTCCGATAATTATTTTCTATTATTAGCTCAAATAAATCTTATAATTTCGCGGGCGTGCGAGTTTTATGTAATATTGTAACTTGCCTGAATCAGATCAATATTACAGTTAAATTAATAACTAATCAATATCTTCCGTGGTAACAGCGATGCAGGTGCAACCTTCTCGTTTGCCTCCGGTTTCAAAAAGAAAACCGATCGTTTTTCGTATTTTTAACTCAAGAGTGCAAAACGTTTGTATTTTTAAAAGACATTGTTTCGTCATGAAGTTAAAAACATGAAAGAAATTAAGATACAGAACTATCTAGGTCAAATAATGATTAAAAAAGTATATTTTGTAGATTACAATATAGTTGCATCAGTAATTGCATCTCAGATCTAATAAGATTGCGTAAATACTTTCCCTAGGACATTAGCCTAGTGCGGTGACCTAGCTCTGTTGCGCAAGAGTGGCTGACAGGCGGTTAGCCGCACGTGAAGGTGCTTGGCGCCGGTATCGGGTGTAAACCTGTTGTCAGCCTTTCATCACACAGATTTTAATGTGCTGAGTTATGTATACGAATATGTTAATTTGACAAATGAAATAAAATTATAATAATTAAGTTATTATGTTAGTATAATTAACTAATTATTAATCAATTATGATTAATTGTGGTGTTTAACTTTTTTAGAATTTGGTAACCTATGGAACATTTTCTTATCAACCTAATTACTTCATTGTTTTAAAAAAATGTAACCGTTTTAAAATATATAGGAATTATATATGTATGTAAAAAGAGTTTTTTCTAATTTAAACATTTATTTCAGGTAATTTACATCTCTTTGGGTCAACTAATTAGGCTGTTTTGCATGTAAGTGACTTTTACAATCTACTCGTTTTAGAAAATAATACATATTTTTTAACAATCCGATGTGATTACGACAAATTATTTTAAAAATCTAAAAAAAAGAGTGTTTAACGAACCTTACCTACTTTGGTAAGGTTACGAAATTGTGAAATGACTGTTGGCAATTTGTAGCAATATATCTCGTCAATCAATATAGCATACAATCATCAACAGTACGGCAAGTAACCCTTTATTTGTGGTAATTATATTTAGGTCAAATCAATATACATTTATCACATTAATCTTATTCTAAACGCTTTATTGATACTTATTTATCTTATATTATTATATACAATGTTTATATCTATAAATATTAACAAGTTTTTTATAATACAAATATTCAACATTTTAAAAACAATAAAATGTATTCAAACTATAAAATTGCCAAGTGATAGAAAGCATTTTGCTACGATTTTCGTAGCTACGTAGCTTTGCCGCGTAGGTGTCTACGATTGACGTCACCGTAGCCCCAGTGAACGGTACAATTATCCAGAAAGTTCGACCCAACTTGTAATTGGTTCGTTCTGACGTTTTGAACTTGTGTTGGCTTGATTAATAGACCCACACAGACACATTTATATTATAATTACTTACTACTTGACTTAAAGAAAAAGCATATATTTCAATTGCCTAAAATTGTGTATGAAGTTAAATTCAAGTTAAACTTTTTGATATAACTTAAACATGTAGCCTGTTTAGTAATAGTAAAAGTAATTTATTAACTTTTGAGAATGCCCCTAACAGTACACTTAACTAAAAAGCTAAGTCCACCTTGGCCCACGGGAGCGAACCTTTTTGAACTAAAGTGACGTATTTGGATTCCCTAGCCGGATTCTAATGTTCGCCTTCGCTCTAAATTGAAAAAAAAAACTACTCTTTACATATACAACTCGTGAGACTCCTTTCAAAAGGAATTTATATTCATGAATATATATATTTCATTATATACCTATTGTTATGATACATAAAGAGAAATGGTATTTCCTATGATGTTATTCCAGCCTCATGCGTCACATGAACGTTCAATAAAGACAAATGTATTACTAATTACGCCCAGTTGATCTATAACAACGGGTGGGTAATGAAACCCTATAAACAGTATTTCATATAAAAATAGGCTCTCATCGTTTTGATATTCTTAATTAACTGAAAGTTAATATTTTGAGCTATCTGTTCAGTATGTTATTTGTAGTTTTATGATTATAAACAGAGATATGTTGCTAGTTTATTTAAGTATATTTTTAAAAATGATAAGGGAAAGGCGATTTGATGTAATAATTACGTCACTGATAACTGATATGAAAACCATACGCTTGACTTCATAACTTTGGGATGTGAAGCAATATTAAGCACGAGTTAAGTGCTTAACTCGGACGAATTTAGAGCGTCCTTTATTATGTGAAATAACTACTAGATTCTTTTAGTATTTTTTATTAATGTATGTTAAAAAGGACGCTTTGAATTCCACTTCACTGAGTATAAACGTATTCAATAGATCTTCGTTATAAAACGGACACTCCAGTTAAACAAGACTACAGATATTGTTTATTTTCTAATATAAGGAAAAAAACACACTCACTCACAAAGCAACACCATTACACACTCACACACTTAAATGCTTGTCCTCACTTGATATACTCCACTTGTTCATATATTTTTCATTTCTTCGTATTTTTTTATTGCTGTTGTTTTTGATCTTAGATTTAATTTCTTGTTCTATGTTTTAACCCGATTTTGGTTTTGTTTTGTATCTTTTCTTTATTGTGTAAACTTTTTTAATATGCTGTATGGGTGTAAGAAATTAAAAAGAAGTTTTAAACCAGGTATCATTTCCTGTATAATAACGTATGTTCATAGTGAAAAGCTACAAACAAAATAAATGACTAAAGTGCAAAGTGTTAATTTATTTGAGCCCTACGTTTAATACACAAACAAATATTATTTATATTGCCTTTTGGAGGTTGGCGATCATGAGGTCGAACATGAGAATCCGTGATTTACTCTATGCGAACGTGTGGGTTTTTGTGAGTAATTGTTGTAAGAAACAGTGTGAAGCGTAAGCAACTGATACATATACACGCCTTTGTTTCATGTTATTGATGACAAATTTAGTCTCAATACGAGGCAAAAACAACACTTATTCTAGAGTACTGTTTGCATATGTTCAATATGTTATATTTTGCACCATTTAAATCATTTGTTTCAATATTTGCACTGAATTGTGCGCAGCTACTGATAATTCAAGGTAATTGTTACATTTTTTTTTTAACTTGAAATTCTAACCGAATTCATTAGAACTGTGTTCAGTCACAGTTACTTCTAAATGAAGTTTTTAAACGCCCAACTTATAATACAAAAGGTGTATGAATGTTAAATCTTAATTCGTGCTATCTTATTCAATATATACTATTCGAAAAGTATTTAAGTCATTCCACGTCATATTCTCATGAAATAGCCATATTCTGACGTTATGATATGCCCATGCCCTAAAAGTGGAAAATATTATTTACATTACCGATAACGCAGACATCGTCCAGAAACCAATAAAATGAACACGTACGAATTGAGATTAGATTGCCAGTAACTTCAGATTTATGAATATTAATACAGAGTTCTAAGTTCGCATAATTCATAAAACCTTTGTAAGTGTATGTTAAGTGTTTTTACGCCAGAATTTCAGCCTTGTGAATACTTTTTTTTTTATATTAAAACTTCCGCATTTATTAATAATGGATTTTTAATTGTTAATCATAAGGAAGTATCTTCTTAACATGATATGTATTTTAGCGTAGTCTTATTACATCATTAAATGGTGTTTACTAATAATAATCTGTAAACCGTTATTAATAATATTTATTCACGAATTCGCATACACGATTGCATATTCGGAACTCGGCTATATACCATTGAATTTAGTATGCCCAAGAAACAGTTGCTCATACAGTGAAATAACGACGAGACAAAACACGTCAGCCACCTGATTTATGGGGGCAATATTAATTTAATTTTGTACAATTCTTAAAATTTTCTACAAGTGTACGAATGTCATTATTTCAAAGCGTAAAGTTACTTGTTAGTGTTAATTTTAGAGACTTTTCTGCCCTGATTCCTGTGTTCGTTGACGACAGGCCATCGTCCCGCCAGTCGGCGCCTCGACGCCGGCTGATCACAGCCTCAATTAACACATAAATAACTCAGCAACAGGCTGCCACGCCTCACAATCATATAGCGTTCTTAGTATATAAGTGTTACGAAAAATTTAACACTTAACAGAACGAGATATATATTATACGATATATAATATATATATATATATATATATATATATATTATATATTTATATATCGTATAATATATATCTATATATCTCTTTATATTATACGATAGTATTTAATAGAACAGGTACATAATCTTTTACCAGATCATATCTGTGTTGAATCTGGACAGATCTACGTTAATCGGAAGTTATTCAAGGTTTAGGTCTGAGGCGATTTGCATTTCTAATCCGTTTATTATCCTCAATGTTATGGTAAATTTGGTTTATTCAAAGCTTCCAATTGGGATTTTGAGAACGCTTGATGATTTTATTTAACGATATTTACTGATCACTCAATCAATAAAGATAATTGTGCTTAATTTATTTGTGTACATTAAGAGAGTGCTATCGGGTGTTGGATATTGAGTTTCGTTCGTGTATATAATTTATAACTAGTTCTCGTCTGCGTTACAGTGCCTTAATAATTCGTTATAAACTTTTTCAATACTTCTACTTATCATAGATAGATATCGAATTGAATTTGGTACAGTAGTTTTATTATTTATTCATTTGCGTTTACCTTTAAACTTTTTATAAGTAACACGATAACTAAAATGTAGAAAAAATCTGCGCCTTAATAAATAACCGAAATTCAATTATTGTCTCAGACGTCGTACATTCAATTTGGTGTTTAACAAAATCAAAGCTCGCTGAGTGAAGCTCGTCCCCGAGCAATTACATTGTTTGCGATGTCCCTAGCATCGGTCACGTAGATTATTGTTTCTAAGGGACCACCGGAAATCTTTCATAGATTGTTGTTTACGAAAAAATTCTCTTTGTTTTACGTGAGTGAATGGATTACGTTTGTAAAACTAGAAATGATTTGTGTTTAGATATATAAAATGGAAATAATCTTTGGGTTTTTTCCCTAAACGTTTACGCTACGTTTCTAACTATACAACTTTTATAAAAACGTAATGTTTATTATTCAATTTTATTTACAATAAAAATCCTATTAAAAAGAAAAAAGAAGCAAATCTCTCCTCCAAATTTGATTTTATTCCCTTTGGAGTAGACTTTTTTACCTTAGGGTATAAGTGCACAGTCGCTTATTAAGGAATTAAGTAGACGCCTGGTAGTCAGTGCTGATGATTCAAGAGCTTTTCCAGCGTATAAGCATCGCTGGAATCATCTGGATCGACCAGTCACTCTCCGACCGGCTTGATCCTTTGGCGCTGCGTAGAGATGTTGGATCTCTCAGCATCTTCTATCGCATTTACCATGGGGTGTGTTCGGAGGAGTTGTTCGGATTAATACCTGCAGCTAAATTTCATCTTCGGACATCAAGGCAGAATGCAAAATTCCACCCGTACCACCTTGATGCCTGTCGTTCCACCACTGCGCGCTTTTTAAGACATTTCTTACCACGCACCACCACGTTATGGAACAAGCTGCCCGCCACGGTATTTCCGAATCACTACGACTTAGGGTCCTTCAAGAAAAAAGCGTATATATCCCTAAATGGCCGGCAACGCACTCATGAGTTCCCAGCCACATGAGTGTCTATGGGCGGCGACTTCACCTTTATGGTGGGCCTCCTGCTCGTTTGCCCCCTCTTCTATAAAAAAAAATCGCGATACAGCGAGGAAATGCCGCCAACATTATGGAACTTAAGGACCAAACTTTTAAAATTTGTTATAGTTTTGTGTTTTGTCTTGTTTATTATTCTTTGTTTTTTTTAACAATTTTTAATGTCTATGTTTGTTGATACAATAAGATTAAAGCATTATTTTTCTTTTTTTACTTAAAGCTTCAGGCAAGAAAAGTGCGACACTGTTTGGTCTTTCATTACCGTCAGATGCCGAAACGTGCTAATGAGATCTCTCATGTTTTGTTGATTTTCGCAATCAAATAAACAATTAACAACAATGTACCGTAAATATATGTTAGCTCAATCGACAATACATTCTCTGTACACGACTTGCAAAACTTTGCTTATTCTCTCGTAATCTGTTGACGTTAATATGACATCTGTTCTAGATTTGAATACTGTTATTCAAAAGGTCAGTTTTGCAGTTAAATACTAGATGTCTTTAACGGCTCAAATTATGAGAATATGAGAATAAAAAGAGAGTTACACGTAGAATATACAAGTTGAATCGAAAGTATTTTTGACGATTTGTTGAATTCAATATAACTTTGTTACCTTTTCAGCGTAGTGAAGCGTTACCATTACTTTGACCTTAATATTTTAATATTATAATTTAACAAATAACTTAATCATGTTACTGTGTTGTATACAATATTCTGCAAGCGTAGGTAACCCATAAAAAAAATTCTAAGAAACCTAAATATGTCACACACGTGATTATATTATTCATATAGATATCTGTCTAGATATCGGCTACCCTCATTTCCCTTTGTCTTGTTTGTGAGGGCTATAGGATTTGTAAATCTCGTTGCTCGTATGAAAGCGTATATTTTAGTTAGATTTTCTTATTCTGTGTGACTGAAATCAATAAAATATTGATACTTTTAAATATCGCATATGTAGGAGTTATTTCCTTTGGAATCTAGCAGTGTGGACACAAAGGTTCAAGTGGTACTGCGTTCTTCCATTCCACTAATCAAAGTCTTCCAAGTCTATGAGCAGGAAAATGATTTTCATTTTTCAAAGACCACATTCACTATTGTCACTGAACTAGGAATAAATGGTTTTTAATTTAATTTTGTTGTCAGAGCGGCTTATATTTGAACCTAAGCATTAGATACAAAAATATTGGCATACACTAGTGATGATGATACGATTCCATGTGGACAAAATATATAAAAATTCATCTTATATGAAGATTTAAATTAGATTTTTATTTAACAGAAAATATACAGTTTAATTTAAAACGATTATGCTTTTATGTTTGATAAATGTTTGTAGCACATAGGTATTTAAAAACCCCGATATTTTAGTAATAGGTACTTAAACTATAGACCTCAATTACCAAGATATACCGCTAGGGACGCTATGGTCCCCAATCAAGAAACTCTCGTTTTGTCCTTCTGAATGTTGTATTCTGTTAAGTCCTAACGTGCTATGCCAATCATATGTGGTATTAAGGAAAAACTTCGATATAAATTAGAAATATCGATGCAATTATGTGGAATGATTGTTTATAAGCTTGGATCAATGAGCCAATGTAGCTTAAATTGGCTTGTAATGTACTGATTACTCCGGGGAGTTGTGCGGTGTTATGATTGTTACTATGGCAACGAGTTAAAATTTTATAGAACAGTCATTGTATTTAAGATAAATTCGTACAAATAATCTTAAGTCACCTAAGCTGAGTTAAGTTTTTCGAAGATTTTTATCGTAAAAGTATACTTGATCATGCGTCAGTCGCGCTGACTACATTGCGGTAGATAAAACACTGCATTACATATCTTATATACTTTATTACTATCGCAGAAAGAAATAATATAATAACTTAGGCTTATTAGATAAAAATGGATACATAAAATTATATATATTATTTTGAGTAGGAGTGCCATGCTGTTACTTACAGTTTCTGCCGAATGGGCAGGCACGACCGGGGAAATACCACTCTCTCACAGAAAACCGGCGTAAAGAAATACAATTGGACTTTGTTAAGTTTGTACTCGCGTTTCGTGCGGTGAGTGAGATCTTCCGGTGCCCATCCTTTCCCCTCCCCCGTCCTCTTCCCCTACCCCTCCATTTCCTAATTTCCCATTAAAGGCTGGCAACGCACTCACGAGGTCCCAGCCGCGTGAGTGTCTATGGGCGGCGACTTCACCTTTATGGTGGGCCTCCTGCTCGTTTGCAGGCTTCTATAAAAAATAATAATAATATATATTAGCATCTAAATTGTGCCAAACTATATTTGATCCTACTTCCTTACATGAACAAGAACGTTGTCTTAAGACGTATCTTAAGACGAATTCATACAAGTAATTTCATGAAATTACTTTGTTGAGTGAGACATATTTTAATATAGTATAGTTCTATATATAATAACGAATTATAAGATAACTAATGTATATATTAACCTGAAATACCTTAAGTCCAATATTAATTGTTGATTTTTAAACTATATTTGTTTAATATTACATAAATACATACAACAATGCCATTACATATAAATTCAAGGTTGCTCGTTTTCCTTTACATAATCGTTAAAATTATAGAAACATCCGTTTGTATATGAACACAATATTGAACGTTTAAATCTTAAAACTCATGATTTGATGCAACATACCTATGATGTACAATTATACGTATAATTGCTCATCTTAAAGTCATTTCGCCAGTCATTATAGCGATAAACGTCCTCACTTCCTCTTTCAAATAACATGCATCTCAAAATAGAAATACTTCATTATGGTATCGTCAGGTTTATAGGTTCTTGTACCGCGCGTACTGGAACGTCATAAGTGCCAGGTCTGTGTACCGGCAGAAAACTTACCTAATTTATTCTTTACTATATTTAAAACAACATATATTTAATACTGTCTTTATAACTGTTTTTTATATAAATCGAATCGAGTTAGCGTACTTCTTATTTTATACCAATTTGACATGCATGATTCGCATGGTGTAATGGTTGCAGCTCTTTACAAGCGTACTGTAGAACATACTTGGTGATTTAAAGCAGTGGCGGAGAGTTTCTTGCCAGTTGTTCTCGTCAACTTCCTTGATTTAGGAACTGGATTTATATCAATGTTTTATTCTATTATTTATATTAGACCATTCGTAAGTGTAAGAAAGTTAACTAAGTAAATAAAGTTATATTTGATTTGATTTTGATACTTTAATTTAAAAAAATAATATTTCCGGACGATGTCTGACTTTAGTTGGTCCGGGATCCACACGCGTAACTTCACTACTATATAAAGGTTTATATATAAATTGTGTATATAATATGTTATTATAAGATAAAGGAGCCAAAAAAAAATATGGTATTAATCAAAGTTTTAGTTTATTTTATAAACTAGTTTAATGCAAATTAATACTTGGCATACATGTGTGAACACATGTAATTTTTCTCAAAGTTTGAGGTATCAAAAGCACTTCAACTTTCTTATTGCAAAGGCTACATGGGGTCTAAAGTAGACCGGTCTGAGGATACACAACAGACTCAGTTGGTAATTCAATGTTTGAATTTCCGTTAACGGTAAAACTGGTTTTATTTTATCAGGTATAATAATGATTATTGTCAATTTCGTTTAGAGGAATGATTTTAAGGGCCCGTGTTGAAATATCATCAATCATGGGTCGTTCAACCGTCTTGTTGTATAATTTTTATAAGGATTTTTGTATTTATTTTGAGGAAATATCGTATATTTTTTTTAATAAACTTGCTTTTTAAATTAACTTATATGTAGCTATTTAAAATTAAAATGTGAATACGTTAAATATGATATTGCAAAGCTGTGATTATTTTGTACATTTGACTGTAAAGTCTGTTTATTATGTCATTCCTTTAAAGCTTCTAAGACTATAAACCGAACGATAAACGTAAGAAACCATCCTACGGAGGAACCCTAAGTCCGTCAATTGTTGTCATAAATCATTTATATTGCATTATTATTATTATTAGCAATAAATGATGAGTGTAACACACACACAAGATACCTAAAGGCCAAGGCCTCATAAAGAGTTATGAAGGAGTGCTTAGTGAGAAATGAGAATTACTAAAAATAATTTTCAATCATTTGTACTAGATGTAAAACTCCTATTAAACGCGAAAAGTTGTGAACAAATTATTAGCATTATTCAAAAGCTTTGCATAAAAGGTTATTAACTAACTAAATCCTCTCGGGTTCGCAAAGTTACCTTCGTAAACGGTGGAATATGTTGGAGCTTTCAAGCTTTTTTGAGGCATGGTTGATTTATAAGTAGTTTAAGTTATCTCTGTGATGTTATGTTATTTTAAATTTTTTTTATTGCCTGACTCCGAAGATGCCTCCGGCTTTGGGCTGAGTGGAAAAGGGACCATCTCGTTTTTCTCCAGCCATGAATTTTGTAAACAAAACCACAAAAAAACATAATTATCATTACCACTAATGCGCTACAGAATCTTTTGATGTTGTTAATCAAAAATGATTTTACTGATTTTTTCATTTAGCTGCCTAGACGGAAAGTTAAGAGCTTCCGGTTTGTAGATCAATAATTTTATCCATCAATTATTATAGTTCAAAAGGCTGGTCTCTGTATTTCATGAACAATTCCGCTATTCGGATGCGCCTTCGGACTGCGATCCTGTTAAAGTACTATGAACATTAGGGCACATTTAATTGGTTAGCTACAAAGTAGGCTTTCTATGTATTTAAGTATAGGTCAGGTATGTAGTACATAAGTTATTTATTATAAAAGCTTATTTTTAAAGAACTGTAGTAAGTGAAATGAATTAGGTCATACACTATCGTGGGTGTATATCGCCAGCTCATCGTAATCATTAAGCGACCTACTGTTAGGTTTTTCAATCAATTGCTCACCCTAGTGTTGGCATCAATTTATCGATAAAAGAGAACGAATATGCTCACGTGTTTCAACTACTACTACTTTTGAGTTCTATATTCTATATTAATTAAAATTTCCTATTTACATAATATAGAAAAAGTATTAGTAGTTACAAGAAAACGCTAGGGTTTAGAAGTATATCGATAAGAAGTGGTCTCATCCCTAAGCACAGCAGGAGGCTAAATTACCGCCCGCATCCGGTCATCGAACCCCGCCTACAGCTTTTCAAACGACCAATATAGCTGAGCTACGGTATACCGGAATATTCCTTAATAAGTGAGCTTTTAATACATTGGGCGATCGTAAAATGTGATTTTGCTTTTCGTTGATTGTTTTTGAAAAATTGATGCGGAAACTAACCAAATATTCTCTTAAGAGTCCGTGACGATAGTTTGAAATTCTGTTATCTTATTAGTAACATTCACATTAAAGAACGATTTAACCAAACTATTGCCAAGTTTTTAACTTAATTGTGCATATATTAAGCAATTTTTACATTATTCTAATCACGCGTTGAGTTAAAATGCGGGCGTTCGATCAGATACACGTTGGAATAGTTTTCTTGTTTTGTTAAATTTGAACCAACATTTCAAAATCCATTGGTTGCAAACATCATATTTTTTATATATTTTTTATATATTTTTTATATATAAATCTCCTGTCACGATGTTTGTCCCCGATGGATTCCCAAACTACATAACCGATTTTAAATTAAATTGGCACACCGTGACCAGCCTGGTCCAACTTGAGATATAGGATAGCTTAGATCTTTAATTAAAGTCGCAATTTTATTTTATTGCGAATTATTTGTCTATATAATTAATTGACAGTCACAATTATCTGTTAAGTCCAAAATATTCTAACAGTTGTCGATACTTTTCGACTGGATTTAGTAAGTAATCAATAGATGGCACTGCTATGGTAAACCGGCAAACGTGTCATATAAGCTACAATTCAATAGCATGACTACCACGTGTTATTGAGGCTAAAGTATAAATTAAATTTATTTTGTAGTAAACGAAATACCGTGAACTTCAATTATTTCTACTTTTTTAATAATTTATATAGTAAAACAACGTTTGCCGGTTCAGCTAGTTAAACTATAGATTTATCCTTACATAAAATCGTATCACTGATCACTTGTGTACGTCAATAATTTTCTTATATAACTACTAGGGTCTAAATTTAACCGACCTGAAAAGATACAATAAACTAAACTATTAGTCTTAAACTCAGCTAGTTACATATTAGTTTTTAAGGTCACAGTTTTACATGTGTCCTTTTCACAGCATGTAGGCCGACTCATTCCTAGGCGTTTAAATCGTCATTTTAATAGAATAACTCATAGTCTATCTACGTAATTTGTTATTCTGTGGTTTAATATTTTATATGTCATGACATATACACTGCGAAGGTATTATGTCAGGCATCTGCCGGGGGAAATCAGTGCAGTCACGCATGAGGGAATGGGAAAACAGTTTTACATTCTATGTGATCAAATTCATATATAGGTAAATACCATAGCTTATTGAATACTCATATATGACAAAAGCACTGTTTTGCCTCTTCAACATTGCGTTTATATAATTTGACAGAAAGAGACAAATATAATTTTGACAGTTTATTTTAAATTTTATTGAAAAAAGATATAAGTAACTATTGAAGGCTTACAATACGTGTATGAAGAAGGTAATCAGTGTCACATTTACAAAAGTACTTCTTGCTGTAACAATGTTTGTGTAATTATAAATATTACAAAGAATTTTATTTCTTTATAATATATAAATTATTAAAAACAAAACAAACCACAAAAGTAAAACAGATTTTAAAAGTTTGGTCCTTGTGGCAGAGTATCCATAATACTATGTGTGTTTGGTATCGTTTTAATGGCCAATTAGCTATTATTACTTAACATATTGGACTTATTTTAATAAAATCAACTTGCAAGTAAGTCCAAGAGTCGTTGTAAAAGTGTTTATTTTTAGCTAATTAAAATGACACGATTTTGTAACAGTGTTAGGACATGTCGCGGTAGTGACCGCGTTGGACAAAACATTATTAAGCATTCGTTTTGTCGCTTTTCACGCTTTATGCTACAAATGGGAATATTGCACAGTTTACTGTAAGACTTGCGGATAACTGACACTGCAAGCGTGAGCTTTAAAGTTCAATACGACGAACTTATCAAAATGGATACCCTTGTCTAAAATGTATCTGTTTTAAAAATACATTATTTCATATATATATTTTTTATATCCACTGCAAACCATAAAGTATACATCTTTGAACTAGTGGATTATACATTAATTTGTACACACTCCACTTAATAAAACGTTCTTGACGAAACTAAGCATCGCGATACAGCGAGGAAATACCGCTAACATTATGTGTAGTCAAGGAACAAACTCTTCAAGTTTATTGGAGTGTTTCAATTTTAAGCTATTTAATGTTTAAAAAAATACAAAATTGTTATTTAACGAAATCTCTTTCTATTACTACAAATATTTTGTAAAATAAAGTGACTTTTTTATTACATTAGTTAAATATACATATTACATGTATATACGTACATTTAAGAAGAAATTCACTTTAATAAAACTAAAACGGGTTCTATTATTCAGTGACAGACGATAAACAAACGTCACATCTCGCAATAGCCCTAGTTCCACTAGTATACAATCTGCACGAGTCACGAGACGCGTGTTTGCTTTCAGGCTACGTATTAGTGCATTTCGTGCCATGAATAATACAGCCGATTGGTTTACGTGTTATTACTGATCCATTTATCAGGGCCATTTGTTTCATTTAAAGCTTGTCTTATAAGAGTATTGCCACCGAACCTGTGGATCACTTGTAGGCCTAGGCTTCTAAGGCAGCCTGTGGATAAGGTAGAATACACCTCACAAGCTCCCACGTGAGTCTTATGGGGACTTCTTCGTTATGGTGTGCCACCTGCTCGTTTGCCCCCTCTTCTATAAAAAAACAAAATAAAAAATATTTGTGACCTGGATTACATTATGTACTGACTGATGAACAGTGAATTCAAACGGGTTTGATGCTCGGTACGGTTATTATATATATTAGCGCTTAGGGCTAAACGATCGTGAGTGAATTGACTTTCATATTTAATAACTTCTTTTAATGTTTGTAAAAATTGTATTAAGTATGTAGAGAACGTCGCCAATGTAGTATAAATATGAAGATCACGATCAAAGGCTCCGCTATGATGCGAATGTGAAAGGTATTAAGCTCCTTGATGCCAAATAATACTTTTAAAACCTAAAAAAGCCTTTGAGTTAGTGATTTAGTGTCAGTCAGTTAAGTGCTAAATAGTTATAATTTGAATAGGACATTAAAAAGCTCTGTTTTTTGGAGCACTCCTGCTCTGGTACAGTAAAATATGAGAGGAGACAATAATACAATTTATATTTAATTCCAATAAATCGATACATACTTCAATTGGCAAGTTACTGCAGACTTCTTATATTGTAAATAAGATGGAGCAATCGAATATAATATTCTATTTACTTGGCTTCGTAATCTTCATTCACTTTAATGGGTCCAGTTATATACTTAAAAATAGCTTATTATTGAAAGTGTTTGTTTTTTTTCAATTATTTTCGAATTTCTTGAGTATATCTATTTATACTATATATATACATATATAGACAGTTAAAATAAGACAAAGTTTTAAATAACTTTTTTAAAAGTATCTAATCTAGGTTCTTTATTAACATTATTGCAAATATTATAAATGAAGTTTTTATTAAATAATAAAACTGCCCAACAAAGGGAAAATTGTTAGAGGATAATATTTGTGTACAGCATCGGTTGCGGTTATTAAATACGTATTGACGTCAATAATGTTCTCACTACGAATTTTCCAAGAAATTTTTATACAACTGTACATAACGAAAATAATTATATACTCGTTATGTACACACGAGTATAAGAATCAGCAGCGAGACAATGTTAAATAAGACCAATATAAATACAACTTTGTCGGAGGGAAAACTATGATATTAACTATAATATTTTTGAGTGGGAGTGCCATGCTGTTACTTAGAGTTTCAGCCGAATGGGCAGGCACGGCCGGAGAAATACCACTCTCTCACAGAAAACCGGCGTAAAGTGATGCAATTGGACTTTGTTCATTTTGTACTCGCGTTTCGTTCGGTGAGTGAGATCTTCCGGGGCCCATCCTACCCTATCCATACCCCCCCCCACCCATTTCCTAATTTTCCTATAAAGGCCGGCAACGCACTCACGAGCTACCAGCCGTGTGAGTGTCTATGGGCGGCGACTTCACCTATATGGTGGGCCTACTGCTCGTTTGCCCCCTCTTCTATAAAAAGAATATGAATATATTTATTCAATAATTAAAACGGATGTACAGCCTTGTCCGTAAAGTGCATAATTAAGGTTATGTAATTGGTATATTAACTCGTCAACGCCGCAATGTTACGGAATATTGTTTAGGGTTGTTGTATTCTGAACTGCAAATATAATTCACGGCTAATAAAATGATTTTGGAATTCCAATTTTATGGCTTTGATTTAAATGTGTGGCGGATAGTTTCTTGCCAATTAGTTAAAAATTTAATTCTCTTTTGTTATGAATCATAAGTGTACCATTGTGAATATATATTTAATTTTTTGTGTTTGTAATGTTTTTCGATTGTTGCAATGAGACTAGGTTTATCTCCTTACGCCTTACCTTTCGAAGAATCTTCACGACGTAGGAAATATGTGATTTTTTCAGCACACACCTTAAATTTAAGACAGTATTTTGCATACTATTGTTAATTATGCGGTGTGTTTCGAATGATTAGTCAAGTTGTAAGACTCAATATTCATGTTGTCAAATCGTTGCGTTCGTTAGAATACCTAATTCTTTGACGGCTACGTAATTTTTTTTTGCAATTGCAACAAATTTGAATATTTACAGTTATAAAAAAAATATTTCATGCAAACGTTATATGTTAATTATGTTGTGTGTGTTTGCTTTTCGAATTAATTTATGTCCAAATACATAAAAGATTTACCAAACAATTGGGTTTTATTAATATTAACATATCTGAAACAATATATGATGTAATTAATAGGCTTTATACTTAATTATTTATTTATTTTAACAAAATAATACACATTAGCAAACACTTTTATAGCAGAGATGGCGGCAAGAACGTTTAACAAAACTGTCAAACGTCATCACGTAGTGAGAAGTTGAGAACGCGGCAATTTCAAATTACTACAACAATATAAAAAGCTTAAAATATAATATAACTATAAAAAGACAACATATACGTACATGATAATTATATATGTAGCCGTAAAAGTAGTGTGATATCACATAAGTACATTATTTATTCATATAAGACTCACATAAACGAATTAAATTGCTTAAGTTTAGTTAAAATAGCTTAGTGCACAGTATAAAGCTGCATTAATAATAATTAGATTTTAATAATTCTACTAGCACATGAATTATTCAGACATCAGCTTTATTTGCGGCACAAAATCACGTATCACGGTTAATTCAGTTTGAACAGTGCTACATGGGTTGACCTATTGTGTATTATAAGGTTAATATGCACGTTACATGAAAGTGGGTCGCCAAAGATTAATTATTGAAAGCATTATTGCCGGCCCTTAATACAAGATCTAATAGCTAACACTTTATTAAGTATAAATCTTCGCTATAATAAAAAAAAAACATTATTATTAAAAACAAAATTTATATTGATAGAATACAAATGTTAAAGTTGAGCAAGTCGTATTAGGACTATTTAAACGATGAAAGAGCTTTTGAATCAGAATTCTGAGATGAGATGAATAAATGATAGTTAACCGGCTGAGTTTGTTATACAGACCGGTTTATTTTGGCACCCTCGTAGCTCATAAACAGGTGTTCCCGAACCGCTACGACTTGGGGACCTTCAAGAAAATAGCGTGCCTCTTCCTTAAAGGCAAGTTGCATTTTCTTAGTCTACATTGAATCCTCATATCATGTTTGTATATATATTGTATTATGTTTTATTTCTCAAATGTTCCCATATAATTGTTTTGTGTGTATACCTTGTTTTATTATCGTATAAGTTTATTGATTTTTTTTAAATATATTTAGCACTTAAGATGTTCGTGGACAGATGTAATAAAATAAAATATCAAATTGGTTTCTTCACGCATATTATAAATATACAATTTTTTAAACGAAATCTACTAATTACTTCAAAATCATTTCTCATACCTAATTGTCGGTGATTAGTAAGAATTGCAAATATTGCAAATAGTGCGTAAAATTTCAAATGCCGGTCTTTTATGCAGATTTCTGCCTGGCAACTATTAAAACAAGTACACTTAACAATTCTACTGGTAACACCACAACATTTGCGAAAACGCGTATTTTAATTATTTAATTAAAAACCGACTTTGATCCGTCTTTGCCATTGTCAAAGCGTGTTTTGATAATCAGACAGTGTTCATCATAAATAGCGTTCTACTGTGGAACTCTAGTAGCCTTGCACATACGTTTCTTAGCGACAAGTTATGGCTGATGACAATTCTACGGAATACCTAAAAACTTTCTACACCAGTGGTTCACAACCTTTTTAGGTGCGCGCCCCACTTTTGAGATTCTAAAATCGAAAATGCCCCCCCTAACACGTGCAAAAATAAGAAAATGCCCCCTCTAACCCATGCAAAGATATGAAATCCCCTTAACTAGAGGGGTAATTTTAAGTGAAAAAAATTCGAAATGCCCCACTCCAATTGCCAAATTGCCCCCCTGTGGGGCGTACGCCTCACGTTGGGAACCACTGCTCTACACAGAGCATAGGTCGTTCGCGCTCATAATTTTCGTTTTGAGCCATAGAGTTCAACACCAAAGGGAATGTAAAACGCCTTAAGACATTGAATGTGCGTACTAAATGCAAAATTACGGTGTGGCGGTTTGATTGACATTGTGACGTCATCGTAACTGCGCACGAGTGTTATTATCTTAGATCGTTTAGTTACCAGCATTGTCCGTTATGTGCCTAAATTATGCACCGTGTTATGTAGGTACTTTATAGGGTTGACGCGTACGTTAAAATTAAGTAAAACTTGCTTGTCGAAAAGGCTTTTTAAAATTCGTCTTTCTGTATACGGTGTAAGGTAATATTCTTACGCCTTGAAAGATTAAGCTTATTAAGTTAAGAAATTAATAGAATCAGAGGTAGTAAAATATTATTTATATTTATATATAAAGTGTTGATGTGTAAGATGTAAGTGTAAGATGTTTGACCTTATGGTTAAACACGAAATTTGTATTTTTTTCATATTCGATGTATCCTTTCTACGTAATAGATTATTTAAAACGTTTGCTCACCAACCCTAACGCTGTAATTTTTGATTGTGTAATTCAATCTAATTCTCGATCGGTTTAACGTTTCATACTCCAATTTACTTAATTCATATCCTAGCTTCTACTTGCGTGGAATTGCTTATTAAGAATATAAGCTAAGACAAAAATACACACCTACTTCGTTCGCACTGTTAGACTGAACATGTCTTCGGTCTTTTTGTTATTTAATATAATACCTTGAATCCCTTGATAGAAAGCTACTATTTATATGTTAAAGATTACAGAAGCATACAGAGTTAACACCAAATCTACCTGTACGGGGAAGCTTCACTTAATGAAAAACATCAGAAGGTCAATTCAACAATAAATTGGCTAATATTAGAACTTTTTTGTTTTAGTCAGATTTTAGTTACCGAACCACCTTCGATTAGAAAACAGAGTAATATTGAATTAATTCCAAATTTTGCCACGTAAAAAAGTGCGTACATTTTATTGGTATCCCACTTACCAAAATAAAATTATTGTCCGCGTGAATCCGTAAAAAAATATTAACAGCCCAACATTTCCCCGGTGAAATTAAAAAGTTTTTGCAGTTTTCCCGAAATTAAACTGGCTCGCGGTAGGAATTCTGAGGACGGAATTTCGTAAGTTAAGGAAAGTCCCCTGAGCCTTTTAATTGCTGAGCAAAATAGGCTTTATATCTTTGACAAACTGTTTGAAACGGGCATGCGCAGGAATATTAATTCGTCTGTTTGCTTAATTATTTTCCCTTAAATTAAATTTTCTAAAGTAGACCGCAACTACCAAAGAATACGGAGAATGGGTATCACCTAACTACGGCCACCGTGGCTTATTAGTTAATACTCATAGTGTATGAGTTTGATTTCTATTAAAACACTAATTTGTCTAACACTTTTGTAAATTGTACCTACAAATATAATATTGTCCCTTATTTGAGACTTGAAGGTTTATTTTTCAGACATTTTAACTTCGTACCAGCTGCGTATCGTCTAGAGTATTTTAAATATTATAATATTTATTTTAAGTACTTCAATATTATCACAAAATGAAATATAAATCCGTGTTATAAATCACGATAATTATAGGCGAGCCTCGGCTCCCCGGCGGGTTGAGCCAGTTGCTACTAACATTTCAGATTTATGTCGATATAACCTATGGGAAATTGATGCTTATTGCTGGGCGTTGAATATGATACCCGACTGGGTAAAAAGCAATTATGTTTTTATATTTACATATTATGTTTAAAGTATTATTTCATATTAACATTTGAACCGTACCGATATACCAAAAAAACTACATTATAAATAATTCAAAAATCACTCCACTTACATTCACTGCCAGCTCTCATCCAAGGAGTAGAGCCTACGAGAAGAACTGTCAAGAAACTATCGTCTCGCAATCGTTATAAAGTCAAAATATATTTATTCATTAAGGTATATAATACGGTTTTGAATCGTTTTAAATCTAAGTGAATTTACGCCTGTTCGTACGCGACCAAGCTTAAAAGAAGCGGGCACGAAACTCGCACGATTTTTTTGTAAATGATCCCAGTATACTTTTTGAAGCAAGGCTAAGCTGGAGCTATTAGTTATCTTATCTAAATGATGAGAGTCCTGATTTAGATCCCTGGTACGGTCAAGAATTATGTGATGTGACGCCTGGTCTTTTTATTTGAAGTATATATGTCCGAAGAATATGTATCAGTTGTGTTAGCACTGATGATACAGGTTATAGGCCTCAGGGCTAACCGACCGTATGAAATATGTTATTATTAAATAAGGTAGCAAAAGAAAGTAACAATTCAAAGTCACAACTGTTTCACATTTTTATAACACTAGACGTGACAGTGACAAATTGATTGTTATTGCTAAGTGTTGGCTGTGATAACAGAGTAGATGAACATATTCCGACGTGTTTACTTTATTGTTTTATTCATTTTTTTGTTACCATGCGTCCGGTTGCTCCTCTTCCTAAAATATGGGGCTGGCCATGCGCCGTGCTTATGAACGGGAGCTACTTGGGGGGGTAATACTTCAATTTGTTTTTCTAGATTTATCACGGTGTACTGTGTGATTGCTGATTATTCTCACTATACTGTTAATATGTAATAGAGCATTGTGTAATGGTTGCAGGTCTTTACACACGTTCTGTAGAACATAGTTGTCGATTGAAAGAAATGACGGAGTGTTACACCAAAAATCAACCAAGCTGAGTTTCGAACGTTACGAACAGGCGTAGAGTCATATAGATTTAATAAACTTCAAAATGATCCAATGTACCTCACTGAATAAAGAGATTTTGACGGACTTTTCTTACTAGTTCTTCTCGCCCGCTCTACGATTTGAACAGGCAAGAAATATTATAGTAGACGTTTTTTTTTAATAATTATTCGACAATTCATAAGTGTATGAAAGTTATTTTAGATGTTTTATAACCGCTTTTGAAGCACAAGTTCACAAGTATTATTTGAAACCGCTTTTACTAACCGCAAATCTATATTTAGATTTCAATCATGAAAGCGCCTGTGGCTGAAAGACTGAGAAACTCGAGCCTCTTTAGAATGTCAGTAATTGAGAATTAGGTTAAAATTGGAATACTGGAAAATATCATTTTTTTATATATAATAAATAACAGACAATGAATATCGTGTTACCTTTTAGTTGATCTAATTTAGTCTTTGATATAATTAGACACAAAAAATATTGTCGCCACCCATATACACTTACACGACCAGTTCGTGAATGCGTTGCTGCCTATTAGGTATTGGTTAGCTTACGGCTTTAATAAAAAATATTTTACAATGTAAGATATGTGTTTGTTTGATTGTCTACTGCTTGAGACATTATGAAAAATAACATTTTTTTTTCTAAAAACTAAATAATTTAGTCTACTTATAGATTCTATTATGTGGAACAGTGCGTTATTGTGTACGATTTTAAAACATGTAACGATTTACAATACATTTCATTACATTTATGTAAGAATTGATATTATTTAAATGTTTTTGCGTGATACAAAGGCCTACAAATTACGTAATTACAATTAACGAAATACCTTGATGTTAATCCACGCAACGAACGAACATTATACAACTCAGTTAAAATTATATATATCATGTACAACAGACTAGACTTTTATACTAGCTGATCCCGACAAACGTTGGTATGCCAAAAAAAAAAATGTCTCTAAAGATAGATGTTGGCCGATTCTCAGTCCTACTCTATATGGCCACAAAATTTCAGGAGAATCGGTCAACCCGTTTCGGAGGAGTAAGGGGACAAACACTGTGACACGAGAATTTTATATATTAGACTTGTAAATTTATTGTATGTATTATACAGTATTAAACCCAAAAATTGTCATTTTCTACTTAAAATGGTTCTTAATTTTAAGAAAATAATATGTCACAAAATTATAAAAAAAAGAAATGTAAAAATATGTTGTTTAGATATCTCTCCACGTCAGAGTTTAATATTTTTACGTCAAAAACCATTCGAATTGAATGTCTTTTAACGTATCTGCTCTTGAGTATTGATAAGGTTTAACTTCCGTGAGCTAGCAGTCCCTTAACTGATCTGTTTTATGGCAAAGAGGTCGGTATGGTGAACTAACCTTCCTATATCTCCGGTTGCTGAAAGAGATCGCTTTTCAGCGTTAAGGCCGCCTTAATTTTAGATTATTATATATATATCTTGTTATTGTTTTTATTATCATAACTTTATAATTATATTGTACCTATATAAAGAATTAAATTAATTATTGATTATGTTTGCAGGTATGTGATAACTCCATCGTTGATAAGGCCGTAAGTGCATTTAACGTTTCTTTGAAGTTACATGTTCTGAATGTAGGCTATTGATAAAGGGAAAACCCGGTTTATAATTTATTCATATGTAGTTCAGCATATTTTGAATATTTTACCGAAAGGAAATCTATTTTGTAAATATATTTAACATTATACATGCTAGCATAGGTAATTTACAAAAGAAGTATACATATACTTACATGTATGATACTTAGGAACTGATAAATGATAATTATATAATAAGAAAAGTATTAACACGAAGCAGAAAGTATTACAAGTTTAATACGTATATGGTGTGTACTTAAAAACTTAAAAAAAAATCCAAAAATACGTAGTCTTTGAAAGTTTATGGTTTTGAACCTTACGCGTTCTATAATGTTACCATGGCGACGACGTTTAAAAAAATCGGTAACCATGGTAACGAAATCGTAAAGCTTAATTGTGTATTTTGTCTTTATATGAATAACATTTTTGACATACATTATGGTTTGACTTTTCTATTTCCGAATTCCACCTAGTCTAGTTCAAGTCAACTGAGTCAGTACTGAGCTATACTGTTCTGCCTTTCCCAAAACGGATGCAATTCGAGTATTTTATATTTGTGTAATCCGCGGTTGGGCGATGCGAGCCTGTACATATTTGGCGAACGCACGTGTGTCCTCGTTACACCTAGATTTGCAACTGTTAACCTATGCTATTTTATCCCAGTCATGTTAATACGATTTACTTACTTACTATATTTAATTGAATCTCTGATTTTTTTAAAATTCAGTAAGAAGGTGATACATATGAGGTCATCTCCGTTATATTATTATTTTGTGTGGTCAGGTTATTACGGTACAAAGTGTCATCCATACAATGAAATTTTAACTCGCAATGCAAGGATTGGATGTGAGACTAAACGTCAATAATAAAACTTTTTTGTTTATGCTTACATTTTCAAGCTGCGTTTATTTTTTAAATTATCTATGGAATAGTTTAAATAAACATTAATTCCTGATTTAAAACAAGTCCACATAAAAATAGTTGTATAAACACGATAATAGAAATACATACACTTAAGTTATACGAGTAATAAAATTTAATTTCTTATACGTTCTTTTAATTCCATTAACATGCCTGCCATTCTCTTTTTAACTGCGAAGGTTATATCTCAGTTCTAGTTCTTCTAAACCAAACCTAAGCTGACCAATTCTCTCTCTCTCTCTCGTACGAGAGTCTATGAAATTTCAAATACACCTAATAATAACTTTCTACATCCAGAAATCCGGCGGTATATAAATTTAAAACCCAAGTACAGAATTAACAAATCTAAGTCAATAGATGGCGTTAATGTCAACATTTGAAATTAGATAAATTATAATTATTGTTATCTTTTTGTGTCAGTCCTTCAATCATGATTACTACACAGTTTATATGATTATATCCGTAAGGGAAAGACAAAAATATTGAAGGTAAATTTATTTTTAGGATTAACATCCTTATTCGCATTAGCGAACATATTACATAGAATTATCGACATATTAATATAGAATTGTCGAGACAGATAATTCTATATTAATATGTGCGTACTTAAAAACAACAATACAAGACAATATTGTAAAGACTTGTATCTTTATCTTTTTTATATAGAAGAGGGTAAACGATCAAATTGTGAAGTCACCGCGCATAGACACTCATGTGGCTGGGAGCTTGAGAGTGCGTTGCCGGTCTTTTAGGGAGTGGTACGCGCCTTTCTAGAAGAACACTAAGTCGTATTGGTTTGGTAATACCATGGCGGGCAACTGGTTCCATAACGTGGTGGTGCATAGTAGGAAACGTCTCACTAAACGCACAGTGGTGGAACGACGGAACTCGAGGTGAAATTTAGTTTTCTGCCTAGATGTCCGAAGATGAATTCAGCTGCAGGTATTAGTTCGAACAACTCCTCCGAACACTCCCCATAGTAAATGCAATAAAATTTCTCGATTTAAACTCCACTTTATATATTATAAAGTGGAATATAAATTATAAGTTTTGCGCTGAGTTTTATAAAACCACTTAGTGAACGATAGTTAAAATATTTATAACCCTAAGGTGTGGTAAGTGATTTTTAATAAGCACATACGTTAGGTTACGCCTATCACCCAATCTGTTATAACTGAACTTTACATTTAACTGACATTTTCATACATATATAATTTGGGTCAATGTTGATTGTGGTATGCTTATATCTAAACAGGTTTTCACACTTATGATTGCATTCAAAACGTATCTAAAACAAAGTTGCAAGGCGAACTATTTGTGAATTAATGCTTAAAAATGCATAATTACCAGCGAAATCATTTTGTTTGTGCAATACTGTAACTCAGATAACGTTGGGCTGTATGACAGGGACACTAATTGTGCATAGATAATCGCACAAAGGTACTAGAATAGACTTGTTTACTACGAGTTAGGTGAGTGTCACGGGAAGAGCGTTAGCGTTTTTGTCAATTACTTGATTATTTAGGGAAAAACAAACAGTTACACACTTACATTTTTATAAAGTAATACAAATAGGTAATTCTTCTATGTGAAACCACAGCGTTTTCCACGTATTAAACATAATTATTCTGAGAACTGTACGCGAGTTAGACATGATATAGGTTTATTATTAATACATATATGTTATGTATAACTAAATAAGAAATGATATGCAATTAAATGAAAATATATCACAATATAGAAGACTAAAAGTATCTTATTGCAATTGTAAACCGTCAAGCTTTTCAATTATTTTATTTCTGAACTGACCATTATACGAGTTTATGTTTTAAACAATCGTTCGTAGTAGGATATTGTATTCTACTACGAATTGCGAACGTTGTTTTGCTATATAAATTATTAAGAAAGTAGAAATTATTGAATTTCACTGTATTTCGTTTAGTACAAAATAAATTTAATTTATACTTTAGCCTCGATAACACGTGGTAGTGATGCTATTGAATTGTAGCTTAAATGACACGTGTGTCGGTTTACCATAGCAGTGCCATCTATTGATTACTTACTCAATCCAGTCAAAAAGTATCGACATCTGTTGGAATCTTTTGGAGTTAACAGATAATTGTGACTGTCAATTAATTATATAAACAAATAATTTGCAATAAAATAAAATTGCGACTATAATTAAAGATCTAAGCTATACTATATTTCAAGTTGGACCAGGCTGCTCACGGTGTGCCAATTTAATTTAAAATCGGTTATGTAGTTTAGGAATCCATCGGGGACAAACATCGTGACAGGAGATATATATATATATATAAGATTGTAAAAATTAATACAAAATGGTGGGATGTTATTCTACTGGCAAAAGAAATGGTATTTTATAGCATATGTCTAAAAAAAGGCTTTAAATAAATTCAATTGGCAGTACAGTTTGAACATCGTTAGCAATAAAAAAATGATTCCGCTTCGCTTATGAATGCAATCCTGTCCACACACTACTCAATGTAGGCTTTTACCCTTGACATTCATTCATGTAACACCACCGACGCAAAACGCACTATTCGCAATTTGTAATTACGTAAAATCCATCTTTACACAGATAAGATTAGGTTGATAATTCTATACACACTAAACATCCGGGTTTCAAATGTGACATTTCGTTTATAACTGATGTATTGTGCATACGTTTATGAAAAAAAATAAGAAAAATGTGTACTGGCTTTTATTAACAGTGTCAAACCGGATACACGGTTGATTCTAAATTATAAATCTACTAATTGGTAAAAAAAACAGCGCAACACATGTTTCAGTTTAACATAACCGCAATGAGAAATTAACTGCCTAAAACCTAACATCATTTTTAAATAAAGTCAAAGTCAAAATATCTTCATTAAGGTACCTAACAAAGGACCATTTTGACACGTCCCACTCAATAGAGTCTACCTCCAAAGCTCTTTTTACACTTTGTAGATTCGTAATTTCCACATAAAAAAGGTAATCAATCAAAAGTTTTTCATTCGTAAATATTCCAACGCCATTATCAAATGCTTGGTTTGTTACGGTCATTAAGCAAGTGCCGTTAGTAGAAATTTAGAGACAAACGAACAAACACTCTGTATAGGTCTAAGTCAAAATATCTTTATTCATTGAGTTACATAGGACCATTTTGTAACGTCTTAAATCTAAGTGATTCTACGCCTGTTCGTACGCGATCAAGCTGAGACGAAGCATCGTACGCGATCAAGCTGAGACGAAGCAGGCAAGAATCTCGGCTTAGTTGATTTTTTTTTTTGGTTATGATCCCAGTACACTTTTTGAAGCAAGGCTAAGCTGGAGCTAATTCAAAATCATACCAGAGTCCCTCTTTCGTCATATATCCAAGATATATAGATTCACATATATACTCGTATATAGACTGGACTGTACAATGAAGTTGTACATTGTACCGATGGCCACATTTACACAGACGTATTTTTCAACCCCCCGCCAATATTTCGTCGGCTAGTCATGGCTGGTCTAAAGTGTTATTTGTTTTTATTGTTTTGTCTCTTTTTTGGTCCATTTTTTTGTAATTGTCAGTGGTACAATGTTTAGGGACATATATATAAAAAATAAATAAACAACAAACTCATTTGATTCGCGGCAATTTTTATTTATATAACTTGTGTAACACCAGTTGAATATACAACTACAAAATTATGAAAGGTTTTGCATCACATCCTGGCGTGGTCATCAGAAAACACATCGAAGTGGCTAAAATAAAGGAATGTACTCAAAGGTCAAACGGTGAATGTGTTTTGTAACAACAAATATTTGGCAACAACTAATTACTAATGTGTATTTAACGTATCATTGTTGTTGTTGATTAATTACAGAAATGTCATCGGTCAATAATAAATTTTAGGCTTAGAAAATCCTTTAAACAATATAATTATGTACGTATTTTATTATTTTATTTTTATTTCTTAAACCCATATGGCATATCAAAAAAGTTTACACAATAAAGAATGGATAAAAAACAACAATAATAAAAAAATACGAACAAAGAAATATATACATATGAACAAGTGGAGTATATCAAGTGAGGAACGAGCGTTTAAGTGTGTGTGTATTAGTGTGTGCAATGGTGTTGCTGTGTGAGTGAGTGTGCGAGATTGAATCTTAGTTTTTTTTTTTAAAGAATCTCTCCAAATGTATCCAAGGACAGATAGGACTCATTGTAAAATCTGGCTGCACGACGGATGTAACATACTTCTACAGTTTTAGTGCAACAAAGTGTGAATAAATAAAATAATTATGTTGTTTGATATTCTATATATAGAAAACTTTGGAAAATGGATGAATATAAGAAACTTTTTGTTTATTATATAAATAGTTAAATTCTTAATCATATGAGAAGCCTGTAAACATTCAAGTGAAATATGAAATATATCGATTATTTAAATAACATCTTATATTTTTCACAAGACGACTGTTGTAGTAATTTGAAATTGCCGCGTTCTCAACTTCTCACAACGTGATGACGTTTGACAGTTTTGTTAAACGTTCTTGCCGCCATCTCTGCTATAAAAGTGTTTGCTAATGTGTATTATTCTGTTAAAATAAATAAGTAATTAAGTATAAAGCCTATTAATTACATCAACGACATATCCAGTCAGAGGTTGCAAATTATAGAAGCATGCTTGTTGACATTAACGTCATCTTACTATATAACAAATTACATAATACATAAGTCCGTTTGATATGCGCGAGGCGAGACTTCCAATATTGTTATATTAATGAAGGGCATCTGTACCATGGTGTTTGCACACTATCATCTTTCAAATCACTTCTTCGTAAGCATTTCTTGTCTTCAATATAATTATTTATAATTCTAGATTTAAATTAGCATATTTTTCGGTTTTTCTTATTGTAATGTATGTTTGCACCAGTCTTATTATATTTTAAGTATTCTTTTATCGTGTGGGTTTTCTGGAAGAGATCGCTTATTAGCGATAAGGCCGCCCGTTGCTCTTATATGTTCTAACATCTGTTAATGTAATTTGCTTCTAGTGTGTAAGTGCGATAAAGTGTTAAATAAATAATAATAAATAAAATTATAGAGTTAACATAATTAAACCTATACCATTTTTACTATTTAATATACGACATACGACAGTTTCCTCAAAAAGTTACTATATTTAAAAAAAATCTATCTTTTCTATATAGTCTTATTAAAGCTAATGCTACGGGGGTCTAAAGATAATCGGACTGAGCAGATGGCAGAAAAACTCATTTTATACATACCAAAGGAATACTTTCTTTAAAAATATATGTCTAAACAGAAAGCACTTAGGACGGTGATAATTTAATAACAGCTGAGCCAGCGGGCGGTATCTTCAGATAAGCTTACCTTTTAGCTAATTGGAAAACCTTGCTGGAAAAAGAAATGGGCCATTCTAGTTTCACAGAGTCTTCATTTAAATTTCAATTCTCTTATCGTGTGAATGTGTTGAACGGATGTAATTTCAAGCGTGCCTTAAAGATTGTGGAAACTTTTTTAACATCAACTATAACTAAATCAGTAATATTATATAGTTTATATAATGTTCCACTAAAGTTTTATCTAATAAATGATCAATTAAATAAACACAAAATATTCTTAATATTAACCTAACTAAAATAATTAACTTAAAATAAAACAAAACACAAAACTAAAACAAATTTAAAAAGGTGCCTGTGGCAGAGTACCCACGATGCTGGCGGCATTCATGCTGAGCAAGGAAAGCACCAGCTCTTGGGTCACTGGTACTGACTACCAGGCGCCTACTTAATTATTTAATAAGCGCCTGTGCACTTGCAATATTATTGCTAATAGGAGTAGCTCAAACTCTTTAAAACTAACTAAACGAATTAAATCAAAAACAATATAATCAGCGGGATTTAGAATTTTATACTTTATATGGTATACAAAACTTAAATGACGACTTAGCCCAATGGTCAAGCCAGGCTGGTCTTCAAAAAGCCGAGTTGAAATTCTCAATTGTATGTTTGCCGATTCATTTATTGTGTTGGTTTCAAACACTCAGTGTTAAAGTAAACTGTATCAGCGACTAGTATTTCTTAGTTTATGAACATCTTTCAAGTTTCTGAATGTATTGTTGTACTTACATAACAAAATACATTACAGAATATAATAATACGCGAAGTACATAGCGGGAGTTGTAAACCAGCATGCCTACTAATTATTATTTACGTGAAGCACGGATTTTTATTTTACGTTTACCCTTTAAGATGAAATGTAAAGTTTATACCAAAGGAAAGCTTTATTGCTTAAAAGCTTTTATTGACAAATAATAACGGTTAAGTTACGAACAAATGTGTTATAATCATAAAACTTATGTTTATCTTTATGCAGAATTATGAGTGTGATAAAATATTAAGGGAGGAATTATTGTTACAAAGCCGTATCTGAATAACGTGTTTGTGCTAGCTTTGAAAAAATGCATCCCACCCTTCACCCCAGAGAGGGGTGAGATTCTATTTTCAGTTACGTGGGCGATCCATAATAAACGTTGTGAATGAACTACGCGACGAGAAGAGCAGTTGTTTTGACTTAACAATTATAATAGTTATGTGAAACCTATTCATATGCAAGTCTGTTTCATATAAGGTTTATTTTGTTAAGTTGTTTGTTTTTTTTTCGCAGTGTATCGCCCAAATAGCTCAACACCAAGCTCTTCAACTGTTGTTTTTTATTAAAGGTCATAAGTTTGGTACTATTGTCTTTACCAAGCTTCATTGTAACTTATATCGCAGACAATATATTTTTTTATTAGTTCCAATACAGAATGTATGCTCAATACACAGAACAAGAGAATAAAAACAATAACAGACTTCACACACATACATCAGAAACATAGTTTAGAGAATAAATATTCATTAGAGTTTAATCTTTCAAAGGTTAAATTCAACACAGTTTCGTTGTATTTACATATATTTAATGTAGAAAGAGTCGTGTACAATTTTATTGAAGCTTATAAAAAAGCTTTTTAAAAATAGAACCTCATACCACCAAAGGAAAGGCCGATTACGTTCGCGAAAATCTGCTATTACTTTTGATGAGACTTTAGGGAGATATTAATACATTTATATATTTATTGCTAATAGCAAAAGGCTTGTGGCATTTTTAACTATAATTAAGTGGGTACAATATTTTTTAAATCCAAAGTTTTAATTCCTGCTTCGAAATATTTTGGTGTACCTAGTGTGTGTGTATTATGCCCATGCTAAGTAAAGATAAGTGTTTAATATATACAGACATAGATGCTGGAGCTTAGTGTAATAGCAAATCATTACAACCGTAATGTAGAATATTCTTGTCGATTTAAAGAAGTGGTGAAGAGTTTCTTGCCAGTTGTTCTTCTCCGTTCAACGTCCATGGTGATTGGCTGTAAATGTAATTGTAGATTCAATTTTCCTCCGTTAAGTGTAAGGAACACTTGCAATTATGGTGATTAGAAACGTAACAAAACGGGCGTTGATCAGACCAAAAACATGCGTACTCAACATACATTATCAAATTGTGTTCAAGCTGTGACAAAGAGTTATTACAAATTTAAATAGTAATTAAATTAGTTATCAGTTGCTTGCTTATGCAATATATTGTTCGTACATAAAAATAAACATTTTTTATCACTTAGTGAAGATAAACACGACCACAACACGAGAAATAGAGAAAAAATTGATGTGCCTGATTCTCGCCTTAGTAAAGTTCATAAATCGTTTGTAGGTATGAGTTTTTATAACAAAGTCCCAGCACTTATAACCAATTTATTTCCGACAAATTAAAAACGCGCGTAAAGGGTATTTTGATTGAAAAGGCATACTATACCGTAAATTAATATTTAGAGGACAAAGATCCCTTCAATGTGTCGGCAATTGGCTCAGCATCGGGACAGTTCAATTCTTAAGTAGCCTTACAATGCTTTATTATTTTAATTATCAGTAGCTCAGTTTTGTATTAATTGTTTATTTTAAAAAAGCAGCTACCGAGTTTCTTGCCGGTTCTTCTCAGTAGATGACTGCCTTCCAAACCGGTGGTAATGTAAAAATTGACGATTCAAAAGTGTCTTTATAAAGACCTACTTGAATAAAGATATTTTGAGTTTGAGTTTGAAAAGTTCCTAATTCAGTTTAATACGATTTTAAAGAAGAATATAATATGAAATTTGTAACGGTTGTCGAGACTTAGAGTGTGGGTGTATCCCCCAACAGATACGATGATTTAGAGTATCGCCTCCCACGTACATTGCCAAGCGGAAAATTAAATATCCCTTGCCGTGAAATGGTTTCTGTTGATAAGAAACTGCCTAGAACACAAGTATAAAAATAGATTTTAGTTACAACATTTACAATATAGGAACTCCTTCTTTTTCTTAGACAATGTGCAAACTAGTACAAATACGACTTAGCTGAGTTGTTAAACGAAATAAGACAATTTCACGTTAACATCCTTACATGTAAATCCACTAGTTTACAAGGTTCAGTCGAACTATTTCCAATCGTATTCCCTCTCGTAACAGGATTTGTAACTTGACTCTTAGAATCAAAGAAAATCCAACGCTTTAGATATTTTCTTACCAAACACTATTTTTCCTTTAGATTTTATTTGCAAAACAAATATATGTGATGAATATAGTGATTCTAAATTATTTTTAAATTCATAAGTAAAATTCACTAGTCCACTAATTTTTCTAGTTGATAAATGACTGACGATTCAAACCTAACAATAGCACATTCGTTAATCGTTCATTTAGCCAATCAAAACCGTTCTGTTAGCCATGACGGGCAGTTATACACAAAACGCGTCCCACGCTAGTACCTCAAAGGCCCTTTTTATACTTCGTAGATTGGTAATTTCCACTTGAAAGATGTAATCAATCAAACATTTTACATTCGTCAATATTCCATTGCAAGTGTTATCAGACGAAATTTCTTGAGACACGATCAAAAATCCTCTGTATAAACTTGTATGGTAATAAGTTTCTTATATCTATTTAGCTACGAGGGTTTTATATCAGTCTAAGATTATACTCAAAACACACTCAGGTTAACTATTTTTTAAGCGTGATCTCCGTTTTGTAAATGTCCTTATCTCAGCATTTAGACATTCCCAAGATTTTTTAATCGCTTTAATAGTCCTTTACGTTCTAATTTGCTCAGCAATTTTTGCTCAATAACATTTTTGAATTTATTAAGAGGCAAATTCAGGTCAATCATTTGACAGTTTATTAATAATTTGTTATTATATAATGTCTCAAGTTCCCATTTAATTGTCTTATGTGTAAACCTAGTTGTGTTATCTCATAAGTTTATTGTTTTAAATGTATTTAGCACATATGAAGTCTGGGGACAGATATAATAATAAAAATAATGTGTATACAATATAAAAAAATCCCGAGAATTATTTTTGCTAATTTTATGGAGCCTATCGGTAATGAGACGACCAAAATAATTATGAGTAAATTGAATCCAAACTATCAACGAACTATATAAATCCACAAGAATGGGAAATGAAGGATAGTTAAACCGTGATAATGCAATAGACGGACCACAGATGTAGCTGCGAATTGCCGAGTAATCACTGTTAAGATTGGATGGAAATGTCACGAAAAGCGAGAAAAATCGTTCTATTCAAGGAAATGCGAAGGCGGTATTGTTCTTACGAGAAAATGGACGTAGATTAAACTTTCGTTAGGTTAGTAATGAGAAGTGTACAAATTGTATTTTATTAAATCTGATTATAGAGTTGCCCTGTTGTTACTGAATTTTGAAATGGACTGTGCCATTCTTACCTCTTCTATTTTTTAAGTTAAGCATCAACTAAAAACTACTTTAAAGGTGTGTCGGTGTTTTTCTTATTAGTTGTTCTCGTCCACTATACGACGAGAAGTGGCAGTTAACTTTAAATGCAAGCGTCAAAGCTTTTGTTTTTTTTTTTGGACGATTCATAAGTGTATAATAGTTACCTCTGTGAATAAAGATATTTTTGGTTTTGATTTTGACTAGTAATTTAATACATATATGATATAACTTCATGCAATCAACTCAATCTTTTTATACTTAAATTCCAAGAAAAATACATAAAAGAAATCAATGTTCAATTTCTTTATAATTGCAATTGGATTGCGTCATACAACGTCAATATAACGTCATCATAAAAAATCATTAAATTATCTTGATTAGCCACTCTTCAGTATGACGCACTTGTGACGTAATGGGTGCGTCTAGTGACGTCACGGACTCTAGTGCGTACAGCGAAGTGCGTAGTTGTCCTCTTCAATCGATTTGAAGGCTTCTGTGGTATCGCTAAAGCTTATTTTGATAAAGCTCAGAGATTTTAATAAAGCCTAAGTAGAGTATTATTAAAGTGGTGTCTTTTTATTCATAGATTAAATTGGGATTAGGGAGAATGATCTAAGACGAATACAATACTGTCGGGACAACAAAGGTTTAGTTTTGAAATATATAAGACTAAGACTATTGTGTATTTTTTTTGTAACGATATACTTAATATATATCATTACAAAAAAAATATATATCACCTAATATATTAGATTATCTACGCAACCATACAATAAAATGATCTATGATTCATTTACCTAAGATGTTTATTTTATTTTTTTCTGGATGTAACGATTAAAGAGATTGGGTACCACAGGGAGAGTAGTGTGGACCTCAACGCTATATTTTTGGTACAAATGAAATAATATTATTCCTTTTATCATAAATTACAGTATATTTGTATGTATCTTAGACATATGTTTGTAGATATTAAATAAAAACATCTAATGGGAATGGAATACCGGCGTCGTAAAATCAGTAATCCCCTATCGCAATATGTAACGAATCCGTAATCTCTTTTTAATTCACAGTAAATTTTCGGTCGACAAAACAGAATGTTTGCATATATCAAGCTTTTGCGTCATTCATCCACCCTCCATTCAAGGTATACTCTACCCGTCCTACTCACTCCTATTCGTTTGCGTCTCCCTCGTCCGCCCACGACGCCGCCCGCCCACGCGCCCATTCAGTAATCGAGGTTAGATCTATGTAGTTTAAGAGTGGTTTTATTTTTGAAAAAAGGTTTTTCAATTAAAATCCGCAAGTAGTCTACTTTTATGCGCATTTGAGCGACGAGATTTGAAATTAGAAACATGATGAGCTTATTTTTAAACAAGTGGATACACATTTATCAGGGCTAAGAGGTATTTTAATATAGCTATTTAGAGTTGTTAAAGTTTACACATTTATTTATTAAAACATATACAGAGTTAACATTGGCTTGCGACATTTTAGCAACATATAAATTATTTTTACCGGTTTAATTATTTTAAATCATTTTACTAAATTGTTATCAAGCTATTATACAAATATATAATCGTAAGCTAGTGATTGTATATTTATTTATTAAGAGACAGAGACATACACAAATATCATAATACAAAATGTATAAATATTTTGAGCAGTAAGCAGGCTTTAGTATATAAAGTTAACAAATATAATTTTGAATCAATAAAACTTAATCTTATCATAAAAAAGTAATAATTTGATATGAGAAGCTATTTTATATTAGACATCACTTATTTAAATATCTAAATTTCGCTATGTTAGTAAAACTGGTTAAGCCACTTTGATAAACCAATTATCCAATAGTTAACTAAATTATGTTACACCTATATGGTACCTTTTTGGGTAGAAAATTTTAACAAGACTTGTAATTCGCGAGAACCCAAAGTTCCAAGTTGTAATATAATGTTATGTTTCCGGCAAAACTCTTAGACCCAAGTACGAAATTAATTACGGTCAAGACAATTATTTTAAACTTGTATTTGAAATACTATACTAGAGTAAAAAATAATATTTATACGATCCTATTTATAATGTGAAACCAGCAGATTATAATGTGAACAGCTTTTTGTGTGAAACTAAATAAAATAAATTATTTACATAATTCGTTATTTACAAAACTTATTTATTGAATATACTAGCTTTTATCCGGCATATTATTTTACCATATACATAGAAAAACGAGTTGTATCAAGTAAATAATAAAAATCTAGCTCAAAAACTAGTTATTAATTAAAAAATAGAAGCTAATCGTAGAAGGGTAAAAATGTATGGCTGTATATTACAACATGGGAATTGTAAATATATTCTTTTATATTGTAAATACTCGTTGGACAGCAGACCTCGCAGACCGTGCGTATCTATTTATGGAACCCCATCTAGATTCCGATCACAACGTAATTGCTTAACTTTATTTATTGATTTGCAGTTCCACTACGATCTATCTATAACGAACGTTCCATTCATTATTTCCTCAGTCAAGCAACATTGCTTTACTATTTATTAGGCGTTTCATTGTCTGACGATTTGCACGCTACTTACATTAAACTTGGCTTGACCGTTTGTTTAAATCAAATGTTGGGTATAGGATTTATATTGCAGTATCAAAAACAAATCAATTAGTAAAAAGTCTTAAAATATATGTTGCAGTACATCCCCTTTAAGTTCGCAGTCTCTGTATTAGGGGTGAACGCTCTTTCCTAATAAGTTAACAACGTGAACTTAACAAAGCTATTTAATACTTAATTATTATTTTTTAAACTGGCGGTTAAATATATGTTAATATTACAAAAAATGTATATGTAATGTAATGTGTAGTTGTTTACATTCTGTTCTTTTATATTATGCAATATGTCATTTTACTTGAGTATTTTATAAGGGTTGTTGTAGTAATTTGAAATTGCCGCGTTCTCAACTTCTCACTACGTGATGACGTTTGACAGTTTTGTTAAACGTTCTTGCCGCCATCTCTGCTATAAAAGTGTATTATTCTGTTAAAATAAATAAGTAAGTAAGTATAAAGCCTATTATTTTACATCAAGGGTGCACCCTTATAATAGGTGAAATATCAAAGCGTTAATATTTAAATACGAACATACATACTTTCTACATATAAACCAAACACAACAGTTGAATGCCACATTTTACACAGTTTTGCATTTTCATACGCGGTTCTGACAAATATTATTTTGACGTTAGGCAGTTCGTGTACCAACAGCCTTTATCCCCTAAAGGGGGCTTGTGATATTTGGAAGGGGTACGACCAGTTCACGGTCTAGGTCAAAGTTCATTGCAATTGCGCACTGACCTTGTTCTGCATCTATCGATTTTAGGCGACCTGTGCTGAGTATAGGGTTGTCAAACATATTTATAGCGTTGGCTCATCTAAGTATAGAATGTACATTACATTTGATTTTTGCTCCGTGATTCTTCAATAGAGACAACACCACGTGACCAGCAAGCTAACAGCAATAATAAAAAAATAATATATTAGTAGTCTCAAAGTCGTTCTTTATTTAGTAAACCACACATCATTTTGAATCATCTTCTATTTTTAATGACCCTACGCCTGTTAGTACGCGGTCAAGCTAAGATGCAGACTACTTACTCAGAGTGGTTGATTTTTGTCTTATACAATGTTTCTATTTTAGCTTGGCTTCAATTGTATTTAAGTGGTATTAATACATATAAATGCGTCGCTTTGGGTATTTTTAATTTTACAAAAAGGTATAAAATTGTATATATTTATACACAATTTGGCATTTCTCAAATTGTGTATAAAATCACTTATCTTAATTCATATTATTGTTGCAGGTAATAAATAAGCCTTATCGAACAAACGGTATGTAACCTTATAGTAACAAATCGTAGTAAAAAAATAAAATATATACTTACAATGTTGCCAACATTGTAAGTATCCTATCAAAACATGTATTCTTCTGTTTTAAAAATAAATAAAGGTTCTTGATATATTACCGACATATTATGCTGATTCAATTATTGAACGTGTAGTCAGTTGTTTATTGTTTTTTGATTTTTCGTATTATTATGCCCTCATTAGACAAATTAATAAATGATAGTAGTAGGATCATATATAAAACGACCGAAATAATACATATATGAGCTAATTATTATTAATTATTGTTTTTTTTCTTAATTTATTTTTAAGTATGTTTGAAAAAAAAAGGTTATATGAAGTTGGGTGAAATGTATACTATTGTGAATTATTGACTAAATAAAAACCTGTTAGAGAAATCCTCTCACCGGATCTGCGCCTGTTTAAAATTAGTCAAACATGTTTGCGAAAAAAAAACCGCAAATGTAATCCAATTTTTCGTGACGAGTATCATTTTCCTTTGTCCCTTTACGAAAGCTTCGTCTCACTTTTCATCGCACGGCCGTCAAGGTTGGCAATATGCAAGGAATTTCAAACCTCGGTGAGATATTAAATTTCTATATTTTTTTGTCTAGTTTGCCGTGACGTTATTTATTGCGCAACATGATTCTGAAATATATTTAGTTCTTTTTTTTAAATCGTTAAAAGTTTTAACTAATTAGTATTATATGGGACACCGCGTGGCAGTTGGGTTTTTTTTATCACCAGCCTGGGTTTTAAGTAGGAACAAACGGGTCACAAATCTGGCTTTTACCATGACTGAGCATTGAGTAGCCTTACAGTGCTTTTGTTTTATGGTTTGGTCATGTGATATATATGATTATTTACTGGTTCTGCTCGGTAGATAACTCCCTTACGAACTGGTGGTACTGTATTAATGTTCAAAAGTGTATTTAAAAAGACCTAATTGAATAAAGGTTTTGAGTTTGAACTGAAGGCTGGATTTTTCAAGCCCAATACAATAAATAAACGTCTCGTCATGATTCAATAGTGACAAATCTAACAAATACACGGCTAATGTGAAACATATATTGAGGCTTTCCTACCTTTATATAGCCATTCAAATACTTTAAAAATTAAACGATAATATTCTTGGCAACATTTCATTAAAAAGTACCCTAAAAAAGAAAAATGTAAAAAAAAACATTTTTATATAGTCCTGTGCGTATAAAACAAACAGAACCCTAAAAACAAGTTTATATTACGAATAGTCAACAAAACTTATCAGCTCAACATAAAAACAGTTTACTTGTAAACAGATAATAAATAAAAATGTTGAAATTCTATCACCACAGCGTAGCAACAGTGTAACTGTCGTAACATTTATCGGTAAACTATAGTTTTTTGAACCTACACTGCAGTAAGAGTAAATTGTGTTTTCTTATATTTACATATAAGACGTAATCTTATATATATTAAGGCCTCTATCCGACCTTAAGCTGATAAATCATTGAATTATACACGAAATTAACATGGGAAAGATTAGTATGAGAAGCAACTAGTGAAATATCGATTCAATGCTTATATGGCTGAAATCAAACTCCTAAGCACCTGTTGCTATAGCAACACGGTTAATTGTCGATATCATAATGATATAATAGTTAAATCATTGTTGAACCCATCTATGTGAGTTGATTTGTCTTTAATCGTTTGTTGCTGTACGACTAATTTAGTCATATGTTAAATTATCGTGGTACAATGTTCGTTCGCGTACTCCTCCGAAACGGCTTGACCGATTCTCATGAAATTTTGTGAGTATTATCATGTTAATTAAATACCGGCTATCGGTAGATATCTACATTTAGGGGTTAAAAGTAGTTTACCCCTTGATAATATTTGTTTATAATTCAATTCAAATATACATGGAATTCTTAGTTTTGCAACATTCTATTGATTATTCTATTTATTTTTATTATTAGTTTTATAAAACATTCCTAGTCTATGTTTTCATAACGATTTTTTTAAGTAGTAGTAGTAGTAGCATTATTTATATAATAAAGCATATATTTAGTATTCTATATACTAGTTGAATATTCACAATGGAACACAATTCTAGACCTAGAAATTTTAAGATTAGATACAAAAATAGAAGAATCGGAATATTGATTTTTGTTATATCTCATTTCTAGTAGAGATCAACATAAAATAATAATATTTACAAGGACCATTTTTTTAGAATTGCTTTAGTTTTGTGGTTTTTACATACGCTTAATTCTCTCTATAAGTTATTACACTAGTAGCTTTCATACAAATTAGAAGAAACTATATTTTTTTGTTACTGAAAAAAATATTCATTTTGTTATAAAATTTATAATAAAACATTGCTTTTTTTTAATTCTTAAACTGTTTTTTATAGTAGTAAAAAAAATCGAAATCATAAAACATTTTACGGCTTAATGTTGAATTTAATATTAATTACGCCAACAATCCCCAAACGTGACAGGTGATATTCAAACGGACTGAGTTTATAAGTAAAAGGCTTTCAAGGTGACATAACTTGTTTTAAAAGAAATTGAAACTGACGGCTGAAGGCTGCTAAATATTAAGTTACGTATAATTTTTCGAGATTATTGTGGCTTTACCGATTGATTTTATTGACATGAACGCTTATATAAAACAATTTTTATATGACGTTTCGTTAGAGGGTAATTTTTTTATTTTATATTAATTTACTTAATTCCAAGGGATCTGATTAATACAATTCAAATTATCCACCTTTGGACCTAGGCCTCCTCCATTTTCCTCCATCTTTTCCTTCAACTTCTTATGAATGCTTTTATTTATTTGCATTTCCATTGTTTAAATAAAGTTTTCCTGTTATTTACTAGCGAAAAAAGGTCTACGGCGTAGGTTGTTATTTCCACCTTTAGTACCTTTTAAGGACATTTTCTCCTATATTATTTACGGGATCAAAATGAGTATTAAAGCACTTTCAAGTAAATAAAAAAAAAATGCTTATAAATATTTCATAATACATACGAACCGACCGAACAACAATCAATTTCCACCTCATATAATTTATCATTTTCATATATTTTATCATATTTTTTAAATTTTTAGTATCAAAGAAAGAAAACATTTATGCATTTTTAATACATGTAATGAAATGACATTTCATTAATTCAAAATTGCCGCGCTTCGCGCGTTTATAAGTTGTCAGTTGGTAGAGGGCACAGCGGTCGGAGGGATACGGGGATTCAATGGCGGATGATAGTCAGATGATTTGTTGTTAAGATAATTATTATAAAAACTTGTAGAGAGATAAATGAAGGGATATAATTGAGGAGGCGATATTAGTGAACTTTAAATGTCGTTTCTCTGTATTTTCAGGTGAGATAAAAGTGTAACTGTCTAATTGTTGTAATATTGTTAAGGCGTGTTAAATAAAACAAAACTTTGTATTTTCAGAGAAACAATTTGTGGTTTATTTTGAAAATCCTCAATAATATATCTTACATACATTTAAAAATGAAGAATCAAGAAAAAAATACAATTAATGTTTGAACTGTTTAGTTCTCGATAAGGTCACTAGTTATGATTACTCAGAGCACGTGACCAGATAAGTAATTTGAGCAGAAAGGCTTTAAAATTGGCTGTTCGCAATTTTTACCTATAGTAACACCGCATCATAGTACATATTCGTCTATATGGGGGCTGGTGTATTTTGTTGAAATACATTTTATCATTTGTTGATAAAAAAATGCTCCTATGACCTTGAGTATGATTTTGTTTATAAAAACCGGCTTATCGAAACCGCTGCGAATTTTCAGAGTCATGGCTGCGATTTAATACGATTAAATGATAATATAATTACACACACACACCCTAGTGTCATAACGTTTCCAGTGTTTGATCAATGATGGGTTAGCAGTATTTAAAAAAAAAGGTTTGAGCCTAAATATTGCCAAATGCGTGTTTGTTATTGCCTGTTCTCTTAGTAGAAAATGTAATGCAACTGTTAACGTTATATTATGATAACCTTGGTGATAAGATCTAATTTCATATTATTCATATCATGTTTTAAAGTCCTTTCTTAACGGACTTAAAAATATAACATCTGTGCCTAAAAATATTTAAAATTATCTGTCAAATAAATATTGTTTTTGAGGCAATAAATAGCTTCTCTTGGCTATACAGTTGTGGACTATATTAGGTCGCCGCTCAGTAGCAGAAACAAGAAAGTAAAGAAGCTATATCAGTTATATAGCTTCTTTTATAGCTGATTATTATTAGAAAATAACAAATTGTTCACAATCAAAAATAATCACCATTTGATGGAAAGAAAGGAAAAAGTAGACTGATATTGTTTGAATATGGGGTAATTTATTGAAATAAGGCCACACCAAGAATGAAATACTATTGCGTACCGGCCTTGCTTTGTTTACTTGTTCTGGGAAATACGCGTACTATCATTGCATTTCTATAGTAGTGCGTATTGTAATAATTTATTTACCCAAAGGATAGCTGAAGGTGGCCACACGGTTTTGTTTATTTGTTATGAGCTTTTGAAATATAAATGAACGTATTAGTTAAATTTTGTTTAAAAATAGGGAAGACACTTCAAAAATCCCGACAGATAGACCTGCGTATATATTTTTTCTACAATTTTATTAGTAAAGTTCTAAAAAACCCTTCGTTCGTTTCTTAATCATTCATAAAATACATGTTTAGCCTTGTCTGATAGAGCCTTGACTCTGTGATGTGTCAATTGGTTGATTTCTTATTCGCTTTTCTATTGTACGTGATACACAGGATGTCAGCACCTTTAAAAGACTGGGATATATCAAATCCGCTATATTTAATACTCTATATTGATAACTACAAGTTTTCATTACTCCAATGAATAGATTTGACAGCTGAAAAAGATACTGGAGCTTGAGAGAGGTTATCAAGGACAAAAAACTTCATATAAATATCAAATGTAAACTATTTAATACCTGCATACTGCCCGTCATCATGTTTGGCTGCCAATCATGGACTTTATCTCGAGAAATGACAGACAGGCTAGAAACTTGCCAATACGCTATCGAGCGGAGCATGTTGAATGTCAAAAGATCAGACAGATTGGAAAATTGTGTCATCAGAAAAAAAACCGGAACCATAGATGCAGTACGGAAGATTAAAAGGCTGAATAGGAGATGGGCAGGACACACGATAAGAGGTCATGACAAATGGAGTAAGAGAGTGACACAATGGTATCGCCGAGAGGGTAAAAGGAAAAGAGGCAGACCACAGAAAACGTGGTATGATGATATCAGAGAAGTGGCAGGAATACCGTGGAACAGAGTGGCTTTAGAAATACAAGAATGGAAGAGGTTGAAGGAGACCTTTGCCGATTGGCAATCAGATCTACAGATCATGACAAAAATATTGTTATTACTCTAAATTAATTGTACTTTAGAATATTGTTATAAGTTAAGTTGATCTGAATTAAAAGGCTATTATTATCATTATTTATTATTACGTTAGTAAGAAATCTGTGATATATTAAGAACAAAAATGTCAATTGTCAATTGTGAAACTAAAATAAATAAAATGTTTAACAAATTCCAGCCATTGTGTTGAGTTCCGGTCAACACAGCGGTTTAGAAATTACGAAGGTCGATAACAACTCGAGACAAATCCTGTTCCATTACGTTAATCACAATATACAACAACAATAACAACTATCTTGGTAACTAAATATTGTTATATATATATATATAGTTAATTGTTTTGTTCGGTAGTAAAAGAGTAATATAAAGTTTGATTCAATATATCATCTTTCAAAATTTTGCAGTAACTCTAAGAGGTGGCGCGGTCCTTAGTGAATAGGCTAAAATAATTTTTCAATTCAATATTCCTCGGTTTAAACTTCTCATTTTCTATATTGCGAGTTTTGATTTTGATTAATAACATTGATTGTATATTTTAGTTGTAAGTTTAATTCCACTAAGTTTTGACTCTTTAATAAGAATAATTCTGTATACCATATAAATAAGGAGTATAAATAGAACACACTGTCACAACAAGATGGCGCCTAGACCCCACTCGAACTGCTCTGCTCTGATGGGTCAATACAATAAACGTACTTTGTAACCAATCGTTTAAATGATATTTGTAATTTAATATAATAGTATTAGGACTTTAAATAAATAAAAAGTGTAATAAATTACATTTCATATGTATATTAATATTTTATATACGTAACTATTCAGTAAAAGTATTTTATTGAACTCATAATCCAATCGATTATAATAACCCCTGTAAGACATTTTTATATCGTCCCTGACCGAGTTATTATCAATATATTTAAAGCACTTTTGAATGTACCCATACGTTACAAAGGTTATATCTGATTTAAATTACTTGATTTACTTATTAATGCATGTTAAGGTAGGGCACAAAATGATTTTAATTGTATTGTTTCAAATCGTATTTGTACTATTTTTTTTAAGTCAAGGAACTGTTGTTTTTTTTGTTTATTTAATACAATATGTAATAATATGTATATTATTAAAAATAACAGCAATCATTTTCATTAAAATCCTATTCTATTTTAGATTTATGCCATGTATTTATATAATGAAAAGTAATTATAATATAATAAAATATATCTATTAAAAGTTAATCCAACAGAACGAATTATGTTACATTCCTTACTAAACGCTAATTCTTCTTAATTATATCAAATTTACCCAATACTAAATAATATTAATAAATATCCCAGTTTCGAGACACATTTTAAAATACTGTGTGATAATTGTAGGTACACTTTATCATTAGCGATGCCCCGGTAAGTTGTTGGAAATAGCTGGGATCACGCTTTTGTGATAGTTGGTAAGATCATTGATGTTGTAGTGTTGTCCTCTTGTATACGTACAAGGCTTGATGTCAATTCGTTGATAATATATATATATATGTATGCATATATATATATATGTATACTTGATACACACACCGGAGTTGGTTGTATCCGCGTAATAGGGCCCAGCCCTTCCAAGGTCGTCGCATATCCGTGACTGGCATTTTACGACAACCTTGCGACTAATACTGTCTACCGATTTAAAATTAATACATATGTGTATTTCAACATCCTATACATTTTTCTACTTTAATAAATAACTTATAATAAACTGTAACGAGGTCGAGTCAATACATTGCTTATAAATTTATTTATCACATAGGAACTCTGAAAATTACTCAAAGGGAATGAGACGTTCTGGGGAACATCCTATATGTATCACTGTTTGTCCCTATTATCACGCTATATCAACCTAATCCACGTTCATAAGAACGAAATAAAATAATTTGATTTTTAATCTTTATTTATTTTACACTTTATTCACACTAGAAGCAAATGACGTTAACAGATGTTAGTACATATAAGAGCAACGGGCGGCCTTATCGCTAATAAGCGATCTCTTCCAGACAACCCACACGATAAAAGAATACTTAAAATATAATAAGACAGGTGCAAAGGGTGCGAAGTATACAAAAAATAATAATAATACAGAAACAAAACACAACATACTTAAAAATAAGAAAAACCGAAAAATATGCTAATTTAAATCTAGTGTTGGTATAAGCTAAAGGTTACTCAAATGAAATAATACATGTTAAAATGGTTCAAAAACTCAGGTGCATTCAAGAATATAATATATATAATACTTTATGTAATATATACTTTTCAAACGCGATATATAAAAACAATTGTTGACAGTTTACTCTTTACCCAGATAATAATGCATTTTTCAATCCTTGTATCTTTCACAAATTCAAGGTTAGCACGAGATGGAGTTGCGATAAGATACAAAAATGCTTGTGAACTACGAGATGATCCATTCTATTCTAACCGATAAACATAAAAAAAAATACCCAAAAAGGCGTGTGCAGTCGTAGATAATATTCCTTCTGTGATGTAATGACAACCGCACTGACTTTATTTTGGGTCCTTCGGCTGATGACTGTGAACCCATATAGACATAGTTTTAACAACCAAATGGTTGTGTACTAATTGAATAAATAATGTTTGACTTTGTTCAGTTAATCATTAATTAAAACAGCAAGTCACGGTTACCGCAAAAAAATATGAGAATCGCGTGATAGTGCGTATCAATAGTCTATTATTACAGAATCATCTTATCAAGAACAAATAGATTATAAACTAAAAACACCTTGAGTTGCGTCCCACTTTTCAATATACCACTTTCCTTTTTATAGCCAAGGCCCAGGCTTTCCGCTGTTGGTGCCATTGGGTGCATTTTTTTGTTTGTTATTTGCTTAGGTACCAATTTACGTCCGAATATTTGTTATGCAATATTGAGTGTTATTATTTGAAATTTACAAAAACAGATTTGAATTTTGTTGCCACAAACGAAGCAGGTAAGCCTTTATAGGCGTATATCCAGTAAACATAAATAGGTACATTAAATATTTAAAAAAAAATGCTTTTATTATATTTATTTGATGTTTGAAAATACAAGGTTGAAATGCTTGTATTTGGAGAACACGCTCTTGTGTTATGTATATTGTTTCTAAACAATTAAATATATAAAATATTGTATTACATGTAAACTGATAATTATGTGTTTGATTGATGCCAGCAATTCAACGCGACAGGTTTAAACGATAAACGCGTAAATTACATCGCGCCTCACCCGGTCCACATAAATGGTCATAATGCCACTTTTAAATTATTTAATGACCAAATTGTGGAATATTTTTAATGTATATAAACTATTTGCTTACGTATATCTGTAAGTTTTTCAACAAGTACTTGACGAATATGACGATTCATATGACATATAATTTATAGCGCACATAGAGAGCTCAAGGTTAAGAAATCATCACACATTGTCGACTTATAAGATTTTTTTTTGGATATTTAAAAAAATATGGAATTTAAACGCAGATAGATTGGACTTCGCAACCAGCCTGAAATACCAAATGTCGTATAAATTTGTATGGAAAACTTAGGAAAGCTATTTGATAATAAAGTACAAAAATGTATCGTTTTAATAGATTACTTGTTACACACAAATTGAATGGCAAATACTTGAGTATAAAAACTTTAATTATCACAATGAAATACAAATACATATTAATAAAAAAAACTGGGCAAAAATGGGGTTAAACATCGACTATAAATTTATTAAGCTGAATATGACAAACTTAAAATTGGATTATATTGATGACGATTGGTTGATTGAAGAACGAATAACACTATTTAGGTAACGTTCTTTACAGTAAAGCGAAAAATATTTCACTATCTTTATAGTATGGAAAAAAACCATCGATTAATTATATGTAAACGGTCTTGAAAAAAAATAAAAACATCCAACGTGTAAAGATCAGTCGATTTAAAAAAAATACTTGTTCCATTTCTTTATATAAATAGTACACGAAACACTGTGTTTTTGTTGATATTTTTTTATTACTCTAACCCATATATATTCATTATAAAATGAGAAAAATCTTAATTATTAAGGGTTAAAAGCTAAAATATACAAGAGTATGATAAAGTGAGGTATCTCATGGGAAGAACGAGCTTTTAATGTATGTATGTATGTAATGGTGTTGATAGCTATAATTTTTGAATTAGATCTCTGTAAGCAGCTATCGAGTTTCTTGCCGGTTCTTCTCGGTAAATGACTGCCTTCCGAACCGGTGGTAGTGTAAAAATTGACTATTCAAAAGTGTCTTTATAAATACCTACTTGAATAAAGATATTTTGAGTTTGAGTTTGTAATTTATACAGATATCCCATGATATCCATATATTATATGACTGTGTGATTTTTGTGCAAATTATAAACATCAATACCACACTAACACTGGTAATTAATTCTTATAATGTATATAATGTAATTTATAAAATTCTCTTGTCGCAGTTTTCGTTCCCTTACTCCTCCGAAACGGGTTGACCGATTCTCCTGAAATTTTCTGAGCATATTGAGTAGGTCAGAGAATCGGCCAACATCTATTTTTAGGGACATTTTTTTTATTTATTTTTTGGCAAAACGACGTTTGTCGGGATCAGCTAGTGATAAATAAAAAGTAATGAAACAGCCACATTAATATGTCTGCCCTGGACTTATCTCCCTTATGCACATAACCGTATGCCTGATTTGCTAAAAATATATTAGGCAAAAATTAATTCGATTTTTTTACATCATAAAAATTATTCGACAGGCTAATTTACATACGAATGACATCAACACTAAATAAATATACTATCGTCTGTAACGACTTAAGTATCGAATAATAGTTTATGGCTATTTTTAGATAAATTAAATAAGCATAAGAAATTGCCTTGATTTATTCCATAAGTTTTAAATCAACTTAGCGTTAAAAATATTTTTTTAATACTAAAGAAATATCTAGGATTTTCCTCGATTTTTGTTTTCTCTTGTTATATTAAATTTTATACATTGTTAATTTAAATAGTTTACTCTAAATATACTGAAAAGATTTCAAAGTTGAACTAACTTTTAAAAACAACAAACCCACACAGAATTTATAAGCAGTAAAATTTAATTATCGGTCGAGTTGTTGACATTAATTTTATCAAACCTGAAATATCCATAGCGTTGTATCTGTCAAGGTGAAATCAATCCTGTTTTATTCTAAAAGTCGTTTTTTGTAAAAATATCAACGCCGAGTATTTGTCCATACATTTATTTTGGGATGTCACATTGAATACATACTAAATCACTAGCCGCAGTACGTCAAATATGAACCTGTTACGTAGCAACTTCTACGTCATCACTACGGGCTCACAATTCACTATTTCGTTAGGGTCGTCTACGTCACACGTAGCCCTAATTTCGTAGCCCTTAAAATATTTTAAAAAATCCAAAAAAAATACAAATGTATATAATTAACAAAGCGTTGTATGAAGTATGCGTGAATGTGAATACGTATTAAATTAAACTCGTGTAACAGAGATGAAAATAGTCAACTGTGGTAGATGTAAAAGAGAGGGAAGGTGTAGCAACAAGTTGGCGCGTTATCGCGGCCGTGACGTCGCGACCCTTTCACTCGAGTCGAGTCGAGACCGGCGCTCAGTCAAACAGTCCGCGCGGCTCAGTCACAGCGTGAGAACGTCTCGCGTTAAGTGTCGCCCAAAAAAATCCACGCGTTATTACATTTTCGGGTTAGCACCGAAACGTTGTGTTTGAATAACCAATTGTGCAGACATGGGCGTTATCAAAGTGACTCCAGACACGGCGGAGTTGATCTCCGCCTGCGACTTGCTCGATGACATGAAGGTGAGTCCCGAATCATGTGACAAATCGGCCACCCAATGCCTGTAATTACGTGGGACGTTCGTCTCGTCACGGGATTTCGAGTAATTCTAAAATACGATAACAACTCGCGCGAGACGCCAAGAAAAAAGTCTCTCGCATTGTTCAATTTACAAAACAAGTGAAAATTGCTGTAACGGTTTCAAAAACCGTTAAAAATTATAGCATTTGTTTACACGCTAGCGACGTTATCAAGGTTCGTTTTATTAAATTCACAAATATTTGTTAACGATACGATGTACATTTTAGTTGCGCACGTACATTGTATTTAAAAACATTTCCTTTTAATTAATAATGCAATATGTCGGCTATTCGACGCGATTTGTCACGCTTCTTGAGTTTTCGTTTTAAATGAAAGTTTGTTCTGGTTGATTACGACATAGGCATAAAATGGCAGATGTGACACGAGGAATCAATTGTCGTGCCGATTTCACGTCCATGCCCCCACGGTGAAATGAAAAGTGGACGGAAGCGGTGTCCTTATCAGTCTTTTGACACGATTTCTGGAGTCGAAGGTGCTACGTGATTGCACGCGTAACCTTTGTAGGAATGCAGCCTAGTTGCTAATCGTATTGCGTTCTAAGATAGTGTTTGTTTCACGGACAGGAAAATTCTACTAGTTAACACATTGTGAAATGGGGCGTGCGTGTTTTATTACCAAATTATAAACACAGTTATAATATAGTTAATCTTTTATTATTTTATTATTTACTTTTTTTGCCAATTATGTTAGATACAGTTTTGACCTTCAAACAATTTTTTGTGATCGCCAGTACTTTCTTTATTATAAGCATTATCTTATCAAGTGAAATTGGGCGCTTATTTTGATATAAATTAATCAGTCTTGTCTATCATGTGGCATTGATAAATGTAATTTAAAGTCGGGAAGAATGGAAAGTTCTGGAAGCAACTTGATTATGCTGTGAAAACAAGTTTGATATTGTTGCATGTATGAAAGAAAAATTATATTATAATATTTGTTTTGAATTGCCTTAATCGGCTGAATTGCTTTAGAATCTGCTTTAAAGTAACAAACTACACTAAAAATACATATATTAGGCGATTAAACCTTATTTTAGTATAAATGGCTGTAAAATTTGAAGGTTTTTAATTAAGTTTTTTTTTAATTAATTTACCTATTATTCGGGTTTTCCAACATCTTCGATATAAATATTTACTTAAATAATATTGATATCGTCAACACTTCCTAGTAATAGTCGTTTGTACTATTACGTCACCATTCAATAAAATAGAAATACCACCAGAAATAAAAACTTAGGTTACCAACGACGATTGAATATAATTAACGGAGACATATTTTTTTTATCTCAAATTAAACTTAATTTATGGCAATTGATATCTTCACATACCTTCCAAAAAAAAATTGTTACATATTAAGTTTTATATGTATAAAAATATATAAATTCTAAAAGTAGTGGAGACTTTTGGACCTTGGGATATAAGAGCACAGACTTATTAAGTAGTCGCCTGGTAGTCAGTACCGGTGACCAAGACCTACTTGTTAAGTTTATTTAATTTTTAATACTTATTACTCTATTTATCTCGATTAATAAGATAATAATTAGATACTACCTGCACTAAATTTCATCTTCGCACATCAAGGCAGAATGCGAAATTCCACCCGTATCACCTTGATGCCTGTCGTTCCACCACTGCGCGTTTTTTAAGACATTTCTTACCACGCACCACCACGTTATGGAACAAGCTGCCCGCCACGGTATTTCCGAACCACTACGACTTAGGGTCCTTCAAGAAAAAAGCGTACAAATCCCTAAAAAGCCGGCAACGCACTCATGAGCTCCCAGCCACATGAGTGTCCATAGGCGGCGACTTCACCTTTATGGTGGGCCTCCTGCTCGTCTGCACCCTCTTCTATAAAAATAATAATAATCAATATATCGTTATTCGAGACGGCCGCAATGGAGAAAGTATATAGATTTCGTTAGATCAACTTCACAGTGTGTTCGCACGTTTGACCTTCAATACGAACAAAACGTGTTTAAATTAGTTACGGTCTGGTTTTCAAAACCAGACATTTTAATCATTATTATAATCTGTACCTTATTTTTAACAAATTTTATTTGAATTCCCGGTATAAATGTTTTGTTAACATATGTACAATAAAACATAATTTTATATCAAGAAAATAAATATATAGAAACGACTTAAAAATCTGGAAAACGTTGAAATTCTAGTGGTTCAAAGTCTTTGAAACATGTATTATATGATAAACAACAGAAGAACAGTTCGCAAGTATCTCAATATTAAGCGAAATTTATCATATTCTGGTAAAACGTGGCGATAAGATAACTTTTAAATTACGCAATCATTAAAACAGTATTTTAATTTAAATAAATTTAATCTGATTGATGTGTTACACAGTACAATGACCCCATTTAAAAATTAAACTAATCGTTTAATTTCAAAATTTTTGTGTTACGTGTGAACGAAAATTAATCCAGCCCGAGAGATTTTAAACCCAAAATGTAAAAGAAATTCTACAAGACACGCGATCACGTGCAAGAGCGACTTAATGTCTATTAATTTATTCGAAAATTAATGTGGTTTCAATATAGAGATTACCACTCAATATTTCGTATTGATATCTAATTGGGATCCAAAGATTTTTTCAAAGCATCGTTCTTTTCTGTGTGTAATCACAGGCCAAGACATTCTTTTAAATTCTTAGCATTCATATCATTTTCGTTGGTTGTTTTTTTTTTTACAATTATCTTGCAGTTGTTAAAAAATTATGGATTTAAACAATACATTTCTTATTTCAATCAGTCTTTAAGTTAGCCTGTTAATCACGTAAATCATTAACATAGTTCGAAATCACACAATTGTCTTATTTAAAACAGTTACACTGCATACATTTAAAAAATCACAAAGTTTAGCTGTTACATTATTTTAAGTTATATGACTTTTTCATACACAATTCATATGACCTTAGATAACCGCAGATCAGCTGTTTTAAAATCGGTCGTGAGCGATACATCCTTGCTCTAATGTACAGGATGACACCGAAATGTAGGTTGATTTGATCAAGGTTATTACGCGTTATATGGTCCCTATATATCTCATAAAAAGCCTAGTATTCCTTTTGTGCGACGCAAATAACTATGCGTCTAAAAGGTTTTTTTAGGGTTAAAGTACTTTCTAAGATCTGGTATATGTCTATGCATTATAAGAATAAAATTCTGAGTAGAACAATAAGTATCACTTCCATATTTAATATCCCATACATATATAACAAGTCTTCTCAGCACACCTCGAGTTAGACTACTATAATTTATGTTGATTTAATTCCTAATTGGTTAATAAATGCAGATATATTATTAATAAGCAGTTCTATGCATTTTTAATAACAAAGCAGGTGTAGTTTAAATTAAAACATATATCTGAATAATATTATTATTTATCGATAATTTGATAAAGTAATAAATTATGCTCGATGTCCGTCGTTCGACAACTGAACGTTCGTGAGACATTTCTTACGCATTACGAGTAGGGTCCTTCAAAAAGGAGTGCAGCACTTCCTGAAAGGCCGGGAAGACATTCACTACTGAATGTATATAGGCGGCGACATCTCCTTATACGTCCAGATCGTTCGCCCCGTCTGCTATAAAAAAATACAATAAATATTCTTCATATTTCGGAATGACTCAATATGAATAATTGACTATAATATAATTAGTCAAAATTTATTATAGGAAAACGCAAGTGTAAGTAAGTAGTAAGTAATATATACAAATATAAATAATAATATGAAATAATAATTATTATAGAAATACAAACCGCATTTTAAATGTCTTAGCAACCGTTTGCAATATCCACAATTAATTACAGTCGTTAAAACCGTCTAGTAGTAAGCGTAGTGGTTCTTATCCTTGATCGAACCTGGAACTGTTCGGCAGTCCAGCGTTAAAACCATTTCGCCAAACCAGTAGTTATTAAACGGTATTATCTGTTTCGTTATTGCGTATCACTGAAAGTGCAAAACAAACATCAAAAAGAAAGTGTTTGTATCATTGATAGAACGTTATCAGGATTAATTTGCTTTATCGCAGGAAATAAATTAGGATTTTGGATAAAATAAATTACACAGATTATAATAGTACGCCTGAACTGTTTACAGCACAAAAATACAATTTTATTAACATATTTTAAAATAATAGTTTACAATGAAGGTATTGTGTTGGTAGAATTTTATAAAGTACTAGCTGATCCCGACAAACGTCGTTTTGCCAAAAAATAAATAAAAAAAAATGTCTCTAAAAATAGATGTTGGCCGATTCTCAGACCTACTCAATATGCTCAGAAAATTTCAGGAGAATCGGTCAACCCGTTTCGGAGGAGTAAGGGAACGAAAACTGTGACACGAGATTTTTATATATTAAAATATCATTTATCGAATGAAAATGTATCAAGTACATTTTAATTAGATCCAAATAACACACGAAACAAGTATTTCCTTAAAGGCCGGCAACGCACTCAGCTTCCAGCTACGTGTCTATAGGCGACTTCACCTTTATGATGTGCTACCTTCTAAAAAATGTATATCGATACGTAGTGTTTTGATTTGCCAACGGAATGCCGATACATATATTTTAGAAGAAGCGTAATTATTTTCGCACCGATGACGTCACTCTTACATAAAATTGGAAATATGCAAATGTCGATTGTATTAGTTCCTTTGACGTAAACTGCCGTGCGTAATACAAATGTGTTTTATTTCAATTAGCTTCATAAAAGAAAGTGAAACGCGCTCAACGTTCCGATATTCCAAAATGGAATGTCTTAAGACCTGTTGGAATATTAAAAATTACAAGTACAAACCTTTCCTTCAAATTTTTTATCATTGCTTTTAAGACTTATCTATAGATTAAATATAAGATAGCATTAAATTAATAATAATTTTTGTCTTTTAAATGACCAAACATTTTAAATTGAATGCAGAATTTCAAACAGAACAACTGTGTTATTATCACGTAATTGTTCTTTCACAGATACGTTTGTATATGGGGATTGTCAGATCGGTCTGCTTCAGAATTCTCGTAGAAGTCTCTCGATACCTTTTTCTGTTACTCATCACTTCCATGACGTACAAAAGAGGACGCTATAGGATTATATGTAGCAAAAATACAAACATATATTTTGATTCATAAAACTCCCGCTCAGACTGCTCGAATTTAACTGACGACCGGATGCATTGAAAGGTCCGCCACCACATTTCCTAGTCAGTTTTACCGTGCTGCCCGGTCACATCACAATACGCTCATTACTTTCATAATATATGGAAGATGCCCATTTTTTAATATAAATGATACTGTATAATTATTAAACACCTATATAGTCTCAGAAAGTAATTATACATTTTTTTATAATTCAAACATTATATTACACACTTGTGTGCGGGTAATTTGGATCAATCTAATTAGTAATAAAGCACGTATTCCGAGGTCAAAGTCGAAAGTATGTATTCGTTGTCTACAAGTAAGTACTGGTTATACAGTGCGGCGTACGCATGAGCATTTTAAGACTACCCACACTTTATCAAAATCGCAATCTAATTCGATCTAAAATGTTATTTCGTGTTATTCTGTCAAATTATGGCGACAGATTAATACAAGGTATTAAATTTTTGTATTAGTACCGTAGCCACGTGGGATTTTTATTTAATCTTGTGGCCATATTATCTAAAAAAGGCTTACCGTCATACAAAACCTAATAAATCTAACTAAACGAATTTTAATAAAGGCAATTAAATCTACATTACCTACAGTAAATGTTAAAGTGTTTTAAATTTGAAATTGGAACGCGACTTTGGCCTACTCATTTATTATCACAATTGCGCATAAAGACTTTATCATGACTTAGCATATTAGTAATCAACGAAAAATCAATTGTTTTATTCTATATTGCCCCAAGACACACTAAGGTATAGCTGACACAATAAAATATATGAAGATTTTTTTTATATTGTGAGTCAACCTTACTTTAGTTACTTTGTAAAATCCTCTTTTCTCACACACATACATACATTGTGTGTAAGATGATGTATGTGTATGTGTGTGAGAAAGGAAGATTTTACAAAGTAAGTACATATATGTATATTTATTTATTATTTATATATTTAACACTTTATCGCACTTAAACACTAGAAGCAAATGACATTAACAGATGTAACACATATAAGAGCAACGGGCGGCCTTATCGCTAATAAGCGATCTCTTCCAGACAACCCACACGATAAAAGCATACTTAAAATATAATAAGTCAGGTGCAAAGGGTGCGAAGTATACAAAAAAATTATAATAATACAGAAACAAAACACAACAATACATTAAAATAAGAAAAAAAATATCAAATAGGGTAAGCCACTTGTAATCACGTATTGATTTGTTACACTTTTAAAAGCGGCATATGACACCTAAATAAAATCGTAAAACTGACATGAATCTAATTGAGACATATCAGAAACGGCTACTACATCATTCCTTTTGACTACACATAAATTAATCCCAAATTCATAAGCGTTCCCGTAGCAACGTAATAAAATACAAACGTGAGTAAAACTTAACAAAATTTATTTAAATTCAAACCAGTTAATTGGGTGTCGTAATACTCATTGCAAAGCAAAGTCACGTATATACTTATTGAAATTGAAAGCATCATTTAAGGTGCGCTATTACAAAGTGTATAGACCTCATGCGGATGTCCGTTCTTACGTCAGAGCAGGCCTCCTCCGTATGGATGCCGATCGTAAATTAACTAGAACATACACATCCATAGGATCATCCAACCAAGCTGTTGACTGCTTCTTTTCAGCTTGAACCGACGCGACGTACAGTCATTAACTTGCCTTACGGAATAAAAAGATATGACCTTGATAATAGGTTAATAGGTTATTTTCTACAATTTAACAATACAAACTTAGTACTATTTGATTAAAAGTGTAGATTTAGCTATTTTTTAGACGTGTTATGTCTTAAATATCATCTTAAAAGTCTTTTATATCGTATACAACGAAAAATATAAATAATTTATATGGTCCTCCATCAATAAAAGCATAAAAAATTATGTTTGATTCTTAAAGAGAATTAGGCTTACAGAAGATTAAACAAACGCATGTATAATATTTACTTGCACAAGGGTTAGCTGAAGTATTAAATGATTGTTTTGAAATTCTGCAATTTAATTTTACAAATATACCTTTGGTTTCACTTTGGTTTCTGATAAATGATTTAATTTCAGTTAGAAAAACAGTATTTTATCGCGCAGCCAGAACTTATAATGAGTCCTATCTGTCCTTGGACATATTTATTCTAAACAGGAATTCTTTTAAAAAAAACTAATCAAAGAGTCAACCTCGCACACCCACTCACACAGCAACACCATTACACACTCGCATTTAATGCTCGTTCCTCACTTGTTCATATAGATTTACTTTCGTGTTCTATGTTGTAACTCTATTTTGGCTTTGTTTTTTATCTCTTATTTCTTATGAAAACTGTTTTATTATGCTGTATGGGTTTTAGATATAAAAAAACCTAAAATAGATAACAAAACTGTAATCCGTAAAGCTTAAAATAATCATAACACCTTTCACCAAGGTGAGTAATTTATAACCCGTGTGCCAATTTGATACGAATACTTTCATTATTTTAAGTTTAATTGCGTACATACATACAAGGCATCACAAAGCAATAATAAATGTAGAGAATTTTAAATAGAAGTGTGAACAATAATTTTTTTTAATTATACAAAGGAAATCATTGTTTTCTTCGAACTGAAGGCAATTGCTACATTTTACTTAACAATTATAGTTTAAGGAAAATAATTAACATATTTAAGTGTTTTAAAATTCTCTGAAATGTCCTATGAATTGTAAATATTAAAGAGACCACAATGACATTATAGTATTCCATCTATAAGCTGGTTGAAAGCTAAAAGCAAAGTGCCATTTGTTATTAAGTTATGGAAATACATTGTCTATGGATAGAACTAGACGGACTTAAACAAATATTAGAGTAGACTAGTCAATTAATAAATTGAGATATGTCATTAGGTGGAAATTTATTGAATGAGCCTGGGATGAAAATAATTTGAGATTCATATGTCTTTTTCTAGTGAATTTGTTATCAAAAGCGTTGTTCAACCAGTGTTGATACAGCTTATACGTTTACGTACAATTTTAAGATTTATGGTAGTGTAATAAACTTTCAAATGGACAAAAAATAAATTACACATGAAATATGAAAAGAAGTACGTAATCGCTGACAAACACCTGTACAAAGATGTTTTGTACCGGATGACGTGATTGTAATATTTATATTAAAATCACTGAGAGCGACCAATTTTGTTTTGCGATTACCGAGGAAGAAATACTGTACGCATTCCCCGAAACTCAAACTTCACAAAGGGGATATATGGGACTCAACTCACACCGGGCACCGGGTGATCCATACCCACGCCTCCACGCATAGTCTTCGCGATTTTGTTTGCCATCCTGTAATCGTTCTATGAGACTGGGAGTAGATTGTCTATTCTCTTACGCAGCCTTCCTGGCTGGATTGTGGAGCGTTCTCTCAGATGCTTCTCGGACTTTTACAGATAAAACAGTCTCACACAATGACTGGTCGGACATGAACCCAACCAAGGTTAAATTATACCGATGTTATGAACATCTAGTACAACCTTCTTCCAGTGTATGCTGAGTAGGGTCGGCTTAACCTGTAGTGCTGGGTGTGCAATGCACACGGGCTCTGCCGTCCTAATCGCCTCCCTGAGACAGTAAGAGCATCATCTTCGACCATGACGGTAAAATTAATATTTATAACCGTGAGTGGGAGGTCTGGCCCAGGGGGTGCAAGGTTTTCGTGGACCTGAGAGCGACTAACCCAAAGTAACGTAAGTTCATAACAACATCAAAACAGGAAAACGTCTATTTAAAAATACGTATATAGGTAACTAGTGTAATAAATTTGCAAAAGAAACGCCTTATTTAATTGTGTAACTACGTAATGGTAGACGATAAGTGGCTACAAACATAAAACGTAGTACTTAAAACTTAATTGAAGTGATTTGTTTTCGGGTTTGATAGTTTTATAAATTTACTTTTTCGATATGTTCCGACCGGTTTAATTAATATAACGATTCAATTTAAAAGTTAATTGAATTATTTTGACCTTCCATACAACCTTAGAACACTTATATGAGTGACATGGTAACAAACACAGTTTCAAGTATTTACAGTGGTTAAACATTTTATGTATGTTTGGCTCTAACAAGTATCCACAAACGGTGGTTGGCATTTTTGATTTTATTTGTATTTTACCAAAATAAGAAAACCCCAAATATCTTTATTCAAGTAGGTTTATAAAGACACTTTTGAATCGTCAATTTTTACACTACCACCGGTTCGGAAGGCCCTCATCTACCGAGAAGAACTGGCAAGAAACTCGATAGCTGCTCTTTTAAAATAAACAATTAATACAAAATTGTGCTACTGACAATTAAAATAACAAACGTTACTACTGTGGTAACTAAGCTGTACAGCTGTTACATTAATGCACAGTTGACGTGATCGAGTTTTGTTATTTAAATTATAGAGGTCGTGACCTTTGATTTCATAGTTCGTTCGAGTATGACTAGTTTTTAAAAATAAACACGCAAATATTTTATTACATATACAGTATTTCCTATACTGAATTAAAACAAGACTACAGCCAAATAGTCGGTAAAATATAAACATAATTGAAATAAAGTGCAAACTTTTTAAAGGAAGCAACAATTATCTACGATACCTCAAACGGAAACCACATTTATTATCGACATATTTAAATTTTTGGTTTGTTAAAGGAATATTTTATGTATATTTTTAATATGCCGCCTATAAGGACGTAGTTTGCAACACAAAGAGGTCGTCAAACCACACATTGTTTGGCAATAACACCGTAACGTTACGCGCCGTTCGCACGGTACGCTTCACACGCGAAGTTCAATATCGCTTCATTCTGGTGCGGTGTCAATGACAGCGGAATAATAGCATTTGTATATAACACCATTGTTTTTAAGCCCCGACGCGAAAAGTTACGCATTGACATGTCTGCGTACATTCAATGCGGTATCAGCATCTGTCGCATTTATCATGGAGAGTGTCTGCAACTGAATTTTATCATCAAACATTAAAGAAATTCCGTATCACCTTGATGTCCGTCGTTCTACCGCTGAGCGTAAGACATTTCTTACCCCGATTTAGAACCAGCTGCCCACCATGGTATTACCAAGCCAATACGACTTAGGATCCTTAAAAAAAGCGTACAGGTCACAGGTCTCCTTTTGTTCGTTTGTCTCCTCTCGAAAACAGTGAAGTCAGCATATAGAAGGCCTGAATATTTATTTTCATAAATTACAGATACCTTTAATGTTTATCTTGTTTATAATCTATTGATTTCTCGTATACTACTTTAATTCAACGAAATGATAATATTCCCTTAAACTAATTTGATTAATGTAATACGCTTTCAATATGTCCGAACGTATATAAGAATTTCGTATAAAAACTCTATTTACTAAAACAATTACGTAAGTGTAAAATCAAAATCTTCAGACAGTCGGTGACGGAACAGAATTTCTAGACTCGAATTATTAAATTACAAAACATACAATTATTTTACTGTTGATTTGTGACTTATTGGCATATTTCTATTAGATATTTCGCAAACATTTGAAATACTTAGAATTGGGTTCTATTTAAAAAGGGTATAATTAATTTTATAAACGATTTATGTTTGGCAATTATAAGTCGAATATGACCAGTCGATGTTTTAATAGAAAATTAAGCATCATAGTAATCTCTTAATCACATCTCAATTGAGATAAATTTAATTGTGGGTTGCTTGGAAGCGTTTGCTTAGAAGCGATAAGTTTGCTCTTATATGTACTAACATATATTACTACTTTTACTGTTTTAGCGCAGAAAATGTAACAGTTCAGTAATAACTGAACATACGAACACACAGACAAGCATTTATTTTGTCTTTAAACATATTTGGCACACGACAAAGAATTGCGTCATTTGTAAACCTTCGCCACTGAAGCACACATAATATTTTCAAATATAAATTCATTTATATATGTAAAAATGTGATATAAAAAGTCAAATTAAAATGAGTTAATTGAAGTTAAAATATCAGTGTACTTAATAATATGTTAAATTCTCAGTTAAATGCTGAGGAATGTGAGATCTTCAACATTTAAAACCATTTTAAAGGGTACAGACCATAAATTTAATGATCGTAAACCATAATTATATGCAATGTATCAAGACACCAAATTTGGTTCGTCATCTGTTTTATGTGTTTAGTTCAATGAATATCCTAGTTATAGAAAAAATGTGTCAAAACGTTACTGAAGCAACTCTGAAAAGGGACTGTGCATTTTATATTGTGCGCTATAGAGAGTGAGCGAAAGGAAAATATGTATGGAATACAAACAATTCCATACATATATGGAATGGTTTGTATGGAATTACATAATAATTACATAATACTCTGATTTATTTCAGAGAGTTTGTTGTTAAATTGATCTACGTAACATAGTTTACACTGTACCTTGACCATAAATTAGATATTTCAATTATCGCCTCAATATCAGTATTCTACTAAAAAGTATTTAATATTAGTTGAAGAAAGGCCTTTAATAAAGCTTAAATCCATTATAGTGATAAATTATTGGTGAGAAAACAACAATGAAAGATTGACTTCGAATCGAATCAGATTACTATTGATTGTAGCTTCAATTTGTTTCTATTAACCTCCACGAGAATTGGTACCCAATAGATTGTGATAAATTCATACATTCTTACTTCGATTTAAGGCAAAGTTATATGCTTGTTCACGGGTTGGAGTCTGTATTTATTAAATGAATGTAGTGTATTGTTTGAATACGATTACTATGCTAATAACATACCGTCTGAGGATGTCTCAACGATAAATCGTTTCCTTTATTGCTGTAATTTGATTGTTATTTGGGTCACTCGTTTTAGCAGATGTTTCATTTTAGTTCTTTCAATTGTCGGTTTTTAGTTTCATCTGTTTTTCGATTTAGATGCAATCCTTTAATAGATATATTCTTATTGTTGCAGAGCGAATCGAGCTACACCTCTTCGGAAGGAGGCTGCGGAGGCGAACGTCACGCGGTGCTCAGTTATGAGCAGGTGAGGAGGCTCAATGATGTCATGGACGAGGTTGTACCCATTCACGGCCGCGGCAACTTCCCCACACTGCACGTACGTCTGCGCGAACTTGTGGCCGGCGTCCGTGCTCGCCTTGAGGCTTCGCAGACCGAAGGTGGCGCTGGGGTCGCCGTAAGAGACGTACGTCTCAACGGCGGTGCTGCAAGCCACGTCCTCACAGACCAGTCCCAACCATACTCGGACATCGACCTGATCTTCACCGCGGAACTTCCCACAGCCCGCCATTGTGATCGAGTCAAAGCGGCCGTGCTCAGCCATCTCGCTACGCTCATGCCAGCTGCCACACCTCGCCGTCGTGCTTCTCCAGCCGGTCTGAAGGAAGCTTATGTTTCCAAAATGGTGCGTGTAAATTCCGATGGCGACCGCTGGTCTCTGATATCACTGGGTATCTCTCGGGGGCATAAGTCCGTTGAGCTGAAATTTGTGGACACGATGCGACGCCAGTTCGAGTTCTCCGTGGATTCATTCCAGATAGCGTTAGATTCCTTACTCGCTTTCCACGAGTGCGCTCAACTGCCCATCGGGGAGAACTTCTATCCCACTGTTGTAGGAGAATCAGTATATGGAGACTTCCATGAGGCGCTTTTGCATCTGTCGGAGAAATTAATCGCGACGCGGCAGCCCGAGGAGATCCGTGGAGGTGGACTGCTGAAGTATTGCGCCCTACTGGCAAAGGCTTACCGACCGGCGCGACCCGACAAGATAAAGATCCTCGAACGCTACATGTGCTCAAGATTCTTCATAGACTTCCCAGAGTTGGGGCAACAGCGAGCAAAACTCGAGGCATACCTCCGAAACCACTTCGTTGGCCGAGAAGAGGAAGCGCTCAAGCACAGGTATGTCAGCTTAATGCAAGGTGTACTTAATACATAGCCAACGCTATTCTCATTTGACCAAATTGTGGAAAGATTTCTCTTTATTGTCTTTATATAAACGTAAAAACTTACACCTAAAGACTTTCTATGCATGTATTTGTTACCATAGGAGCTATCTAACGTTGATCCCATTGCAGGTACCTGACACTTCTGCACGGCGTAGTGCGCGAGTCGACAGTGTGCCTGATGGGCCACGAGCGACGGCAGACGCTGGCGCTGATCGAGGCGCTGGCATGCCGCGAGCTGTGCGCGCGTGCCGTACTCCTGCCGCCGGTGGTGATGCCGCAGTACTACGTGTGCGTATGCGCGTGCGCAGCGTGTGCCGCGTGCGCGGCGTGCGCGCCCTGCTGCGAGTGCTGCCGCCCGCAGCTGTGCCCTGCGTGACCCTTGCGCGACCCCGACCGACCATGAATTTAGTGCCAAATGTATATAATATATTATGTATAATACGCTGTATATAATGAGATTCGCTTGAACCAACGCGGTTACACTCTGCGTCAATTCGATGTTGCTCACTACGGATCAATTCTTGTCAATTCGTTGTGACGGGCTCGCGCACCCATTCATCTCCGCGACATCCATTCGCCGATTTCCAAATTGTCACTCGGATCCCTCTCCGGCTCGTCGACGCGTGACGTAATTTGATGGTACTCCTTTCGTGTTGACCGATCAATATGTTAGCAGTACAGAAATTGCCGATCACGCCAGTCCGACCGTATCGTCCGAGTCTACGGCCCGTGGGCCCACGGCCTATTGAACGACTAGTTAGTTATTTTTAAGCTGTTATGTATAAAATATTTCTCATAATGCAATGGCATGTCTCTCTCAAAAAAAAGACCGCGAAACTGATTGACGATTCATCTGTCATTCATTATCCATCTGTAGTTAAGCCATCTGATGACAATCGTGAAGCAAAAGATCCAATGAGTGATCAAAGTCATGAGATGGTTTATCTAGTCATGCAAAGTCCCGCTTCGACCGACAGGCCTTGAAACGTGGCAAAGACATACGTTCCCAATAAAGAAGAGTGTAAAGAAGCAGTCAGACGCGGAGTTAGATGTAAAGTGGAATCTTGATAGCTATTTTATTATGGTCAACACGGTTCGTTCCTCGTGAGACAAGTGACCTATTTTACTAAATGTTTATAAATCTAAAATTGTATGTATACTATCTTTAATCATTGTTTGCGTATGGAGAAAAGGTACCAAAAGAAAAAAAATATAAAAAAAAAAACGCCAAAATGAACACAATGTTAAAGTAATTGATATTTAACCAATATTTTAAGAACATTTACAAGTAAATTCATGTAAACAGAGTACTTAGTATGTCTTTTTTTTAAAGTCTCAATAAACTGTAGTCGATATGCGAAAATGTGATGTTGTTGATGATTATATACTTACATAGTACATAGTTAAATTCGATAGAGATATATTATTGTTGTATTTAATAGATATAGGAATGGTGTAAACAGTGTCCGGCCAAATCGAGCATGTCTTAATTCCAACTCAAAGTTATATGTATACAATTGTATGGATTAATTGTAAGTTGTCTATGTCCGGAGTGCTGAGTACAATCTGCTTATCTTTAAGTATCTGTGAACAATGAACGATTTTATGAACGAATTTTTCTATTTAGCTCACTCGCGAACCAAAATTGAGATCTAGCTATTCGGCAATGTTTTGTTCATCCTTCGTTTTCCACATTGCGACCGCGTTCTCAACAAAGCTTCAATGTCTCATACCCATATTTACCGTGGATTCAACACAGCTATGTAAAAATATCGTATGTATAGGACGCGGCGCAATTTTTTTTTATGTACCTAGACGTAGACCACAATCATGTACTTAGTGATGTAATTTAAAGTACATAATGTAGCTAAATTAATGTATATTCCATTTATTAAGATAATCACTAGTATGTCGCCTGGTACACTATAATAGATGTAGAATTAAGGGTGGACACACACGACTGGAATCCGTTTGAGCCACCCTTTCAATGAATACTATCTGCTCCAAATGTCTACGGCCTACGATTTCGACACAGGCTTATTTGTGATTTTTTGACGGATATTTTTAATCGACTCCGTTGTTGTTATTTTAATAAAGTATCTAATCATTCAATTGACTCGCGATTCGATTAATTAAATTCGTTTTATTCAATTGGAATGATTAGATTTCGTCAACTGTGATGCAGCTTCGCAATTGGCATGATCTTTCTCTTAAATCTACCTCCTGGAGAGACTATGAAATTATGGTTCGTTGAATACTTAAAAAGTGTATTATCGCGTTGACCTTTACCCAAATTAGCATATAGATTATTTTAATTTTTTGACCCAAAGTAAAGTCGTCGCGAGGCGGTCTTTTTTTTTTAATTTGCATAATCATTTTTGGGATGACAAATCAAATTATTGGAATAGTGAAGATGTTGTTACGTGATTTTATAGCTGTTTCTACGTAACGTTTCTAAGTATTCAATAGAAAGCTGTCAATGATCATTTTCTAAGCTGTTATAACGAATTGCTTCCATAACGGTCTTAATATTTACAAAAAAAAAAAACGAGAGACATGGTGTAGTTTAGGGTTTTTTTTCTATAGTTACCATCAGTTTTCAGCTAGCCTTATTTTTAATTATTTTTTAATCTACTTATACATTGTTAACCGTTTGTGTGTTTCAAATAAAATTTTAGATTTATAAAAAAATTGTTTGTCGTTGGTTTTCTTTTTGTTTTTTTTTTTGTTAATTGAAAATATTAAGAACAAAGCATCTGTTACATATAAAGGAACACGCAAACATAATAAACACGTTGCTTCGAAAGATTTAAAGTACTCAAAGTCGTTAAGTTCGATATTACAGTTTCTAATCATAGAAAAAATCCATGAATTACTTTATTGTTTTAATTGTTTTTTATCCTATAACCACGTGCTCTGCAAATATGCGTTAAAATGTTTATTACTAAACTTAATATGTTTTGAAATACACAATTTGTCAAACTAGTCGTTCGTGCGTAGTCGCCCTAACTGTAATGTCGAACTATCGGAGTGGCGTCTGGTCCCGCCGCTCATATGTTACAAGCGAAGCCGGGGCCTCAGACTCTCTAGAGTAGATGCTAGTACATAATGCCTTACATTGTATAAGCTTATTATAAGATGCCTATATAGTGAAAAAAATCCGAATTTTAAATATAAAAGTCGAAATTAAAACATTAAATTCTATTTCAAATATTGTTGTCAACACCTTGGATCAACACTTGGTGGACTAACGGAGGCCAGATCAAATAAACAATTCCCTCTCAGTTCTGATTATTGTATAAAATTCGGATTTATTTCAATTAGCGTATATATTCATATTTTTTCTCTTCCAATTAGCCTGTCTCGTATAACACGAGGCGTTGACTCGCAGTTGGGTTACATAATGTTTATATTTGTGAAGAGTTTTAAGCTATTGTAAATTTTACAGAAAACTAAATAAAAATGTTGTGAAAATAAATTATAAAAAAGTGATAAACAGTGATTTTGTGTTTCATTCATCTCCCATTTAGACAATATCACCTGTACACGTTATTATAATACTGTCTTACCTTATTAGTAGGTAAAAAGCTCATGTGTTAAGAAAAACCAAACGCATGATTATGAATACACAATCCCCCCTCGGGCAATATCTCTATCTATACAAAAAATAGACTCAAACACATATTAGTCTTAAAAATATGGGCTATTGTAATTTTTCAAAAAGTCTCATGCACGAGATTTTCAAAAAAAGCAGTATTTTGAATTAAAATAAGCCTGTTCAATCTTGAAATTACGAGGATACAATTTTACAGATAAGCTAAATCTAGTTGATTGTGGTTAACCTGAACTTAATTAACAAACTGGGAAACAGCGGGGAACATCAACTGATAAATAAAAAAGTGGTAAATGAATTCAGTATTGCGTTATGTTTAATAAACACGCGTTCTAGATACAACATTCTAGTAATCGTGTGGGACCTTCAAGGGACTATTTCAAAACTTAATAATTTAAGACTTCTAACTCAAACGCATTTCCGAAGCTTTAAATTAAAACCATATTAATTGAATAAAGTCTATATATAATATAAGATCAAATTATCAGAGGCTACTTTAATATGTGACGCATTTATTAACATTTTTCAATAAAAGAACTATTTACACACGTATAGTAAAAAGGTTTTTTATTTATTAAATTCACAGTATCTATTACATTTAAGTGGTCGCTCATTTCTTAATCAATAACGCTTGTGTAATTATAACTTAAACGTTAAATAGTCATTTATGTGGAAAAAAAACATAACTTTAAAACTATTTAACTTTAGGAATGCGAACTTAGACAAGCCAAGCTTATTTTTACTGAAATATGACGTTGAAGTTAAGCTATATAGACTGTGTTCTGTGTATAGACAAAGCTTGAGTGCTGTCATTAATTCATTTAATTCTCATGCGAATTGCATTTAAATACAATTCAGTTTGTAACATTCATAAGCAAAGCAGTTCTTATGAATTTTCCAAACTGTTTTTAATGGTTATAATAATTAATCATTTTTGGGGTAAACAGTCATCTCTATACTATTTTGTAATATTGTGCGGTAATAATAAAAGAAATAAAGATTGACAGACTATCAGTTAGGTTAGGTTAGGACGTGATTGTGGTACCATTACGAGCTTATATAATTAACATAAGTCAACTCGGACCATAAAATCACATCAAGTATTATAAAATATAGAACTTGCATACTCTATTAGTATTCATTAGCTAATCAATAATATTTTATAATATATTACCTAAATATACAATTAAAATAACATATGTCAATATAACTTAAAACAAAACACAAAATTAAAACAAATTTTAAAAATTTGGACTTGTGCCAGAGAGACCCATAATGCTGGCGGCATTTCCCCGCTGTATCGCGATGCTTATACGTTCAGCGTGAAATGCACCAGCTCTTGCATTACTGACTACCAGGCACCTACTTAATTCCTTAACACCTGTGCACCTGCTCCCCAATTTACAAAAGTCTTTTTTCTAAAGGGAACAAAATCAAAGTTGGAGGTAAGACTTTTGTACTATGACCTGTTCTTTTTCTTGCTCTGCAGCCGCACCAGCTTTGGAGCTTGTCATAGGAATGTGGGACGGTTCTAAAGTGTCCACTCAAGTGGCATCCATAAGCAAAGCCTTGCTTATCATTAAGAATGAACATTTATGGATCTTTCTTTTAACAATACGACTTATTATTGAAAAGTTTAACATATTCCACAGTCCTCTACTACCTCCAGCCCTCCTGGACAAACAGCACTAGCGTCATCACATGGTGTCGATGTGATATTTGTCTACGCTATGCGTAATAAAAAAAAGTGTTGCCATGTTTGTTATCATATTCCTGTGCCGATTTCATATGCATCACAAATTCGGGTATAAAATACAAAACGAAATTTAAATGCGTATAAATCTAAAAAACTAACTAGTTTGCGTATAACTGTAAAACAAATGATATTCTGAAAATATAGGACATTTATTCCATAATTTGAGATTGTTTTTCAGTTCAGGTTCAATGTTCGTTTTCGAAATCTCTAGAATAAACAACAGGTCAGAATACATACATAGAAATTCGGATGCTGATAGAAAAGAAAATTAGAACAAGATTATACAACCAATAAGGTTATTTATCAACGCTTGCCTTAAAATGCTGTGCATTTTAAATATGAGATCAAAGCTTTCATTCAATTCAATATAAAAATTTAAAATAGTTATAATGATTTACAAATACAGAAAAATAGTAATCATCCATTGGAGATTTATGAGCCTTTCTGCAGATCAAAGTTCAGAAAGCACAGGTGATTCGTGAAACATTTTTATAGAAGAGGAGGCAAACGAGCAGAAGGCATACTATAAAGGTGAACCCAAAGACATTTGCATGACTGGGAACTCGTGAGTGTCTTGCCGGCCTTTTAAGGAATAATACGTGCTAATACGCTCCTCTCTTGAAGGACCTATGATATATATTTATATGTATAATCATATTGGTTCGGAAATACCATGGCAGGCAACTGAAATAACATGGAGGTGCGTGGTTAGGTACACGTGAAATGAATGGAATGATTAATTGAGTTCACTTGTTTATTCGAATTGTTAAAGTTCCAGTAAAAATTGCAGTTTTCTGAGTGGGAGTGCCATGCTGTTACTTAGAGTTTCAGCCGAATAGGCATCCACGGCCGGAGGTATTTCTCCGGAACTCTCTCACAGAAAACCGGCGAAAAGTGATACAATTGGACTTTGTTCATTTTGTACTCGCGTTTCGTTCGGTGAGTGAGATCTTCCGTTGCCCATCCTTTCCCCTCCCCGTCCTCTTTTCCTACCCCTCCATTTCCCAATTTTCCTTTAAAGGCCGGCAACGCACTCACGAGCTCCCAGCCGCGTGAGTGTCTATGGGCGGCGGCTTCACCTTTATGGTGGGCCTCCTGCTAGTTTGCCCCCTCCTTCATAAAAAAAAAAGTTAAAAAACGCGACGTACAGATAAGTTTGCAATAAACAACACTATCAGATGACGATTGTTATTTAACCGTAATTGCAATTTAATCGGATTAATAAGCACTTGTCAACACTCACACTTGACCCGCACCAAACTTTGTCAACTTAACGCTAATAACACGAGGACTGATAAAATGTGGCACAGTATTATTGAGACAGTATTTTTCATTTAAACTGTTAAAACTACTAACATCATTTAAAAATGGATAAATTTGTGAACGAATTTGTTATAAAAAGAGATAATTTATTTTGTAAAACCACTTGTAAAACAGTGTGTGTTTTAATAGCACGCAAGCAAAAATGCAACGCAAGCGGGGTTGTACAATACGGAGATGTTATCGTCTGTCGTTCGTAGCAATTCTCGTCTGTTATTCACGTAACATTTAACAATTCCAAATATAGAACAAATAAGAGACGGACACATCACGTGACCGTGAATGTCGAGTCGAAAAAATGAAACAATTTCCCCCCCAAACGTACATCCACGGGTTATTACTAGCGCGAATGTAATAAAAGTAGAAAACAAAACGCAAGTGCATTGACTGACATCCGACCGTGAGTTGACGCGTGAATGATATCTGTTATCTTGAACATTACGATTAATTATCAGTAATGCATTGCATTCGCTGCGAATTAGTACGATGTACTTTTGACACGTTGGACAAAGTCCCCCATGCACAAGGTAAATGGGATTATGTATGACAAGTATTTCACTGGGACATATTTGGTACAAGGTTAGATTTTGGGTTTCGTTGTGAATTGTTTGGATTTTTAGCTTGTAGGTACTTTATTTGTATTATTTTATAAATATGTTCATGAATATTATACTACAGACTATAACAAAAAAAGACAAAAAAGAGACATAAAAAAACACGCTAAAAATTACTCTCACTAGCTGACGGGAGTTGACGGGTGGTTGAAAAATACGTCTCCATCAGCATCATTCAGAACTTCACACAAGCTCTATTTATTTTACAACCTTTAGTTCAAGAGGCATATTTGCGTACATGTTTTAATCAGGTATAATATGCATGAAGTTCCATAATGAGAATCCTGGCTGTAATTCTACTTGTTTACCTTGCCGAACTGCACAATGAATAAATAAAAAAAATAAATAAAAAAAACATATAATATACGAAGTGGAGAAATTGGCCAATCGTCGAATCACCGTTAAAGAAGTTGCTGAGGACCTAAACATATCAATTGGCTCGTGCCATTCGATTTTTATCAATGATTTGGGCATGAAACGGGTCGCCACGAAATTCGTACCAAAATTGCTCAATTGCGACGAAAAACAGCATCGCATGAACATTGCTAATGAGATGTTGGTTGATGTTGGTTCAACCACCGTATTCCCCAGATCTGGCCCCCTGTGACTTTTTCTTGTTCCCTAAACTGAAGAGGCCCATGAAAGGACGACGTAACGCTACGCTTGACGAGATAAAGACGGTATCGAAGGAGGAGCTGAACAAGATAAAAAAAATGATTTTTTTAAGTGCTTCGAAGATTGGAAAAACCGTTGGCACAAGGGTATATGATCTCATGGGGATTACTTTGAAGGGGACAAAATAGATATTCATGAATAAATAAATAATTTTTGAAAAAACACAAAATTCGCCATACTTTTTGAACACAAGTAGTATGATGATTTGTTGGCTGCGGCTGTGTTGGCATCTTTTTATGTTATTCTAATTACATATTTACATATGTTAGTTTATGTAATTTAAACTATGTATTTGTATTTATTATAATTTTTGTGTAAATAATTTTCGCAATAGACAAAATTAACATTCAGTTTCAATCAATCGCCTCTCGTAATTTGTAAATAATTTTTCTTTGAGCGCCAGCCTGGTAGAAAATTGAAAAACTTTGAACATAACGAGACATGAAAAGATTGGAAGAAAACTAAGGAAATATTACCTTTCATCAATGTTATTGGGGTTTATTTTTAGATTCTTAACGCACAAAATACAAGAGAATAATATTCATTCGGTTTGAACAAAATTTATAGTTGACGCGAGTTCACAAATGTCTACCTATTGGTTTTAAAGGTTTATTTTCTTGTAAATAAAGATAACTCGAGAAACAAGAGGACACCCAGGCGCCTCTTTTTAAAACACAACCCCTACAACTTTAATATCCATAAAAGAAACAAAAAAAATGGTTCACTCCTAAAATAACTTGACTTAAGATCCTTTGTACCCTCGATGGGGCAGAGTTTTTCCTTGCATCCATTTAAATTATAATATTTAATTAACATAAGCAACAAAGTAAACAAGATTCACAGTATAAATTATAATTATAATCTATATATATATTTTCTTCCATGCTAACAAGCAGATAATGTTTAAGAATAAGTGATTAAGTTACTAATAACATTTTTTTTTTATTGACGATATCCGTATTTGATACTAACCCCCAGAAAAGATAGCCTTTCATTATATAAGACTCATATTCCATTCTATATTATATTGTTTGAACAAAAGCAGTCACTACAATTTGCAATTTGCAAAAAAAATTTACACGCCTTTGATAAAGCTGCATTGTTTGTATGCTTTCTATGTTATAAAAAAAAATTGTATGTCCCTAATGGCATGGCCAAGTATGCAATATACGTGTCTCCATTTTAAGTAGAAAACCATAAATCTTTTATCTGCATTTGGTACTTAATTAAATCGAAGTAAGTTTCAATTAGCGACGATTTATTGATCTCGGTTACATTTTTAGTCTTTCAATTTCTACATACGAAATGTATCGTTATTCTGTTGTATACGTTTTGTAGAATTCATATATTATCTTTAACAATATTTATATGTATCTTTTCCACATATCAGCGTATCAGCGGTCATTTGTCAGAAATTTGGAATAATTTCCGATCATGTTTAATGTTTATTTTCTGATTTTTACAATAATCTAACTGCAGTGGTTCACATTAATTAGTAATAAATTTTGGGCAAGATCAATTAATTTTAAAGTACGCGTAAAAACAGGCGTAGAATATTTAAAGATTCAAATAAGATGTTTCAAAATAGTCCCATGTACCTTACTGAATAAAGAGATTTTAACTTTATTTCAATGCCTAACCCGACATTATGCAAAATTACGATTGAATATAAAATAATATAGAACATTGTCTGACACAAACTAACGAGATCAAAAAGTTTTAAATCGAGAAACGAGGTCGCAACACTCATTTTACATTATTACTTGCACCACTCTGTAATCGACCAGTGACAGTGCCTTTTTTTTTTTTTTTATAAAAGAGGGGGCAAACGAGCAGGAGGCCCACCATAAAGGTGAAGTCGCCGCCCATGGACACTCAAGTGGCTGGGAGCTCATGAGTGCGTTGCCGGCCTTTTAGGGATTTATACGCTTTTTTCTTGAAGGACCCTAAGTCGTAGTGGTTCGGAAATACCGTGGCGGGCAGCTTGTTCCATAACGTGGTGGTGCGTGGTAAGAAGTGTCTTACGAAACGCGCAGTGGTGGAACGACAGACATCAAGGTGATACGGGTGGAATTTCGCATTCTGCCTTGATGTCCGAAGGTGAAATTTAGCTGCAGGTATTAATCCGAACAACTCCTCCGAACACACCCCATGGTAAATGCGATAGAAGATGCTGAGAGATCCAACATCTCTACGCAGCGCCAAAGGATCAAGCCGGTCGGAGAGTGACTGGTCAGCGACTAATCGAACCGCTCTACGTTGAATGCGATCAAGAGGAAGGAGCTGGTACTGGGGGGCTCCCGCCCAGAGGTGAGAACAATATTCCATGTGGGGCCGAATTTGCGCTTTATAAAGTTGCAAGCGGTGGCCCGGAGTGAAGTATCGTCTCGCCCTACTGAGCACACCAAGCTTTTTAGAGGCAAGTTTTGCCTTTTCTTCCAGATGACCGCGAAACTGAACATTGTCCGATATGTCGACGCCCAGTATTCCGATGCTGGCTGAGGCTTTAAGGAGGGTGTCTTCAAAGAGAGGAGTAGCGACAAAGGGTGTTTTTTTAGTGGAAAACGCGCAAACTTGTGTCTTTTTGGGGTTGAATTGGACTAGGTTAAGTCGTCCCCAGTCCGAGGCTACACTTAGTTGGGTCTCGACTTCAGACACAAGTTTGTTCCGGAACTGATCGACATCAGCCCGAGAAATATTTGCGCGGCCTGTGTATAATGCATCTCCAGTACTATCGTCCGCATAGCAATGAATACTGCTATGCTGCAGCAGATCATTGATATGCAGAAGAAAGAGGGTCGGAGATAAGACACAGCCTTGTGGGACCCCGGCATTCACAGGTTTGAGGTCGGAACATGCTCCGTTGATAACGACCTTAATGCTCCTTTCAGCCAGGAAGCTGGAGATCCAATTGCACAATTTCTCGGGCAACCCATACGCAGGAAGCTTTGAAAGAAGCGCTGTATGCCACACCCGGTCAAAGGCTTTCGCTATGTCAAGACTAACTGCCAGTGCCTCCCCCTTGGACTCTATTGCCTCCGCCCATCTATGAGTTAGGTATACTAGAAGGTCACCCGCTGACCGACCACGCCGGAAGCCATACTGGCTATCGCTAATCAAGTGGTGGCCCTCTAGATACTTCAAGAGCTGGCAATTGATGCTGGATTCCATTATTTTGGAGAACAAGGAAGTTATGGCTATTGGGCGATAGTTTGACGGATCGGAGCGATCGCCTTTTTTAGGGATCGGGTGTACTGAAGCGATCTTCCATCCGTTCGGGACGATGCCGAGTGAGTATGAGAACCGGAAGAGACGCGTTATGACCGGAGCTAACTCAGGAGCACAAGTGCGCAGAACTATCGGAGGGATGCCATCAGGCCCGCTCGACTTATGGATGTCGAAGGAGAATAAAGCCTTGTGGACCGCTCGGATCCGGAATGCAATTTCCGGCATAGAAGTATCACACCGCGGGATTAACGGTGGTGGTTTACCATGGTCATCCAAAGTCGAGTTTGACGCAAAGAGGGTGCCTAAAAGATCAGCCTTCTCTTTCGCAGTATGGGCCAGCGAGTCACCCCTCCCACGCAAAGATGGAATGGACGGCTGACAGAAATTCCCTTGGACAGCCTTGGCCAGAGACCAGAACGCACGAGTCCCAGATGGAAGGCGAGCTAATCTCTCACCAAAACTGGCAATGTGCTCTGACTTTGACTTGGCAATCTCTCGTTTTAAAAACCTAGACGCTGAGTTATATGCTTTTTTAAGTTCGGCGGATTCTAAGCCGCGAGATGACACCGCGTCTGCCCAGGCTCGAAAGCATTCTCGTTTTCGACGTGAAGCCGCCATACAAGAGCGTTTAAACCAGGGCTGAGACTTGCCACCGATCGGCACTGCAGAGAATGGAATAAAGAGTTCCATGCCTTGCAGCACCACCTCGGCGACAGAGTCAGCCGTGACATCTGGAGAATCCGACGAAAAGCATAACAGCCCCCAAGGGTAGGATGCATAGAAGGACCGCATCCCATCCCAATCTGCTGACTTGTAATGCCACACACGACGACAGCCCGCAAAGCGAGGCCGTGGAGGGCGCGTGGTTGGCACTCTACTCCGGACCACGCAATGGTCCGACGAACCCAAAGGAGGGTCGATGGAAACTTGGTAGTTCTCCGGATGTGAAGTCAGCAGAAGGTCCAACAAAGAAGGTTTATGACCCTCCACATCTGGTATTCGCGTAATCGCAGTGACCATTTGTGTCAGATCATACGCCAAGGCTAAGTCGTGAAAGGATCTGCCCGCGTGATCGGTGGTTTCAGAGCCAAGCCACTCGGCATGGTGGGCATTGAAGTCGCCAAGTATTACGATTTCAGCGGTTGGAACCCTTTCGAGCAAGGAATCTGTCGCCATTTGAATGTGCTCGATGAGTCGGTCAGTTTCGGAATTTCCACTATGGGACCTATACAAGCAGGCGTAGAAACGCGGATGGTCATCGCAGTCTACGCGTAACCATAGGCTAGATAGGTCCACGCCTTCAAGCGTCCGAGAGCAGACATCCTCCCTGACGTACACGCAAACTCCCGCCCGCGGCACAAAGGAATGTTCCAATTTATACCCCGGGTAGGAGAGGTAGGAAGTATCAGCCGGAGAGGATATCTGGGTCTCAGTAAGGAAGAGCAAGGCTGGCTTCGCAGTCTCTAGGTGGTGGTGGACTGCGTTGATGTTGGAGTTGAGCCCCCTAATGTTTGAGAAATCCACAGTGAGTGAGATGGGGGACGCCTTGGAAATTTTGCCCTGTTTGCCCCGAGAACGATGTTTTTTTTGTAGCGCAGAGTTGCCCCCCCCAGAGTACGAAGGGCAGCCTGTGCGGCCATCAGCGGGTGTTGAACTTCCCGTTGGTGGACGCCCAGAGGAGGATTCTCCACCGCTGACACGAGTGGTACCTCCCTGGGGTAGTTTCTTTTTGTTCTGCACCTTCATTATTTAATTTGGGTAGGGGAAGAGGGATGGGCTCCGGGAATCTCAATCACCGGACGAAACGCGAATACAACAGGTGAAGCCCATTGTACCGCTTCACGCCGGTATTCAGTAAGACAGTGGTACTGCCCCGGTCGTGCCTGCCCATTCGACTGAAGCCCGAAGGCAACAGTTTGACACTCCCACTAGGTGCCTTGTACGAGAATAACAAGACAAAGCCATGAGGCATCTGTCCCGTAATAAACATGAGGTACGTAACCAATATGACTTACGGTAATTCAAGAAAAGACCAAACCACTCCCTTAAAGACCGGCAACGCACTCACAAGCTCCCAGCTAAGTGTCAATGGGCGGCGACTTCACCTTTATGGTGTGCCTCCTGCTCGTTTGCCCCCTCTTCTATAAAAAAAAACGTGTTAATTAATATGCAAATTGATAACAGCATTTTCACAAAAATTGAAAACAAAATCTTTCTATGGTTTGCCTGGAATAGATCGCTTATCGATATCGCCCAGGCGGGCGGGCTAACAATTATTGACCCCTACTATTTAGTGAAACAAAGTGTAAATAAATAAAATATATGTAGCTGCTCATTAATGTAATAAACTATGATTAAATTTCCGTTTCCTTAATAGGAATGCAGCTTACATACGAATGGGTAAGCTCCAAAGGTTTGGGACAAAGGTGGCAAATAATAATAACAATATTAAGGCGAACGACGTATCGCCAGGCTAATATTACTCGTCAATAATACTGAATACAAAAGAAAATATTATGTTCGGTAGCTTTTTATGTAAGGTTTGGATTTACGTACAAAAATCGCACTGTCTCGTTTTGAATGTGGTGTTATAAGCAAAAGTAAATCGGCAAGGCCGTCCAAGGCAGGCGAGCTCAACACGTGGGAACGCTCTCTCGCTAGAGCCTTACCTGTTGCCACACTGACATTCACTTTGTTCTGACATTAATCGATTCTCTTTGTTTTACATTCGCCAATAATATGCTTCTCGTTTTCAGGACACGTCTGAAGATTGATACAACTACACTTTGTTAACAAAGTAATTAGCCTTCGCTTTAATGTCTACGTAGCCACACCCAATTTTTTACTGTACCTTTTTAAAATAGTAATTGATTTAGTCCAAAGCAATCTGAAAATCACTCCTTTTAAATTTAAAACTTTAATATCGATGCCGTGAAATTTGATAACACGATACAATAAATTATATTTCCGACATATTCAATTTTATTCTCTGAGAACGATATGTCATGCATACATTTACTGTGCTCCACAAATCGTTTTAGAATATTTTTTATGTAAATTCAATAAGAATGAATGACGAAGGCAATCAGGAGGTTAGGTTTGCCTAAGTTCTATTTGTAAAGAGAGAAAAAATGGAATCTATACTAATAATAAGACAGTAAAAATCGAAAATCAGTACATTAAATATTTTTCCAAAAAACTGAAAGGAGGCAATTAAAGAAGAGTCATAGAAACCAAAAAAACAATTTTTGGAATTCTTGTCTGTCTGTCTGTCTGTCTGTCTGACTGTCTGGTACGTTATAACTTGAAAACTACTGAACGGATTTGAACGCGGTTTTCACAGTTGGATTACATATAATTGGGAGCGTTTGTCAAAAGCGGTTAAGATAAAAAGAAGTTATGGTCAATTGAAAATTTACTTCAACCACTGCTTCAAAATTTTTAAACACTTATATTGATTGATTATTTATATATTGTTAAATATGTTCTAATGTAAGTTAATCTTAATATTAAAACTTATGAGAGGTAACAAAAATAACAAATAACGCAGTGCGCGCGGGCGCGGTTGAAATGTTGAACAATGTGCTCGATAGATGGCTTTGATAAAATTCGTCATCAACCTAGATTTATTTTATTTTTTTATTTCTTAAACCTATACAGCTTATCAAAAACAGTTTACACAATAAAAATAGATTAAAAATAAAGCCAAAATAGGGTTAAAATATAGAACCGGAAATAGAATCTAAGACCAGAAAAAAGAATAACAAAAAAAAACACGAACAGAAAAAAATAAGTAAAAATATATATACACATAAACAAGTGGAACTATGTGAAGTACGAACATTTTAATGTGTGTGTGTATCAGTGTGTGCAATGGAGTTGCTGTGTGAGTGAGTGTGCGAGGTTGAGTCTTAGTTTTTTTTTTAAAGAACTTCTACTTAGGCCAAATATATCCTTCGCGGTATTAAGATGCTCCATTGTGTAATGACTACCATGCAGTTCACACTTTCATTAACGTTTTACCCTATGATTATTTTGAGTGAACACTACTTATACAAACAAGTGAAGAGACGTTTATCGTTTGTCCGCATCCATTTTTCCACCTACATCCTTAACGTTAATGAAGTTTACCTTTTATTATTTGGTCAAGCTAATAACCTCACAAGTACGTATCTCGTACTCATAACTTCGTAAGAATTTTCTTTCAACTCTTAACCGCTGAGGAGTTTTACCTTCCATCATCAGCTCATCCACATAAGAAGATCTAGAAGACTATCAGAATATAAAATTGTCAGAATATTAATTGCCTGTATGTTAATTTGAAAGTTGCCCTCGATTTCCCCGAATCATCCGATCCTGTAAAGCTACATCATCCCTGAGTAACACAGGCTATATATAATTCCAATTGTTACAAGATTTTAGCCCGTGAAAGAAAGCCCTTTCGAGATCATTAAAAATCGCTATATACTTAACCAAATTACACGTGGGCGAAGCCGCGGGCGGAAAGCTAGTATAAAATATTCCTATTTGGAACTTACAGACTGTTACTGGTACTACTGGTCAAAATTAGTATAACTTTTTATCCAAAAAATCTTTATATTAATAAGAAATAAATATTACATTATTATAAGTATTTGATTTATACATGATTAGCGGAGCTGGGTGTGGCGAAGATTGACGTGTTGGTAACAACCATTAAAGGTAAAGTTGAAATTGATGTTATATTTGATGATTCAACAAATTAATAAAACTTAGAAAAGGCTCGTTTTAATAAACCTTTATACATATTTCATGCCATTAATTACAAAAGTAATTGAATTTTGCTCCATTGAGCTTAAGACGGTTTTAATAATCCTACCTATTGTAAAGGAATATTATTATTATCCGGGTGATCTCTGCGTACTAAGATTCCGTCCTCGAATATTTAGATAATGAGTATGTTAAAATTCATATCCCGTTTAAATTCATATAACCAATTTTATTTAATAAATCAAGACAAGAAATAGTTTTTATTTTATCTGACATAAGCGGTTTCATACATATTTTTATCGCGTCGTGGGCTATCTTTTAACGTTTCTCTCTGCATCAGTAAATTTCCAACAAGATCGTGAGTGACATTAGTCGTCTCATCCAGAGCCAATTCGTTTGTGTTTAAAAAATTAAATTTCTCGGTGGTAGTTGTATTAAATATAACTTCAGTTTTATTATCAGATAATGTCTTCAATGCTTTGGTAGTAACGACATAATCCAGAATAATTGTACTATTCATAAAATCGTTCGTTACCGATAATTCATTACTGCTCGTGTTTTTAAACTCGTTCACAATAGGTTCCTCATCCGAAGTGTTTTCATCTATTGTATTGTCACTGACATTTAGAATAGACTCATTAAATTCTAGTACTACAATTGTTTTGTTGTGTGTCTTTATTTTATTGAAACTCTCCGTTTTACTCACGTTTTCACCTCCCAATTGTATAATAACTTTTGTTCCAACATAATCTTTAAGATCTAAGATCAACGTGTTAGGGATTTTCATTATACTAATATATTCGTCATCGTCCTTTATGGATCTTCTTTGGCCTTTAATGTGGGTAGGACTTGTGACAAGGGTATTGTTTGGGTCTGCTATACCATCACCAGAGGTATTTTTAGGAGCATACACAGATTCATTATTTGGAATCTTTTCTAATCCATAATCTAAATCACCGGTCTTTTGAAGTTCTTCAATGTATGGTAAATTATCCTGTTATGCAAATTTATGTTTACATAGAACATTAAATATCTTATTAAATTAAATATTAACTACTTCTAAGACGCTACTTATTTTAGAAATGTAACTTACTGAATAGTACCTCCTGGCGTTTTCTGGTATCGGTTTTGGATTGACAGACTTCATCAGATAACAAAGTACTCCAAAACAAAGTAGAATAATGATTGATGATGCTAAAAGGAATACTGGACAAAGTTTTGTCATCACTTAAGGATTTAAAATTACATAATAAGTAAAATTGCTAAAATACAGAGGGAGATATATTTTTGCAACAGTGGGAGATACAAAATTATGTCAAATGAATCTACGTTACCACAGATTACTAAATTTTCTAAAGCATAGAATACTTTATTTTTCATTTAGCTTTTCCACGAGCGGTTTTATATTTTTTTGTATTTTTGGTACGAGATTCTTACTAGATACAAATTATTTTATTTTTAATGTTGTAACAAGTTTTAAGAAACAATACTTCCTACTTTATTAATTCAGCTTTTAATATTAAATAAAAATTGAACGTATATTTATATTCAAACGATAAAAATCCTTGAGTGCAATGTGTTACTTAGTCACATCTACCATTAAAATATGATTTTAATTTTTGAGATTTGTTAGACCTTACTCTTCTCTTCATTTTATTGATTTGAATTTGTATTTTTTTTATGAAAGAGGAGGCAAACGAGCAGGCGGGTCACTTCGAGTGATGTGCCAACCGCCGCCCATGGACACCTGCAACGCGAGGAGGCTTACAAGTGAGTTGCCGGCCTTTAAGGAAGAGGAACGCTCTTTTTTTGAAGGTCCCCCATTCGTAGCGGATCGGGTATAACAAAGTAGTTTTTAAATTAAATAATTTATTAAGCAGACATAATTTATATTTAATCTTAATCTACCAAATCATGTTTCTCCAAGTAATGTTTAAATTTTCCAAATTATTCATATCAATGTATAGTTCAGGCGAAGGCTGAAAACAGTTTTACAATTCAATTAATACAATGGGTTTTTTTATTACAAAACATTAAAATTATTTTCAAAATAATAACGTTACCCGTATAATTTTTATTAAGAAAAGTAAAAAATATATGGTGTAGTAACCAACTAGTTCAGTTGAAGGTATACATACCTACAACCTTTTTATTTGTTTGAAACAATATGGTTTATCAATTAAACTTAAGATTGCGCCACAATCCGTACGCGTAAAAAAAACGTTTAAAAAAAAGGAATGTACACAAAAAAAATCGCATGAAACCATATCTTTTGTGTAACCTTCAGAGTAAGTCTCTGGTCGTAAAAAATAGTGTTTCAAAAAAAATAGTCCAATTTACCAATTCATTTCTAACATCATCCCGTGCGTAAAATTCCATCATGCGAGCTGCCTTATTTGGTATATTTCTTAAGTCAGGGTCCACTTGAATCATAAGATACATGAACCCAATAAAGCAAAAAATTGTTAGTAATGTTAAAGATAAAATATAGAGTTGAATTTTCATTACTTCAATTATTAACCTTCAGAAATAACGTATTTTTCAACTGACGGACAATGCGCTAATGACTTTTATCCACAGATACATTATAATTAATTGTATAATCTGTAAAATAACGGAACGGAATCGAATCTTTACATAATATTCTCAGCAAGTTCTACATTAATTACATAGAATAAACATCATTATTTGTGTATGTCAAAGATTAATCTCAATATTTACATACTTTTTTATTATTATTAGATGATCGGTTGACGTAAATCAATAAAAAAATAAAAACAAATCACAATATTCTTGGAAATGTTTTGTAATGTTTTTTTTTATTTAACATATTTAATAATAGATTAATTAAGGTCAGTATAATGCTGAAATTATGTAAATATGGTTATTGTAAGGTTAAAGAATGTACATTAATGATAATTTATACGTGTAATAGAATTTATTGCAAAAGTTTAGGCTGATAATTGTGGTACACTTGGCAGAAGCTTTTATACAATTAAAACCGTATCGAAATGAATTGTCTACTTGGTTTATTCGTTTCGATTGTTAGCCTTTATTACCAATGTTCGCATAAACTCTTGTATAGTCACATACAAAATACGTTTCAGGTATGACCAAAGAGTCGGAAAGACACAGCGAGACCGATTCTGAAATTGGATCAGTTCGGTCGAATCGACTTGGAAGACTAGCTCCAATAATATGCCCCATTATTTGTGCCATAATCTTGGCTAGTATATTTGGTATTTCATTTATAGTCTCGAAATTGCTATACAGTTATATGTATAGTTCAAACTCGTTATGTACGAGCCGAAAATATGATGTGACTAAATTATATATTATTACAAAAAATAACACTAAAGTGTCGGTAATGAACTAAATTTGTTTTTTACTGCAATCTGTTATTCTGATTCAATAGCTTTGTTTATTGCTGAAGAGACGGTTGATTACAATTTAACAGAAACATCAGTAGATGGCGTTATAATACAGTTTTTATAATTTTTATTGACCTTAACATTTTGTTGTTTTATTAATATTATATTTGTTTAAATACTTTTTGTGACTGAGAAAGGCTTGCTTGCTGATTTAATTTGTACATACACATTGTCCAAAATGTAATTGTCAATTTCGACAAATCGGAAATGTCAAAACTTAAAACACGTTCACATAATAATGACAGATGAAGGAATTTATATTAGGCATTAGAATTTAGTGGATTTTTAATATATGTTGTTAGATAACTTTTTAAGTGCATTAACTCATAAATAAAATAATGTTCATTGTTATAGTTTTGTAGTGCAGTATAACTTGTTTTACAAGCCACAGCGTTTGCTATGTAAGTAAATTTATGTCTTTATTATTTTTATTGATCTATTGCGAAGGTCATTGTCAACACTCAACCGGCTTTATCATTGTGTGAACAAAATATCATAAATTATTTGAAGAATGTACTTAAAATATTGAGTAATAAGACTTATTTTAAATTAATTTATTTTCAATTGAACTAGAATTTTTATTAGAAATTATAATCACGCCAATAGTAATTATATATTTTCTCAGGTTGTATGTCGAGTAATTATTCTTGGGCGTGCTTAAAAATAAATTGTTATTGATTTTCCTAATTATCTAACCACAGATGTTTTCTATGCTCTATTATGCAGTCTTTGTTTTTGTTACATGAAGTAAAACAACAGACAGATTTAAATTCAATGCTAAATATACCTTTATTTATTTCTAACAAAACATTATATCTGCTTTTTAATGTTATTATGTAATAATCGTTCTAATAATTACCTATCAGATTTATGACATTTCTATACGTTTTATGACATTTCAGCTATATACTAGTGTTTATTATTTTTATCTATATTGTATGATTGATTTGAGAAGAATGCAGCTATAGAAGCAGTTTAAATTCTTTTAAATTAACTAATGTTTTAAATGGCATAACATTAAAAAAAAATAATAACAATAATTACTGCCTATTTATTTAAATTATGGTATAAAATGCTGGGTAAGAACATAATATTATGAATCATGATGGAGAGGCCTTACAGTCTTCTTCAGACTATCTACATACATACATACCTTATATCAAATAAATAATTTATAACATAAACAATAAAATCTTAAACAGACAAAAATATTCCTTATTACTGCATTTAAAAAAAGTGCCTAAGTATTTCATTTACCCTGACAAGATTTGCCAAATGAATCTAATAATATATGCTGGTCTGTAGACACAAATCGTGAGAAAAGATCAGACCCTACCAGGCTGCAGAACTCTGCAACGATACAACCTTTCTGCAGGCCTCACTCATTCCCACTCTTCTGATTAATTGAGGTTCAACATAAAGGCCATCAGGGTCATTCAATAAATTTGATACAATGGATCTTACTTAACCTATTAAAACAAGTGCCTCTTCTTTTGTTAAGACTGTCACTGTAGCATTTTGTCATACAAAGTGAAGTTTGGTCAAGTGGTTGTGAGTGTCATGCTTTGTTTGTGATTTTTCACGCAGGTGCGGCATAATAACTTCATGTTGACTAAAATGTTTGATGTATAAATAAATATCAGTATTATTTTATTAATATTGTTGAAATAAAATTATTAAGAGAATTTAAATATATATATAAACGTGAAAGCTATTTATTGTGTATTCAATAAATTAAAGTATATTGTATGTTCAACAGTATATATCAGTCACATATATTTATTTATTTTACACTTTATTGCACTTAAACAGTAGAAGTGTAAGATGTTTATACATATAAGAGCAACGGGTAGTTGCAATTGCATTTTGATTGACCTTGATCAGACATAACTCGGCCATACTATTTCGCGTGGGCTTTGGTGTTGGTATCTAGTTTACATAGCTTTATCGTATTCAAAAAAAAATATTCTTTCACTTTAGAATCGTCGAATATTTGTTTTTAACAATTACATTTACTGACAGTTCAAAGAGCGGACGAAAATAATTGGGAAACTCTCCGCCACTCGTTTAAGAGCTGAAACCATTACACTGTGTTCCAGTGAATGCATCAATATATCTATATGTACAAAACGATTTTTTTTAAACGTTTACTACCGCTGGACATGACATTTACATAAAGTGAGAACAACCAAACACAGTCACCGTGTAATTAAATTCTGGGGAACTTAAGAAAGTCTTTGGAAGGTTTTGGAAGCTGCACTTAGCGCGTGCAAAATCGAATATCATTACTACATTATACTGTTGTTTCATTGCTGTAAAGAGTGACGTGAACTCTGTCCCAGTTTCCGGGGTCATACGTAATTGTGACGTCACGGGTGGCCCGCTGACCTATTTTCAGGATACACCCCATTGAGGTTCCTCAGCTAATATCCTATATTTAGCCCCACTACTCCATTCATTGCACGATGCAGATGGAGTGAATGGGTTCTGCGCATGCTTGATCAAGTCATTGTTTGGCCGATGATTGAGACCATCAAGGGAATTCCCTAAATATATTTAAGCGTAAATACGCTGTCAAGAAAATATGTTCAATATGATTTTTTTTGTACCCACATTTGTAAACAAAGACATAGTTTTCTATTGTTGTTTGCCACATAAATTAACAATTAAATTCGCTACTGCACGAATTAACAATTATACCGCTATCAAAATATAATATGGATAGGAATTATGTTTTGATTTTCAGTATATTGATTAGTTAGTTCGGATAGGCTAGTGCTATACTTGTATGAAAGAAATCTCTCAGTTTATGTACAATATTTAGCCTTTTGTAAATCGTTCGAACTCAGTAGCAGTAGATGAATGAGGAAGTCGTTCAATGCATACTATTGACAGTGGTGTGAGGGCGAACTCGTTTCAAGCTTCACTGACACAAGCAAACAAAAATAAACTTTATTATAATGCACACAGTATTATCTTTGGAATAAACATTTAATAGTTTGATGGTAACACAGATCATCAGTTTGTGTTTAAACCGTGGTTGAAGTAGACGTGTTGCGATTGTTCTGTGTGGTGTTTTGTGAGTTGTTAACAACAAAAAAATCACGCTGGATTTTAAATTTAACGGTACGTAGATAAGATATGTACTTTGAATGGTTTTTGCTTATCTGAGTCCCTAACATTGTATTTATATTGTGTACTCTTCCTCCAATTATGTGAATAGGTGACTAATTCAATTACCGGTTATGGTATTTGTGATCACGTTATACCGGTTGGTTTAACGGCGTTTGGTGCATTTTTAATGTTTATTGAAAAAAATACGATTCATTCGTATTACACTTAGTCAGCTACATTTTTGATATATGATTATTATTTATGTTTGGTTATCCAAACAAACTCGGCTTTATTATTTATATATCAGACATTGCAACTGAAATCGTCTTTACTATAATCGATTTCCACTAGTCGTTTAAATTATTATATGATATGAATTTCTAGTTTCTCAATTAGTATGCAGGGACGACAGTCGACAGTTAGAAGTCCATAAGACATCCGTTCTGAGACGCATTGTACCTAGTCTAGACCTAATAGTAGTGAATGTACTAAAGAGTTATTTACTATTATTTAACTTGTTTATGACTTTAATATAAAACAAAAGTAAAGTTTATAACTAATATATGGATTTAACTATTTTTTAATGTTCATAATCATATGGAGTTTAAATAAAAGTCACTTAATGTTATTATTGCTTGTGTCTATATTTTTAAACAAGTCAAATTTTATGGTATGAAAGAATTTTGTTTATGTATTCAAATGTAAATTTAGAAGGTCACTTGTGGATTCTATTCTTGATAAAGGGCAGGTCAATAGCACCCAACAACCTCGAACGTGGTTGATATGAGAGTGGGAAAAAAGTGCGAAGGAGCTTGGTCTGTTGTCTCCATTAGGATTTATGTATTTATATAAATTAATCAAAAAATATACAGTTACTATGTATTAGGGCCAGACCGTAACACCCTGGAGACTAGTTGTGCATTAGCTAAATGAGGGTACACTTGCAACTTACTATGCTTGTATCTTATTAACTATGGTTGATAAGAGTGATTTCGATCTATAAAATAAACTTGACGAACATATGAAAAGGCCAAATTATAATTTTGTCTTTTTCTGACAGTTAAGTTAGTTCGTACTTTGTCTGTGTTCAATCGTTTTAAGAATTCCCTCCAAGTCGAGTTCTTTTCAATGAGTTATTCCCATAGACGTAAACCGTAAGTGAGTATTTTTTTTAAATATTCTTTAATGGTTTTTTTAACATTGGAGTCGATTTTCTCTTTAAATTGGTTTTGGATGAACGCCAAATCATATTGTGCAGTATTGTAATTAAAATATCTCAAATCTTATCTGAAATTGATTTGAAAAAACTTTTTTTTTTAAACACATTTCTTACTCGCTTGTTTGTTCGCATACTAACATTTAGTTATTTGAATATATATATTTGTATGAAATGTTTATTTAAAAGAGCAGCTATCGAGTATCTTGCTGGTTCTTTGCGGTAGATCGGTGGTAGTATAAAAATTTACTATTCAAAGGTTTATTTATAAAGACCTATTTGGATAAAGATAGAACACAAGAACGATCTGTCAAATTATTTATGTATCAATTTCAAGACATAAGAAAACATTTAATTTTTCATAAGACTCGCATTTTCTCGCAACAAGTTTTCCGTGCAAGGGGAAATTACATGAATTACAAATGATATTAAGGTTTTACTTTTTAAGGTTGTTGTCAGAGTTTTAAACATTGCGGTTTTTAATTTGAAATTCGAACAAAAAAGCGCTTCGAGAGGCACTTTGCACTTTTATTACGTACAGTTGATTACCTAACACGCAATAACCTTTGTTTAAATCATAATACATTTGGAGTGTTTAAAAAAAATCCTACCACTGGAATAAATTCGTCAATAAAACAAGGCCAAAATAAGGTCAAGATAGAATAAAAAATAAGCAATATATTAATAATAACAAGAATATGAATCGGTGAAGTATTTAAGTGAGTTTTATGTAGAAACTTTGTCTCTAAAATGAGTGCAACCTGAATGGGCATATTCAGTGAACCATAAACGCTTTGTTACATGCGATCATTGATATGTGATGTTGCCTATATATGTTAACCCATCAGATGACAAGTGATCTGTTCTATCAGTTAAATGCCTTAGTATGCATACTATGATATCAGTACAATAACACTATACTTTGGTTCGTCATTGCAATACCCAAATGCCTATGACTAATTTAAGGTCTACTGTAACCATTTTTAGGTATGTTTTTGCTTACAATCTATTTATTCTACTACATATTTTCTTGCCTATCGTTATGCAGAAACTTTTGTCGTTCCGTTTACTTCTACTGTATCACCATGTCATAAACCTGATCAGTCATCTCTCCTTTGGTCCGTATTGTTATTTTCTCTTGTTATATCCTTGACTGCATCACCTTGACTTATCACTCGCCGCGAATAGCTATGAAATAGGATAAACAGAAATCCTTTTGGGGCTTCCTCCACGCGACTGAAGCCACCCAACTGCGCATATCAGATTAATGTGGTGTACGCTCAACTTGAATTGTGTAATATCGAATTTTACTTTAATTACATTACAATGCGGTAATACGAGATGTGTCTTCGCTTAAAGCAGCTTGGGTTTCTACAAAGGGCCATGTTTATACATTGCTCTCTTATGGATAATAATTTGATTTATATCTTTTCCGAATTACGAATCTAGCTGTCACTTCAAGAAAAGATCGTACCTCTTCCTTAAAGGCCGGCAACTCACTTGTAACCCTCCTGGCGTTGCAGGTGTCCGTGGGGAGCGGTTAGCACATCACTCGTATGGAACCGCCTGCTCGTTTGCCTACGCTTACATTTAAAAAAATATCTTCCTCAATTTACTTATATAAGCTACGAGAGTTTTAAAATAAATAGGTGTGAAAACAGATTTTTTTAAGCGTTACTTTTTAACTTCTCCACCTCAGCATTTAGTTATTCATTCCCAAGATTTATTATCGTTAAAATAGTCCTTTGGAATATTTTAACACATTATAGTAACACATAATTGTATAATCCAAATTCATATTTGTGATTCAGATTGTTAACTGTCATTGTATACGCGGCAGACGTAACCTACAGTTATTCTTACCCATCATTAGACATTTTCTTAACTCATTATGCCTTCGTAAACTGTGCACTATAATATCTGCGCAAAACAACGGAAGGAAAATATGGAATACATCGAAGTGTCGAACATAAACGACTCAGAAATGTAACAATTTGCAAATGAATAGAAGATGCAAATAATAATTTATGAATATAGTGTCTAGATTACACAAGAAATGCATTAACGTAAACATATGTACAGAAATGTATTATTATCGTTGTAAGTCGTGACAGTATTATACAATTTAGCACATAGCTAATGTTGGAGAAGTAATTGACGTCAATTTGAGTGCGCTAATTATTGTCTGTGAACGTCACTGTGTTTGTCTATGGACTATTATCGTTAGTAACAAGCAACTGGGGGATAGATGGGTCTCTGGAAGTGGTATATAAGCAATATACATATGTATGTACAGGTATTTATTGCTCTCTCATTGTTAGATGTTGTCTATGGTATAGTTATTGAGGCATTCGATTTAAAGTGTAGGTCACAGTTTATATATGGTGAACATTTGAGTACTCAAATGTATATAATAAAATTGTAAAACCAACATATTTTTAAAGTAATATGTGTGGGGCTGTTTCTATTTGTCTATAGACGGACAAATTGTGAATTCTGAGGCAATTAAGCATAAAGCTAACATTTTCAATTTACTTTATATTCATGAAACTCTTGAATATTTTCAAACTATATTTAGTTTCATTCAAATAAAAACTTGTTAACCTTTGCCGCTAAATTATTAAAATATAAAAATGCAAAATTATAAAAATTCAATATAAAGCATGGTTTTAAATAATTTATAAATTCCGCATTATTAATTTAATGAGTATGCATTTAAAAAAGAAATATTTATATAAAATTACTTGGCTTTATATACTAACATTGCAGTTGCTCCTTCCCGATTATATACAATATTTGTGGGTTGTCTGGAAGAGATCGCTTATTAGCGATAAGGCCGCCCGTTGCTCTTATATGTGCTTACATCTATTAACGTCATTTACTTCTGCTGTTTAAGTGCAATAAAGTGTAAATAGATGAATATTATTCAATAGACTGTAAACAGAACATTGGTACTTTGTCAAATCAAGCCTTCTTATATAAACACACCGCGTACTAGGCTTTGCTTCTGTAACATTGAGTTAACACAATCCCACCTTCTGTGTAAAGATACCATGGATTTCGTATCTACTTTAAAACCCCCTTTTTCCTGTGTTCAAAAACGTACTTTGTACACATAATGTAAGTATCTACAAACGCGAGGTTAATGACATCATCATTTATGTGTCGACAAGGCTTGGTTAAGATAACCATTCGAGTTATCTCTAAATCCATGTGTGCCTAATAAAATAAACAAATGAAAATCCAATGTCCATTTCAATTCTGTCAGTGACGCAATGTTTTTTTTCTTTAAGCTTATTCAATCAAAATATTAACCTAATTGTATATAAGTTAAATTAGGTCATATGCCGATAGTAGTTTTGATAACTAGAGTAAATAAAATGTATATGAACGACGTATTTTTCATTTGCACTTTATGCATATGTTAGCGTTACATATATTTTGTCTAATAGTTGTACTATTCTCTATATTAATCAACTATTTAGTACTTATATATCTCATTGCATCATTATATATTACAGTTAACAGTTATATTTACTAAAAGTTACTGTTTAATAATAATTTTACAAAAGTACAATCAAGGAATAACACTTACGTTTATCTCGTTCGCCAATCAGACCCAGAATGGCCACTTACCACCGAAATAACAAAAGAAATATCGAACATTATTCAAAAATGCTACTAATCAATTCATTTAACCAAAAAGAGGTTCTAATGAATTTATTTCACAACAGAGGTTTTAACAAATTCATGTATATTTAAATATATGATTATACATCATCATATATATAACGTCATACTATATGTAACATCAGTATTAACCATATATGTGTTTACACGGTTTCCATCGCGTTTAACCACGCCGAAGGAAAGACCCTCTAACAAATAAAGAAATGTTAGAGGAGGCCTATTTATCATTATTTTTATATATTTTCCGTATAGAATCAGCGAACACTTGTGTACGTCTACAGTGTCTGAAATGCCAACTATGTTGCATAAAAGCAATTTCACAAGACAGCTAGTTCAGTATAGACAAGCTCATTACTTTCATTATTACAGTATAGTAGTGTTAAGATTCCTATTTGACTCTATCAAATTCTGTTTAGAATCGTTGAATGATTCTGAACATTGTAATAAAATGCAAGATTTATTTAACGAATAATATTTAAAGGTTTTTATCGATTCGGTTACTTGGTATATTTGTGTAAAAACTATTTAAAAATTAACAAAAATTGTGATTTGTAACATTATTAGTAATGCCACGTTTCGTATCGTATGGGCGATAAATCCTTGGATTTAAGTAAACAAATGGACTTGCAATATCTTAGTTACAAATATACTTAGATGATACATGTCAAAATCAATAACATCAACGCTAAAACATTAGGTGTTTACATGTAAATTCTATTTAATTCTGTTGTTTTGTGTGAAATTCGGTGAATACAAAACAACCACACTAATAGAGACATAACTGATACATACATATTACATTTATAGCGATTTAATGGGTAATTAAAATGATTGCAATATAAAACTCGCTCGGATATGTAAAATGCGTAATATAGCCTCTTTATTGAAATATAAATACTATGTACTGAACGTATATTTGTGGCGATGAAGACCGAGTTTGTTCGCGGTATTAAAGGGGCAGAACAAATTGCACAACGCTCAGGTGACTAAGATGTTGCGCCTACTCAATGTCTCCAGCGAGCTCTTTATATGCTTAATTATAATCTTGATCTTTTGTTTAATGATACAATAACTTCTTTCGATCTAAGGCTTAAATATTAGACATATGTTTTAAATGAATATTACAGTTGACTCCACGATATGACGAAACGAATGTGTACAAATCTCTTTATATAGGAATAAAGGTCGTCGCACTGAAAACGAACCTTGTCCGTGCTTTGAACTTGTGTATTGCGTGCGTCTGGGGAAAAAATACAATTTACAATAAACCGGTACGGTGGGACAAGGGGACACAATAAAAAATATGGAAATTTAAACCGGTAGCTTACCTTTAAAAGCCAATAAAAAATGAAATACAGTGCGGTAACAATGTCATGGCCATGGTTGCACTTCGGTTATATTTTAAATAAATAATTATTATATCGATTTATGAATTTACATATTATAATTGTTGACAGTACCGGGGATCGATACCTGGACCCTTTGTTTGGAAATCCGCCATGATAACCCAATGGCGCAATCGCCAACCGAGTAGTCGGATCGTGTTGTTTTTTTTTTAATATAACATAAAAATGTACGTATAAATGAGGTCACATAGTGAGTTGGAACAATGGGTGGTTATATCAGGCCATTAGGTACGGCTTTGAAGCATGCTCTCGTACTGTGTCGCATACTTCGCGAATGGGTAGTTCTTGAGCATTTTCTACTTGTTTTAATCGTTTAAAGCTCGTTCTTTTTCAAGGTATGCCAGTAACGAGGTTATTCACACACGTGTTTTAACGAGTCATTGATTCTTTGTGAAACTAGGTTTTCATAGTTACAATTAATATTAAAGCAATTCAAACCAAATTATTATTTACTTATATTAAGCAACTTAATAGATATAATTAAAATCTAAAACAGAATGCACTGTTAATTTAGGTTAATTTAAGGCATGAACGATACAGCCCAATGCAGTTGATAATTATGGGAAAGGTCGGCTGGCAGAAGGAAGAAGAGAAGTCGTGGTTGCTTAATTAATATTCGGGAATGGACCGGAATAGCGCTAGCGCTGCAGAAGTAAGGAGGCTGCAGAAGCTGATTGCCAACCTTCAATTGTTGGAAAGGCACTTTTAAAAGAAGAAGAATAGATGTATTAGGCGTGAAGACCACAGCTGCCAGTATCTCGAGCGAGATGTAAATAAATGTTTCGTTGTTTTAGTGTGAGTTCGTTACGTCGGCTTGGAGACGTTACTAAGAGGTATTCGTAATGTCATAGCGTCTGTGCTTCTTAGAATGATAAAAAGCATACTGCCTTTTATTTGAATCTTGTGTATTATTATTGTTTTTAATTTTTGTATGTTGCCAAGTTGATGTATGGTGTATGGCTTATATATGAAATTTGTTAGCTGTCCTTCCTATGTCTCGTTTAGGTCTATGTTATTAATCATTATATTCGTGTTTATATATATCTAATTATCAGTTATATTGGTTGGGTGACACAACTCTGTTTTTGTATTTTTATGATTTTAAACCTTTGAATCAACATTCGTCTACACTATGTCTGTCACGTCTTGATAAGCAGCTAGTATTTATAAAAATATTTGCATACCAAAACATCTTAGATAATAATTTTTATGAGTCATGTCCAAAAGGATTTTTAGATATAATGCTCGCGATGCAAAGGGTTGTTTTATTAATTAAATTGGTTCTAGATTGAAACTAAAGCAACAAAATATGTTCAAAATTTTTCCATTTCTTGAGTAGTGCTCTCAGCTAAACAAACCTTTATATTTAAAAAAAAAATGTAAAAATACCTTTGTTTATATGAGAATAATAGTTTGTTTCCACCATATTAATGTTAACATTTTTAAATATGTATATAATTTTTCTATTACATATTTCTGTGTTAAAACAAGGCAACCAGCCGATTGCCAACCTTCACTAGCTGAAGAGCCATTTTTAGAATTATACTAAAACATTAAAAATATATCAAAGCTTGATTATACCTATTGCATTCTAATCGTGAGACAAACTAATAAAATATTATCACGATTGAACTATGAAATATTTTTCTAAATGCCAAAATTTAAATTCACAGTAAAACCTGTTTTAAAATTTGTCATATGGTATAATCGCATAATGTCTAAAATTAGAATGATATTCACATGACATGCTGACCTATTTTGAATTGTTGTGTTTTTCATATTCTTATCTGTGCCAGTATGTTTGTAATCTATGGAAGAATAGGTAACTGTCTCCGTCTGAAACAAAAATGCTTTTTGACATTATCGAAAGGTGATTGTGTCTGTGGTCCCATCCAGATACATTTATTTAAAGTGTCATTGAAGTTAGGCTTATTTTATCTTATCTATATATTTGTTAATACTGAGCGGTGTTTGTAGTCTGTGGAAAACTAGACATTTCAAAACAAACAGGAAATAATATCACGTCCATTAATAATCATACAACAGAGGCATTGAAAATCATACGTATGACTATTGTGTATGTATAAAATGCTTGTCACACGAAGTAATATAAACAATTAGATAATCCATTAGATTACACGATTGTGGTATTAATGCATTGTTTAATATTTGATTGAAGTCATGTTTGTTTATACGATTGTTACACAGATGATTAAACGGTATTGTGTCGTAAATGTAAAAAAAAACAATGACTAAATCCGAAGGACCATTACATTCCAATTCCAAAAAAATATTTAGAATATTGTTCTTATTAAATAGATTACGATGGGTCATATGAATCACTTTTTTCTTTATTACATCTCGTTTTAGACTAGATTATATGCCTACAGCATCACAACAAGGGTATTCAAAAATGTTTCATATAACTAACTAGCCAATTCAGGGCATTTATAAAGGCTGGTTTTTGTAACATTTTTCATTCCTAATCGTATTAGTAGAAGCGATTGATAAAATTAATCAATTTTGCAAATAACCAGACAATTCTAATAATATTTGGTAAAGCACCTGTGTATTTAGTTAAAAACAAAATTGGACTTGAATATTTTTGTTTAATGAAAGCATTAAAAACCCGTAGTGAATTACCGTTAATATGAATAACAAATTTGCAACGTGCAAAGTTTGCAACCAGTTTCTAGTTCTGCCTTTGGAAGTTAAAACTTGCAGTGAAACTGTCTGTTATCCTAAACTTTCAAATCGCTTCAAGCCCACGGACACGTTAACACAGTGATTTACAATTTTCAACTTTTACAAGTTTATCTTTTGAGTGACAAATGGGCTACTTTTCTTACAGAAATGTTCTATATGTACCTATAGTAAAATTATATAAGATCCTTTTTTTTAATTTTAAACAAACGTTATATTTGATCTCGCTTGTAGTAAACTCCGTCATAACAAAACAATATAAAACGCTACGAATTTAGTTATAGTCAAAAAGACTACATTTTTAAATACTACGCATTAAATATTTAAACAATAGAACTTTTGAAAAAACTACCGAAGCAGAGCCGGGGATTTTCAGGGCTATATAAAATCGTATATAAATATGCCTATTTAATACATATGACCTCGTAATCTCATATATTTTCTAACGACTTTGATTAGTCGATGTACTAAGGTGAACGCAAGAAAAATATCGTAGCGATTTACGTAACGTATCTGGCAACAAAGCCTTTGATCTCAGTGCTCCCCTGACCCACTTCCGGGGTTCGTAGACCTTGTGACGTCACATTCCACCCCCTTACATCAAGCCAGCCTTCGAGGTCACATTTGCGACGGACACCGTCGCGAGCAGACGTGTTTACAGTGTTACGTAACATGACTGTATTGGGTATGACGATTTCATTATTTAGAACATTTCCTTTAGATTATTATTAGAAATGTGTAGTGTTATGTGTATCTTTTGTTATTCATTATATGATTTTGTTCTAGTGTAATTGAATACGCATCTAAACTAAACGTGCTAAAATTTCATTATAGTGATATGATTGTGGTGTGACGTTACCAGCAAGATGAATAGTGAAATTTACTTAAATTGTATTATTTTAGTACTTATTCTTGGACCTTACACATTGTTATAGTAAACGACTTATAGTCTAAGTCGAAAGGTTCAGCGTTTACGTACTAAAATGTTTATACCCCAAATTTAACTTAAATATTATATTATATTATTATATATGTATTTAAAGTCAACATCAGTTAATAATCAGCAAATCAAATTCTAGGACGGTTCTCTATACAGTTCGCTTTTGTTTCATCCTGTTACCTTAACTCGTAGAAGATTATATACATACATAGATGTATTCTTATGTATATAATCTCACTAAGTAAAGTCCGTTGCCCTACACCTTCACTTGTATTATTGTTGTTTTGGATCGCAATGTTTGTTTTAAATATATGACTTAATGTTGAATAAAATGTTTTTGGTCGCCACGGGAGGTCGCGACTAAAAACTGTTTGCTTAAAACGCATTTATTATAAAATAAAACTATAACCCAATACAAGTGAACCAGCTCGATGCTGAATATGTTGTGTCGTTCATCCCTTTCGAACAAACACTTTATATGAACTTAAAACTAAACCTTCCTACCATATTAACTTATGGCGTCCAGATGTCATTTGACATGTCGCATAAAATCGTAAATCTTAAATTCGGTCTGTTGGCCATTGACAGAACTTTCTAGGAATACGTTAATTTATGGCGTAGAGCACTTATTTAACATGTCACTATTAAGTGCGGCTGATTACATAACACACAATAAACACCTTTTTTTCCGAGGTGGAAATGCATTTCCGCATTCCCTGGTCCCAATGGATAAGGGATATGTGGGACTCAACCCACGCCGGTGTCTTTGCTTTTCATAGACGAGGTGGGCAATACCCACTAAAACCACCTCGGGTAAACCTACAAGACCGCATTGAAAGGGCCCTGGGGTCGCTTTCGCACTCAACCAGGCACTCAGCGGCTGCTAATGTAGTTGTCTACATCGAAAGACGGTTGGCATACCTTCTACGCTCTCCATGTACACAATAAACACCTACTTTGCTTCGAGCTGCCAATTTTCATTGTATAAATTTAGTCAGCTTGATTCATATAAGTTCTTAATTAATGCAAAAAGTATATTACAACTTTATTTTATTGTATGTTATCTATGCCTCGCGATAAACACTACTAATGAAGTTTTCTATTTAATTACGTCTAGTTAATTTACACAAGAGTGCTCGGGGCTGTCGCTATTTTACAGATAGCATCGATCCACTTGATAAATTGCTATCGTATGCATAAAAAGATCGAAGCACGCGCCCTTGACACAAAACAAGTTTAAGGGTTGTACGTTCACATGTATGTTATAGAGGGCATATCGTTTTAGTGACGTTTGTTACATACCCACATTAGATGTAAGCCTTATTATAATTAGATATAAGTCTTTATTGTTTATTCCCGTCAGACAAGCCCTAGCCCAAATATATCCTTTAAATACGTCATACTTTTTCACTCAACAAGCATTCCTGATCAAACTTCCAAACACATTTAATTGCAAACCAAATAAAGTGTTTTTTCTAAAAGCTCACAAGTGTTGTCACTGCCCGTACACGCGTTCACTTGGGATTTTTTTTTTCAAAACTGAGTATGAGAATTTTTTTTATTTAATACTGATATATTGACGAAATACATTCATGCTATACATTTGTGATGCCCACAATGGGGCATAGGGCATCCACAGCAATCCACGCATTTCATCACGCTCCAAGTCTTACCGGCACCCTTCGCCAACAGTACGTCACCAGGTCTGTTTGGGACGGCCCCGCTTGACCGAATACATTATGACACAATTAAACATATATAGACCCGGGTCTGTAGTAAGCAAATTAAAATAATTGAATCAATTCCAAACAATAATTTCCTTAACAAATTCAAGGTCCTGTTTAAAAATTCACTTGTGCCGTACCACGCCGCGACTGGTATTGGGAAGGAGGCACGCACGAACAGGCCTGCATAAAATGTACCTTCAGATGACAGATATTTTTTTATGTCTCTCATTACGTTTGCATTTAGCATTATTTTTCTAACCATTCAAAATTTATTTATAAGTGGGTTTTGGATCGGTAAACAATATTCCAGTTATTATTTTCAGAGATTAATTCTACACAAACTTTAGCACCCTTCCGTGCTCGATATTATAAATATTATGGTGCATCTATATTTCTGGGTTCTTGTAACTGTGTATTGTACAGTTTTCATGATTTAAATAATTAAAAATCGTTTATATTGTTATCCCAAAAAAAAAGAATCACTTATGTATCTGGTGATATAAATATGTTATTAAAATAATTAAAAAACAAAATATTGAAAAGTAATAAAAAACAATTAACAGCAATGAAACTATTCAAAAACGAGAGAATTACTTAGACTCAGCAAATTTTGGCTTAATTTACTGGTTGCCTGGAAGAGATCGCTTCAGCGATAGCCGCTCTGTTCCTTCAAATTTAAATATTATTATTACCATAGTGTAATAGTGTTTTTTTGTTCTTCTTTTGTGACACCGGATGCTAACAACACACAACACAATTCCAGAGAACGGAGTGATGCGAGCGCCAGCCGGTGCCGTGGTCGACGCTGTGACGCGCTGGTCCCAGATACCCCACGCGCCCCTCACGGACTACGCGGGCAAAGCACCACCGTTGCACGCCTACCCCCTGTTCCCCTACGATGACGCTATCAACAACCGATTTGCTATTTGGTAAGGAGGCTATTTTAATCAAATTCATTTGACAGCACCACGTTTTTATATCAAATATCTTTCAATTTCACGAAGTAACAAACGGACTATGCTAACCAAAATTTGGGTTTTATTAAATATTTTTAATTTTGTGTTCGGTGATTGGTTACCCGTTGAGTTTTGTTATTTTCTCAGACCGATTTACTTTTAAACCAGCTCAGTATAAGAAAGTTAGTGACGTATACATGATATGGCTGATACGATTCTATATGAAAAATATCGCTAAGGTGTTAAGGAGTCTTCCAAAAACACTGACCCATTTACTTAGATGATTTCGCACTCCTCTGCAGCTTCATTTAAGAGAACAATTATTGTCTTCACCAGGTAGAGACAGCTCATCAACCTGCTGTCTCCTTGTTATTAATTTTCTGTTTGTCATGCCTTTAGTTGCTTATTGTCTTGGTTTTCAGTGAAGCTCAGTTTAGGATACATCTCGTATATGTTTCTTTAATGTATTATTATTTTTTGGTATGTTTAATTAATTATTAATTACTTCAGGCAAGGAGACATCTCGACTCTGGAAGTAGATGTTATAACGAATACAACCGATGAAACTCTGACGGAATGCAATGCGGTCAGCGAACGGATTATGTCTGCAGCTGGACCGGATCTTAAGGAGGAAATCATCACCAGAGCTCATGGTATGAATCTCACTCTTCTAATAGTACACATTCTCAGACCTAGATGGAGTTTTCAAATTAACCAAAATTCACGTCACTTTTTACTATAAGATAATCCATACTAATGTTAATGAGAAAGTATGTATGTTTGGCTTAAACTACCTAACGGATTTCGATGCAATAAATGTAAGGGGAGGACATAGGGCCTCTGCCATTTATAAACCGATTTTCCCAAATTCAAGCAAAAGCCAGCTTTAAAATAAATGACTGATATATTTATTTAATCTATGATGAATCAATGTGCCTCTTAGGTGTCTGTGGCAAATATGTTATGTAATGTTCTGTGCTGCAGAATGCCGCACCGGTGAGGCGGTGGTGACCGCGGGGCACTCGCTCCGCAGCCGGCACATCGTGCACACGGTCAGCCCCAAGTACATCGCCAAATACCACAGCGCAGCCGAGAACTCCCTACACAATTGCTACAAGTAGGCATCCAAAATCCCCGCCTGATGATTTATTATAGCAATTGCATTCATATTGAAAATCCGAATTTTGACAGACCACTCCACACTTTTCCATGATTCTGGTACTTTTGTGTTTTGGGTATTTTTGGGTTTAAGGAAGGTTTCCATTGATTGGTAGCAAGTGCTCATTGCGAAAGGAAAATACATTTATACGCCGGAATCGAAGGGACAGCCTCACGGTTAAGTTTGACATTTGACATCGTCTGTCGAAATATTTCAATAAATGAATTTATTTTGAGTGGGAGTGCCATGCTGTTACTGAGAGTTTCAGCCGAATGGCAGAAATACCACTCTCTCACAGAAAACCGGCGTAAAGTGATGCAATTGGATTTTGTTCGTTTTGTACTCGCGTTTCGTTCGGTGAGTGAGATCTTCCGGGGCCCATCCCTTTCCCCCACCCCCACCCCATTTAATAATTTTCCTATAAAGGCCGGCAACGCACTCACGAGCTCCCAGCCGCGTGAGTGTCTATGGGCGGCGACTTCACTTTTATCGTGGTTGTTTTTCCCTTCTATAAAAAAAAATCCAAGGAGATTATAAGGAATCTTAATTTAATTTAATGTTTTCAAGTAATACAATTTATTATGTATCTGTGACATTATAGTTTCTAGTTCTTTTGTGAGCCGCTAGAGGCGTTCTTCTTCGTCTCTTTCTTTTGTGATTCTCTCGTATTGAAAAAAGAAAATCATCAAAATAATACTAATTACTAATTGTGAAGTAAAATGTTGTAGGAACGTGCTACACGCGGCGGGTGAGTTGGGTGCCCGTTCGTTGGCGCTGTGCGTCGTCAACACGCCGAGGAGGAACTTCCCGCCAGATGTCGCTGCTCATCTCGCTTTACGTGAGTTGTTTTTCAAAAACACTAAAAAAATCATAGTTTTTATAAGAACTGGGGGATACGCCTGCATGCTGCCAACATGATACGCCCACTCCTCTTCATTAGAAACATTTAATTTTAATTAAAAGAGTTCTTAAAGTTAATTGCAATATCGCCCGCTTCAGGGACGATAAGACGCTACCTGGAACAAAACCTGGGGCCGCACCTGGTGGTCTTGACGAGCGGCTGCGGGGCGGAGCTGGCCCCGTTCACGGCCCTCGCCGGGCTGTACTTCCCGCGGAGTGCGCGCGAGGCGGAGGCGGCGCGCTGGGCCGCGCAGCCCGGGGGCGCCGCCGGGGAGCCCATCCACCCCGAGAGACGCATCCGGATCATCCACAACCCCCACTCGCACACGGCACTCGGTGAGTTGACGCCTTCACCATTCTTGAACCGAGGCTAGAACACTTGTAGCAATATCTATGAGCAGCCATCGTTTGGTCCTTCGGGCCGGACTGGGATTTCGATTAATTGGTTGCACACTTTCGAAAATGTCTCGTCATCACAAAATATTGATCTCAAAACCAATATATTGAAATAAACAGATAAATCAAGCATCGAATTCATACATGCATGCTAATTAAAATACTTAAGGAAGGACAGTTTTTTTTAAAATTAAAGTTATGTTATTGTAAACGTGAATCACATTAACAAAATGTGTTGCAAGGCTCAACTTGACTGTAAATATGAATTGGACTTGTATGAACTTTATGTCACGTGACCAATATTTGCACGCTTCACAAATGCTGGTTATGATTTCGCCCATGATCGTAAACAGTGACTGGGTCATTAACAAAACGAGTCCAACGCGTAATCGGAGAGCGATTTGTCTCTAATTGATCGTCATTTTAGTTTTGGACTAATTGAGTTCAGTGTGAATCATTTTAACTTGGTGTCCGGTGCTGATCGTTGGGTATTTTCGCTTTCCCATTTGAAACAGTAGGGGTAACTCTTATATGCGCACGCGCATGTCACGTGGTCTCCGTGACAATTGTTTGTTTTTACACATGCCAAAATTTACCGTTTCTGATAAATGTATAACCAAGTTGGAGAAAAAAACAAAACCATCACGAAATTTATCCAATCCCAATCCAACGATAAGCTTTCGTGTCATCGGATGGGAAGTGTGACACATCACTATCCCTATCTGAGATTATCGATAAGCGATTGACGCATTGGACGTTATCGATCAGTCCACTCAATAGCGCACAAGAATTGGTTTGTTAAGTGAACATGGACGTGCAACCCACCGTGCATTTGGAGCTGAAACCCAGAATTCGACGTAAGTTTCATTATTTTACAGCTTTTCCAGTGAAAACCACATTTGAGGTCGTCAAAGCCCACAATCTTAGCTATTTTGTTAAGGTCGGGAATTTGGGAGTTTTCATTCCCAAGCGTTAAATGAAATAAATCGAATAATGAGGATATCGGTTAGATTTGTTTCTTATCTTGCCTATTATTATTGGTTTATACATAAATAAATGCATTTATATATGAACATTTAAATGTTGTGTTTATTTGCAATTGTAACAGTGTTTATGACTCATGTGACATTAGAAGTGGATCGTATACGAGTCTGATGATCTATTAAACTTGTCAATTTGTGTAATATCTTTTTAGTTATTTGATTCAAGTAATTAAACAATGTTTCTTACTAATCTGTTCAGAAGTTTTGTCGGATTATCTTTCGGGGATGTGTGGGACTCGACTCACTAATCAGGAAACCTCTGCTAATCAGAGGGTGAGCCATACCCACTAAAACACTCCTCAAAGGTAACCTACGATTCCGGATATGGAGAGTTGGTGTTTGCATTCTACCAGTCTCCGCGGTTTTAGTTTCTGGCCAACCTAAATAAATACTCCCCCAAATCCACCCCCACCACGAGGGTATACCACGCTTCGCAGGCTTCTGTGGTCATTTTAGGATTTCCTTGCCCCCAGCCAGTCTTCCTCCTTTTAAGTCATTTATTCATATTTTTCCATAAATAAACTTCAATATTTTCTCGCTTATTATCTCGTGTTTACAAATTAAGATAACATTGAGAGTTTTGAAGGCGTGCACAAACCAGTTGACATATCATTTTTTTATGTAAAACATCTCTCTCATATAATGAGACGCGAGTTTGTGTTTTGTTTGAAACAATTGCGGATATGATCAATGAGGCATTCCAATGTGACCGTGAGTTTGATTAATTTTCAAATTGTTATTCGTACTTAAAATCATCAGACCGCCATTTGCCAAAATGTGTTGCTTGTAAAGATTAAAAACACTCATCTTTGTGTCAAGGCAAAAGAAGAACAAGAGAAACAATAACTTAACAAAGACTCGGGGCAAATACGTCGTGATAAGTGGAAACAAGAGTTATTCCTCTCATCTTCCTTGCCATACGGTTTCACATTCCATCCTACGCCAAACAGATGTTCTCGTTCTCTTTTGAGAAAATTCATACAACTTCCACAGACGTACAATTTTACCCACAGAATGTAAATTGTCTTACAAATACTTAAAACTGGCAACTTTTCATTCAATCTTTTTGGACGGCTCTGATTGTAATAAAAAAAAACATTTCCCCTGTACACTTACCTTAACGAATAAAAAGAGATGCACACATGTTGTTATCTCTGTTTTGAGCTCAGCATTGATACATCAAAGTGTTTATTTGGGGCGTACACAAAAGAGCGGTTGAACGTACTCGTTGAAATTCGCATTCGATAAACAATTTATCGAGAACTAATATGATTGTATTATGTTTGTTTAGTTCGATGAACTGTATCGAGAATTCTATTTAATATATTTTTAACCAATTACGATGATACTTTCAAAATCGAAAATAAGCTTATGCTTAGTTAACACATTTTGTGAACGCAGCATCTTTCACATGTCAACGCAAACTTTGACAGTTTCGATCTAATTGTCATTAGCCTTTTTAATTGTCAGTGTCACGCATGGCGATTCAATATATATACAAAAAAACATATTATACACGCAACTATGTTTTTTTAATATATAATTAAACAAATCAAGACGATATTATTTTCGCATCAACAGATATGTTGACATTTGGTAAGATCCGAAGGGAGTAGAGCCGATAAGAATTAACGAAAATTTCTCCGCCATACCTTTAAATCGTTTTACAGAACGGCTGTAAAGAGCAGCGAAAATGCTCTAGCAAATTCATCTATCCATCTATATATATATATAAAAATAATGAAAAACTACACACAACATATTAAACACATGTGTTTAAATAACCTAAAAAAATTAAATTTATATTTGGCCTCGTTATATAGTCCTAGTGACCAACATTGATTTAATGATAGCACTGATAATTCGACGTCTCGATGTTTTATATAAATATATATTACACCATAATCGACTAAGGCTATAATTTTTTTTCAATAATCTCAAAAACTCTTAGGTCCTTCCGATCCGTATCGAAAATGGCTTTTGAAAGATACGAACCTGCGAAGGGACAATTCCTTCGTTCCCCTATGTTAAAACCACAGTGGTTTTAGCATTTTAATTGACATAACAATAGCCGCAATGCGACACTCCTATCGTGAGATAATAATGTTTGTAAAAAGATAATTAAAAAAAAACTAAGTTTTGTTTTAAATCGTTCCGGGGTCCATAAATGTTTATTATTGAGAGATTTTCTGGATTTCAGAGATATTAGTATGTATATGATTTTGTGAAAACATGACCTACTTCCACCTAATGCCCTAAGGCACCACATCGGGGCAGACGTCAAATATGACATTTTAAAAATTCTTTCGCTCACTCCAAGTCAGACCAATGTTATTGACTTCCGCGATGATATATCGGCGATTGGTTAGGCCTTATTTGCGCCTTTTGGATATGGGACGGATCTCTGCCTAAGGTATCACAGAGCCAGCTCTATTTGCCGACTACGGATCTGCACATCAATAGCATTTTCGTGACACGCCCGGATATTGGCGATAGTGTTTGGCCAGAAGATCTTCAGTATTTGCGGTAGGCATCGGTTCACGAATACTTGGAGTTGGCTTTGTAACTTTCCATGTCTCGCATCCATACAGGAGTACGCTTTTAATATACACACCTCTACCTACCTAAAATTCTTAAATCCGATTGGAATTTCACTTAACACACTACATGTTGTATTTATTTCGCGCATAAATCAATCTCAAAGTAAAATTGTCTCCAGCGGACGACGACGCGACATGCGACGAGGAAATGGCGGCGGAGGCGGCGGCGGCGTTTGCTAGGGCGTGTTCGCCTGACACGCAGAGGCTGCTGCCGTCACCCGTTGCGCACGCGCAGCCCATACGACACGTGCACGATGCTGACCAGTGAGTATTACCTTTTATTAATGCGCCAACAGTGTAGCCTTCAGTTAAAGCTTACCTTTTAAAAGGCGCTGACGGCGTCCACGTCATTGCACTTAAAACTAGAGTAATGCCTCTCCTATTTGGCATGGCAGCCTGAGATCTAAATCATTGTAGATTGGAGATTAAAAGGAATGACGAAGAGTCTGTTGTCGGTTCTTCTCGTCTGGCAGTAAATGTAGAGTCGAAATTTTTTATAACTTAATGTTTTTTGACGATTCATAACTGTTACATAGTTTCCTATGTGAATAAAGATATTTTAATTTCATTTATCACATGCCCGTGAGTTTCTATATTAGAGCATACGGTGGTAATAATTTTGACGCAAATGTTTTATTAAGAATGTGTTGGGGAAATAGATGTTTTCTTCGCGTCGGATTGATTGAAATCACTTACGCTGTCAGGGGAAGTGACGGACAGTTCCTGTTTGTGTAAGTGCCGTGTGCATGGTTAACACGAGGAATCGATTGAAGTGATCTTAACAAAAGAAATCAATCGAGCCGAGTTTTAAGCGTGATTCTTCTCAGCATGACGAACAGGCGTAGATTTTAGATTTAAGGCGGTTCAAAATGGTCCTATGTACTTTATAAAAGAAACGGATGTATAGCTTAAAAATACCACAGAGTATAAAGGTGTATATAACACAAATATTCATTAGTTTTTTAATAGTAAATACATCAAACAAAACACAAATGGATCCTCATTTGTCTTGTAATATAATGAATTTTCATACATTTCAATGCTATGTGGTGTCTTGTATTGGTGTAATTATGTATTGAATTTACAATTGTGGTCTATGTCAAGCTTTATTTTATAATTTAGTGTGTTATAAGAAATTCTAAACAAGTTTTGTCAGCGTTAAACCGGTCGAGATCATTTGGCAAAGTAAATACAATGTGTTTGAATTGTATTGGTCTTGTTCTGCTAATCCGTTATTTGCACAAATGCTAAAGAAATATTTTATTGCTTATTTCGTTGAAAATTATAGGGAAAAGCGTTTTATCGATTTTCATTGCGACCTCTCTTCGTTTTATTTTTATTTCTTAAACATATACAGCTTATCAAAAAAAGTTTACACAATAGAAATAGATAAAAAATAAAGCCATAATAAGGTTAAAACATAGAACCGGAAATAGAATCTAAGATCAGAAAAAACAATAACAAAAAAAACACGAACAGAAAATATATATATACATATGAACAAGTGGAGTATATTATGTGAAGTACGAGCATTTAAGTGGGTGTGTGTGTGTATTAGTGTGTGCAATGGTGTTGCTGTGTGAGTGAGTGTGCTAGGTTGAGTCTTAGTTTTTTTTTAAAGAACTTCTACTTAGGCCAAATACATCCAAGGACAGATAGGACTCATTATAGGTTCTTGCTGCGTGTCACAAGTTTTAAATGGAAAGGTTATCGCATTCTTGGCAAAGTGTTCAGGACCCCCTGAATCAAGTGATTTTCAATCGAAAATTGATATCTAATTGCGGTGAAATTTCAATCGCTGATGAAAAAGGGTTTAGGTTTAGAATTATAAAATGCGTAAATTTTTAAGTATATTAAATACAAAAAACCTCATAACAAAATTGTTTTCATGACACAAATTAGCGAAAGACTTTAAACAGCGCAAGAGAATTAGTTTTTATAAATGAGAAATCAAAATTAACTTAATATGTTCTTTCACTTATTAATCGTTATATAGAAAAAATGTGGACTCTACAATTTAAATTGACTGCCAGTTCCCAGACCGAGTGCGTAAGACGAGAACCGGCAAGAAACTCTCCGCCTTTAAATCGCCAAGAATGTTTTACACAACGGTTGTAAAGAGCTTGCGTAAAACAATTTGAAAACAATATTAGTTTTTTACATACTTTAATTATTAAAATTTAGTGTTTTGATGGATCACTAAAGAATCCCGTTTGAATAACTTGTCAACTTTGTCAAAAATATAGTATAATCAATCGAATAGATATATATTGATCAAAATCCGTTTAACTTTTATTAGGATGTGTAATGATTTTGTGACCTCTAATTAATATAGGACCGGGTTATCGATCTTGATAGAAACTGTTTTTAATTTACATAATAAAGATTAGATTAGGTAGGTTGTTATTTTTAACCTACATCTCACTTGGAAGGTCTGGCTTGTATTTTCATTCAGTCAAGTAGCCTTGGGGCTAAAAGGTGTAAGTCGATAGAGTTAAAAACGCTACGATCAAAGGTCATCACTGTCGCTCTTTGAAGCTCTTCTATTGCAGCAGATACCTAATATTAAGATGATTACTGATCATCCTAATTGTGACTTTAAGCAATAAAGTTATATTCTAGTTACAATTTTAATTAATTTGAAATTCGTATTTTTTTTTTAATTTTAACATGTAAGAAACTTTTATTGGCATAATTATTGTCAGTGCAGACACTTAAGCATTTAAGCAAGTTATTCACGATAATAAAACATATTACAGGATGTTATTTGTATACATCCGTTCTGCGCAATATGATTTAAATCCTTGAACTATAATAGAGTTATTAATACGAGTTATTTGCTTTCGTTTGTGACTAATATAACTCTGTTTGTATAACTGGTTTATATATTTATTGATTGTGATATAGGTCATCTGTATGCTCCTCGTAAAAGACCGGGCTTTGTGGCAAGGCAATTTGTATTTTACCAGTAATACTTAGGTATTATGAATTAGTGTACTGCGTACTGTCTCTTAAAAAGCCGGCATTGTATTCACGAGCTCCCAGTATGAGTGTCTTTGGGCGGCTACTCTACATTTAAGGCTGCCTCGTGCTGTTTTGCCCTCATTTTTAGTGAAGGAGACGCTTTAGTTCAGCCTTGTGATTACTGATTTAACTTTAGAGGTGGGTGTAAAGATAATACTAAAAAGCAATCTGGCCTCGCGATTCCCATTCATATAAATTTAAAATATGCAACAAAATAATCGCACTGAGCGCCCACGCTAATGTGAAACCGGAAATAATTGAGGCACTTACGTATACTACTATTAGTAACGTGTTAACATAAGACTATTTATTTTTATCTTGTCCAGGATCAGAGATTGTGTATGATAAAGTGTATGAAGAGCCTAATTTGATATAAAGTATAAATGTTAACAAAATTACGTTTTATGTACTGGCCTTCAATAAACTTTCTGTCCTCGAAACGGTGACCTGTATAGTCGTCTCCTTCTGTCATAACTCTCTAGGCTACGAGTGAAAGGGACAGAATAATGCAATCGATTACCCCTTTACCTATATATGAACGACAAGAAACTCATAAAGCAAGTGGTCAAAATGCAATTTTCAAGAAGTTTCTGCGATTCTTAACAGTTAATATATTTGTGACGCTTTAATGTTATATTGATGAACAGATTGCGTGTCAACATTTGAAAATCGAGCGCCTTTTTAGATTTATTATTTAGATTTGAACATTCTTAGTTACCTCCTTCTCGTTTACTTTAAGAGAAACCAGAATAGCATAGACTCGAGAAGCATGTGTGACAGAAGAGCTACTCGTCAACAAATGAAATATAATCCAAGACCCATTTATGGTTGTAACGCGACAGGATCGTGACTATCAACGAGGTTTTATATTCATCTACCGTATGATCACTTAATTATACATGTATATACAATTACAAACACGGTTTTATATTTATCTTTAATGGAATGCAAATTTAATAACCTTCAAATGATAATGCGTCTGTAACGTGTAATTTAATTTTGACTGGTGCTTCTGTAATGCTCTATCTTATTGACATTAATATAAATACGATTTTAATTTAATTGTAATTACGTATAAAATCACGGTCGACTTTTGATATTTAATCTTATTTCCGCTGAAGCGACTTTCTTAACATAACGCTATAACCATGAATAAAATATCTATTAGCGCAAATCGCTATTATTATCCAGACATTCAATATCTTTATATTTTCTTATTTAATACTAATATTGTTAATTTTAAGCCCCTGTTTGAACGTTATTTGGACATAATTAACCTTGGTCATGTTAAGTTCTTAAGTTACAGGATTACTCATACTTAATTAAGCCCGACATTGACGTTATGTCACAATTTGTTCTTTCACTATCTGCACGCAGAAAAATGGCCGAGTGTCGTAATCGTGCTCACGTGACAGTGACAAGAGGCGTCATTGTAAACTCCGGTTATCTCCTGTCAATGTTTACTCTTGCACCATTGTTTAAACTGGCTTCCGTAAATAGGCAACGTAACCTGTGATCTACATTCCGTTTGACATTTGTTGATATGTCATAATTGGGTTATGTCAACTTTTGATTTGTTAACGTCGTACCAAATTTGTATATTATGCACCAAGTGAAAATCTTGCTGAAAATCTCCCGCGACTTCGTCCGCGTGGTTTAAATACAAAAAGAATTTGGATAATTGGTTTATTAATGGCAGAGTTCTGGTGCAATTTTTATATAGACTTACATACCCTATTTCAACCCTTATTTTCGCGATGCGAAAGCCCTAAATGTCCTTCCCTAAAGTTTTACTCCATCCCAATTTTAATTAAAATCTGTTTAGTAGTTTTAACATGAAAGCGTAACATACATACAGACAGAGTTTCGCAAGTATAATATTAGTATGGATATTTCATGAAACCGGAAGCGGAAACCAGCTTGTTGTAGTGACTAATTATTTCTTATAAGGAAATGCGATAACGATGAGCCTAATTGAACAAATTATATCCATTTAGATAACTAGTACGTCAAAAACTGAAAACATTCAAAAATATCAAATTCAAAAAAAAATTGTCACTTTTGATACTAAAATCTACTAATATTTGTCTTCAACTAATAGAACATACATTTTGTTATTTACGCAATATATCATATATAAATATCTCCTAATAGTAAGCTGTAAATTTTATTTAGTAGGTACTTGTTTTTAGTATTTAAATAATACATAAGAACAAAGGAACATTGTCACGTTAGGTTTTTTCTACGAGCAATTTGTGTGGTTTGCGAATGTTTTTCAGAAATGCAAGCAAGGTCGACTAGCTTCCGTGTTTAAGTTGTATTAACTATTTTGATGGATGACTGGAATCGGTTGGAAAATATTCTAAAAACGAAGTTAAATAAAAAGAAACCTTAAGAAATTAATTTACGTATTTAAAATAACGTGAAATATTTCGCGCAGTAGTTTTTTTGCGCAGGAATTAAAGATTTATCGGTCATTTCACAAATCAACTTTTACTTCACAGATGAATACTGATTAGATTCTTGTAATTTTTTTATTACACTACACAAATATGCTAATTGTTAGGACAAGCTATAGCTTCTACTATCTCTCCTAATATTTATAAAAAAACGTGTGCAAAATCTCTGAATGTCAACCTGAGTTTCTCGTGGGTCCTTTCCAGCTGAGATAAACCCATTGAAATTTAATTTTTAAAGTTCACAATTCTACTTAGCATTTTGTTTTTTCACTTTCAACCGGTTCATAGTTAATAATTACGTTATCCAATGGAAATGGATTTCTCACAACGCGTGGGCTATTCTGAATGAGCTATTTCAAGTGCTTCAGTGCAGACTGGCTCTGTTTATGTTGCCAGTGTATGGAAGGTCTGCGTACTGTTATTGGAATTGTCTACAAATACATTTCAATGGAACGTGGCGCTCGAAAATTATTTATACTGCATTTAATTTACATTTCACGGTGCTCGGAGATAACCCCAAGCTATAAATCAAAGGAAACTTGTAAAAAAGTTTGGTGATCCGCACGCTTAAAAAAATGATAGTTCACCAGATGAGTTTGTTGTGGGTTCTCGGATCGGTTTCTTTTGGAATCGGTTGATATATAAAAAGAAAATTATTGACGTACACAGATCGCTGATGTGGAAATGATATAAATAAAACCGTAAAAGTTTTTTCGGACCTCCGAATTGAAATTTGCATTCGCGAACGAAGTCGTATCGTATTCAAATCTATGACTCGTATAGAATATAAAGTATTCAACGGCGTCCGGCTTTGATATAAAGAAACAAGATAAAACATACACGATTACAAATTATCAATAAAAACTAATGAAGTGCACAGTAATTAATTAGGCCTCGTTTAGTCGAACAGTTTTTCAGTGTGACCATTGGCTAAATACAGGCGCAAACGTCAGGCAACAGGCCAAATGGATTATCTTTTTGTTTGAATTTAACAAACACAAAGATTATATGTAAATAAAAGGTTAAACACAGTACCTACCTTAACCCTAAGTTTGATTCTCTGACTTTTATTTAGTCGTCAAAAGGCGCAATTCATGAATTCACGAGGCGCGAATGTTTGCTACATACATTATCAAACATAATGCTGTTACCATATTTACCTATAATTAATGTTACATTTACTTTAAGTCGTACGGATCGTAAGAGAAAAGAAACACTTTTGCAATGTTATATAGTCTGTAGCCACAATAAATCACAATAACATTCTGTATTTCTTTATAATATCTGTACAACATTTAACATTTAATTTACAGGTTTTGTAATTAAATTAGTTTAAATTAGTTATATTTTGATATTTTTTGCCAAATTGATTATTTTATTTAAATAATTATTTGTTTAGAGAAATTTGTACAAAAGGTTTCAGGGTTTTAGTAATAATCTATTCAAATTATTCGTAACTAAAACCCCCATAAAACGACGTTCCGTATAAGATAGAGATGTTAAAACGATCTAATTAATTATATAATTGCCACAATAAAACCTTATTTGTTGAATTACTATTTTTAACATACGGCAAACGAATTCCAATTATAAAAGAAATTCGGAGTAAAGAATCACGTCTCTCACATAATGCGTAGTTAATTGATTATTTGTCTTGCATTCTTTTTATTTTCTCTTCCTTCGTTGTTCATTATTAATTCCCTTAAATGTCTATACCCACAACCACAGACTGAATATCTGTCATTACTGATCCATATTTAAAAAGTTCGTATATTTATAATTCAGCCCGTATTAAATTGAAAAACAATACGCGTCAAGGCGTCAGTTGCGTTGCGCATCTCACCGCGCATTCAGTCTGAACCCGACCGCCGTTGAGTGTGCATGTATATAGAAATTGTGAAACCCTCACTTGGTGTTGTGAATTGTGTAAACAATTTTTTAATTCAATTTCGTAAGTACACGTGAAATTGGTTATGTTTTGAAATGCGATGCACATTTTTGCATTTCGTTGTTTAATATGTTTCTTGATACAATGTCAATCCGGCATGTTGAAATCTACGAGTTTGAATTCTTCTTGTGTAGTAAAATGTATGCTTTCTTGAACTATTGATCTATTTGTGATGAAAGCTGTTCTAAAAAATATATGCAACAGTATGTACCTACTCCATGCGTTTTTTTTTAATTTTATGCCAGCGGTAAACATTTTACACAAAATTTGTGAATACGGAATAAACATAAAATAATATGTTTGGGGCACAATTTATCTACAAATAACATGTAATTATTTTTAACTTTGCCTAATGATAAAAGTTTTAATTAAGTTTATTTTTGTATGGAACACTTTGACATTGGTCTACGATTAAAGCGTAGTAAACCAGCAGTCCGTAACATCTATATTCTACCAATATCGTGTGTAACAGCTGTTAAGGCTTTCGAGGAGACGTACTTGGCTACTGTGATGTTGTTTTTTTTAAAGATATTAGCGTATAGCTAATAATAATAATAAACAAGGCTTTATTATTATTAGCGTATTACTTATTTGTTTTCGACAGTTCATTCTAGTTCTGATACACAAGTACACAGCTGGAATCTGATATGACTTCAGTCGAGACGGTCTCATTGTTATGACAGCCTTACAGGTCGTAAACCTATTGTGTAGGTCACATTTCACGAGTTCATTGGCTAATCGAAGGTAATTTCAGCATATTAAAGTGTATGCTATTGTTAAATGATAGAGAAATCAAAAACTAATATATATGTTATACTATTTTCGTGTAAAAATTAAGCACACTAAAAAAACACTTATTCACAAAGCTAGTTTTGAGTATTGCAATCGTGGTCGACGAGAGATGTACGTTTTTTAAATCTAATCACGTAAACCTGTTGACAACAAATAAATCCTGGCAGAATGTTAAAAGTCAGTCGTTTTGTATATAATAGTGGCAAAATTCTTCTTATATATAGTATTTATATTGCCACGTATTACTTTAAATCTTTAGGGGTTGTAATTGAGAAAGACCAAAGCCAAAGTTACAAAGGTAGGGCAGGAAAGCCAAAAAAGACGGGTGAGTTCTCAAAGCGTAAAATACTTTCTATTTAATATATTGTAACTTGCATGCATTGATAGCATTCAAACTTGTCCATATTTCTGAAAGTTTCTATAAAATTAAATCTTTTTTCGTTCCTTATTCGAAATAGTTTTTAATACTCATTAATATCACTTTGGGTGAAGACAGCTATTGTCTTAACTCTGAAAACCTTTTTTTGTTTGTTTATTCAGTAACGTAATCTAAATGATGTTCAAGTCCGCGAGATGTACTACGCTGACAATATATAGTGCAACTAACTAATTAAATTTAATATTTAAAGGCTATAATGGTATTTCTTCTTGGCCGTCAAAGTACAAAAATACAATGTTTACTATAAAAATAACATACTGTTTTATAAGTATATCATATATGTCACCGGTTATCTATATACAGCATATCATGTATATATGGTCATATGTAGCAATGACGGTGGCCTCGTCAGCATTTTTGTTGATATTTAAAGGATTGCTACATATATACATATAATACGACGATTGACGATTCAAAAGTGTCTTTATAAAGACCTACTTGAATAAAGATATTTTGAGTTTGAGTTTGATATTTTTTAATAGGACTAAAAACAAATTAATGAGTAAGTGGTACAGCATAACAAAGCGGTAACCAGTACACAATGTTCCAACAAATGCATCACAAATATCATATTATATAAAAAAAAGAAAAACCTTTACAGGACAAAGATCCCTTTAATGTATCGGCAATTGGCTCAGCATCGGGACAGTTCAATTCTTGAGAAGCCTTACAATGCTTTGTTATTTGAATTGTGAGTAACATAATTTTGTATTAATTGTTTATTTTAAAAGAGCCGCTATCGAGTTTCTTGCCGGTTCTTCTCGGTAGATGACTGCCTTCCGAACCGGTGGTAGTGTAAAAATTGACGATTCAAAAGTGTCTTAATAAAGACTTTAATAAAGATATTTTGAGTTTACTACTGATAGACATTTCTTCCAAGATACATAAAGATCTCTTGGATATAGCTATTATCTAGCACAATATTGTTTCCAAAATGTAATAAGACTGATAGTAACTCTATTTAGAAATACATTATACGTTAAAGAAAAAATGTGCAGGCCGTATATTATCTATGAAATCAAACGTATGACCATAATTAACACCAGATGTTTTAATGACACCAAATTTAATAATTCGCTCGGTAGTTCTCCTTATATAATATGGACTAGTTAACGATATAATTAGAGCGTTATATATTATGTACACAACTAACCGTGAAGAGACGTGACGTCAACAAAAGAACGATTTATTTTCTGCCTCAGAGCCAGCGAGCATGTACGATTGAGGATTGAGTATTTTTGTTAACCTATTGGACTAATGAACTGATATAGTAAATCTAAATGCGTTCAAACACACACATATATAAATTAACTAACTCGGTACGTAAACGCGTACTCCCAGTAAATTAATAGATTCAGATACTTAGGCTCGGGTTAATATTCATTGTAAGTTTAGATAGTATAAAAATAGATTTATACTGCGTAGGTCCGGCGTAAACAGGATGACACATTCTAATTTCTCATCGCCTACCACCTGCATCATACACAAGCTGATATTCTTTTATATGTTCATAGCTTAAGGGCGTTTTGTTGGTAGATATATAAATATATACGGCATTGAATTTCAAAACGTAACCAGACTACTGTTGTGCTACTCCAGTGATATAGTGTAGTGTGAATTAATTATGGCAATGGACACTATGGCCGTGGAGCTGCCAGATTTGGCCACACACGCACCGAGACCACTTGTTGAAACACAGGAGGAGAAGTAAGTGATGAATTATAACAAGTCTTACTTCCATTAATAGAGTTACTATTATGGTTTATGTGTTGTTTAAGATGAGCTTAAGCAAATTTTCTCAATAGTGTGTGCTAAAATTCATCAGCTTTATAATTCCAGTCAACGTCTGGACTACTGGATCAGTATTAATCCTTGGAGATAGGATACTTAATCTGAAAATATTTTATCTTCGCATATTAATTTACAAGTATATATCAAATATATAGTTCAATTGGAGACGCGATCTAACGTTACACAATTATTCAAATTCTATCATTTTGCCACTATAAATTAAAAAAAAACCGGGATACTTTTCACGCATGACTTGTTTGCACATAAGTAAGCTATGTATAGCTAAACTATATAGCTTAAGTTATTAGTACTGACAACTAATGGACTTACATATTGTTGGAATGAGTGTGTTTTAAAATGTTGACGTCATTTTTATACTACAATTGTCACTCGTCACTGATTTATATATTCGCCGTAGTGCACTTTAATTATTATTTTTGTTATAAAAGATTTTTTAAATTGCAATAAATATTCACAGACACTCGTCACAGGTTTTTTTATAATTACACTTATATAATTTAATTTTGGTTTCACTTTTGCAATTAACCCATAGTATTTCATAAGCTTTTATAAGCTTAGTAATGAAACCGTTCGCTTTCACTCTAATAAAAATTACGACTGTCTGTCCATCAGTGCTGCATGGCTAGCATTTAGGTCGATAGACATCTAACGATGCAACACGTGCAAGGGGTTGATATTTATAATAATAAATGTGGATTATAAAATTGTTATAAAAACTCATGAAATATGCTGAAAAAGCTTGTCGTTTGTTAACGTACCAATGATTAAATGCTATAAATGTATTTCTGTTCTAGATAAAAGCAAGGTTTTTTAATGACGATGGTATTGAAGTCGATTTAATTGATACACTTATTAACTGTTTTTTAATGAAAGTTAATTTAACGCTTTCGCTATCAGTACATTAACATAATTCGATTCGTAATTAGATATTTTATAATCTTATGTTTATTCTTAGCCATTAATTGTATATATTTTTGGCCTTATATAAAGTAGCTAACGCATACTATTTTAACATTAACACATTAGACATCGTAATTGTGTTTAAATATAAATAACAATTGTATTTAAAAAATTTATTTTGAAAGAGCAGCTATCGAGTTTCTTGCTTGTTCTTCTCGGTAACATGCTGTACTTGTGGTAATGTAAAAAAATGACGATTTAAAAATTGTTCTATAGACTTGAATAAGGATATTTTGAGTTTGTTTTAAGTAATTTGTTGAAAATTAAAGAAACCAAACCTCATTAAGGCTTTACATAGCTTTCAACACAGCTTTAAGTTTATAGTTATTGTTATATTGGAAAATGTAAGTGAATGAAAATTTGCCAAATATTTTAGTCCACAAATCAAATATATTTTTATTATGAAGCAATTAATCGCATTGAGGTTGTTATGCCGTGGGTATAAGCCGATCGGGGCTTCTCACTATAAAGATCAGTTTGTGTCGGATTTTCCAACGTTAACCGGATAAAGGAAACGTTTATATGACATTGAACTACGGTTAAGTAGAACAAAATGTACGGAAAACTAAGTTATCTTTGTTAACCGCCGTGAGGCTGAACTAAGCAATATAATTTTTTTTTCACTCGAATTTCATTTGGATGTTATATGATACATTAATCCAATTTTATTATATATTACATATAAATCCTGTATATAAAAGTATGTTTAAAACTTTCATTCTCGGTTCGTAACTAATCGTAATAGTTTATTAAGAACGAAGAAGAGCGATTTATTAATAACGATTACCGACTCCTAGTCTATCTAGGTATTTTTCGGTTTCTTATGAAATATCTTTTAAGTGATATATATTGTAGTCCTAATGAGATTCCGTACTTTCGTAGCATATTCGTAGCACGTCTTAAGATCACGTTGTCTACGCCGTAGAGCGCAAATGGGATTTTGACGCACAAATAACTAAATCGTTGGATTAGATCTTTGTTTAACCTTGCTTATACAAATGGTTTGATTTTGATACGTCAAACACGTGTTAATAACCGAATTTGCGTTTAAATACATCTGTAACGTCGTGAAATACGTATTTTAATATAAACATTGTAGAATCTACGTTTACAATCTTATTTACATAAAAGTAATCGATGACGTTGTATTCAATGGGCATTCTGGCAGAAAGCCAGTTGGGTACGAGTTCGCGAGTGTGCCAATGTGGACATATCTGGCTATTTATAATTTAACTTGTCACACGTTGGTTGCCTTATTTGATTGATTCGTTCAATGGATGGATATTGTTAGATAACAGCCGTGTCACGTAACTTACTACTGTTCTATTCACGCGAGCCCGATTATTTTGTGTTGTCCACTGATGTAGTTAACGAGGGTAGCATGGTTACTCTAATATATAAAATTACACACAATGTTAGTTAAGGTACTGCTCCGGAACGACTTGACCGATTCGGTTTTAGTAAGTCATACCCCTAAATGTTAAGGGTGGTCCACGCTACTTTTTTTTTTAATAGAAACAATTTAAACGGCAGAACAACGTTTGCCGGGTCAGCTGGTATATTATAAAATTGTTTAGTTGGTAAAATTGTATTAGGTGTAAGTAAAAATAGGATAAAAGGTAATAAACTAGCCTTTAAGTGTGCTGACTACATAATTCATAGACCACATCTTCTTTACACATCCCACAATACACATTAGTAAGCGATTAATAATTAACGCTGCGTTCCCCAAATTCCATTCATTTCTGATCGTCCTTGTGTGATGTCACGCGTGACCTTTGAACAGTCAGAAATAGATAGAAATGTAAGTGAAACTGACGTTAAACAGTTGGGGATTTTTTATCGTTTCAGGGTTAAATGCGACCATAGATTAGGCTTTTTATACGGAAATGTTTACAGAAAGAGTGTCTGTGGATGTTTTTATTGATGTGTGGAATTCGTAGCGTACTTCCTCTATTTTTAATGTGGTCTTGTATGTGTATTTAGCAAGTAACATGAAGCGGCAAATTAAAAAAATCTTATTTTAATAACTTCTCTCCGTGAGTGATTTGTTATAAGTTTAATTGAAGTTCTTTAAGTTATTATTAGCCTTGATGTTACAAAATACTTTTTATAATACTTAAATTATTATGAAATGCATCTATTCAGAACACGTCCAACAACTTTTCCGTGCGTTTCTCTTTGTATATTTATTTATTTTATTAAATCTGTCCCTAAACATCTTATGTGCGAAATATAAAACAAGGTATACACACAAAACAATTATATGGGAGCTTAAAACAATAAAGTATGTTTGTATTGTATGGTTATAAAAGCGATATTGTTTGTACTATATCGTACTGGGGAGTCAATGACCTCAGACAAATGTCTGATACAAATGTGCTGTGTGCTCGTTCAATTTGCATATATGTACATATTATCCCTATGTATGAAATGTTGTAGTCTGAGCTGTTACTGTTGTTTTAAAATATCATGCGAGTATAATATTAAAATTTATAATTGATATTATTCGTATAAAATAGTCTAAAAATCGACTTCTGTCAGACACAGAAAGGTGTTAATAATAGTCCTTGCAAATATTTAGAGGACAAAGATCCCTTTAATGTGTCGGCAATTTTCTCAGCATCGGGACAGTTCAATTCTTGAGTAGCCTTACAATGCTTTGTTATTTTAATTGTCAGTAGCACAATTTTGTATTAATTGTTGTATTTTAAAAGAGCAGCTATCGAGTTTCTTGCCGATTCTTCTCGGTAGATGACTGCCTTCCGAACCGGTGGTAGTGTAAAAATTGACGATTCAAAAGTGGCTTTATAAAGACCTACTTGAATAAAGATATTTTGAGTTTGAGTTTGAATTATCACAAAAACTATTCTTATAAATAATCAGGGAATGTTACGGTCGTATGACAGTATGTCAAACAATGTTTCCAGAATATTTCCTATGAATCAACACGGCCCACGTATGTGCTATATGACCGAACTGTTAACAGCGTATAGTCTATAATTTTAATTTATATTTTACAAATGTATGAGTTATTACATTCCGTCATACTTTGTGCTAAACCTCTAGGCATTCATTAAAATTATTATTTCAAACATAACTATGTTAATAAGCCTTAACTAACACACTTTATGGTTTATTTGAGTACGACAAACAGTTGTATGACATCTAAATAATTAAGGCAAATAAATTTTATAATTTCTGTAAGATTTGACGTTCAAATATTAACCTTTCCGCATGCGGCATTTGTTATCTATGATTTTATCATGTTTTTCTTTTTAATTTTCCCGTTTTTCCTGATTGCTTAAAAACTCGTGTGCAAAGCATGTGTTTTTAAAATTGTTCATTTGAACGCTGATTACTGAAAATGAGACGGAAATATGTCTAGACAGTTTTAGTGACGTTATTAAAATTGTTCAAAGCCTTTCGCAGTAATTACGTTAAACACAAGCACATGATTGGTTTGTTTGTATAAACATATAGTTTGTGATATTTTCGTATGCCTCGTACTGGTTCCTACTCGGCTCACAAAGACATTTTTAAATGGCAACTCAAAATTAGTATACAAGATAATTTAGTGGCGTTCATCAAGTAGGAATATTTGATTAATTCATTATCTCCCGGAGCGGGAGATATTCGTTCCTGGCTGAGGTTCGTTTGCCCCATTTCCGATCACACAAATTAATCATAATCCTAACTCTGTTATATTTTTGATAGAGTTAGGAGTGATAGTGAAAAGTATATAAGATATTTTTAGATGTGTGTCGTTTAAGATCTAATTATGTGTACTGTGTTTATTCTTATATATGTTTTGTTTGGCTTCGTTCGTAAATAAATCTTAAATAGATAACGATTTTTGGATATTATGTAGAATATTTGAACAAATTTAGGTCGTTCTTAAGATGTGATTTTCACTTCACAAACGTTTACCGAGGCTCGTTTGAAATATGAAATTAAAACAAACATTGCGAGACTTCGTATATTTTATATATTTGCATTATATTTTTTTTAATAATAAAAAATACAAATATAGTTTAAGGTGAATAAAAGGAACAGGCACTGTCGAATTGAAAAACGACCTTTCGCACAGAAACTGGGTCACGCCCTATTTGACGTAAGCTATATGTCACACGTGACACCTTCAATATCTCATTTGTGAAATTGAGTGCGTGTTGACGAATGGAGGTTGTCTACTGACTTATTTAGCAACCCCTGTTTAACAGTGAAGAAGAACCGTCAATGCTGCTCAACAATTCTTAATTCTTATGATTGCTTTTATAGTTATTACACTGAGATCATATAATTTTAAGACTTCATTATTATTGAGCCAATGAGAATATAAAACAGTATTGAATGTCGACCGTAATTCAGTCTTTAAGTTTAAGTATGTATACATATGACGTATTATGTCCTGGACTGTATCGTTTGTACACATTAGTCTCTGATCTATGTCTTCATAAAAAATGAAAACTTTACTGCATATAACTCCATGTGAATAATCGATGTTGTGTTTACAGGTATGAGCGTCTATTGAGGCGCGCGCGCAGCGAAGATCTGAGCGAAGTGTCGGGCATTGGATGCCTGTACCAAAGCGGCGTGGACCGCCTCGGGCGGCCCGTCGTCATCTTTATTGGAAAATGGTTTCCCATTGCGGATATTGATTTAGATAAGGTAATAAATTGTTAAGATTTCCTCCATTTTTAATGTAAAGAATAAATTTTTCTCGGTTTATCGTCTCTTAAAGGTCGCACGTCAAATAAATCATATACTTATCATTTTCCTTGTCTTGTATGTTCGTAGATTGATGCGCACATTGTTTAAATACCTTTTGTTTCATTACAGGCACTGCTGTACCTGATAAAGTTGCTGGATCCGATAGTCCGCGGTGATTATGTGATCGCGTACTTCCACACCTTGGCCTCATCCGCCAATCACCCACCCTTCTCTTGGCTGAAGGAGGTCTACACGGTGCTGCCTTACAAGTCAGTCATTCAATGCTTTCAGTTGTTCAGTCCGTTTATAAAACAGACCTTTGACATATTAGTACCCACAAGAACAAATAACTGTTAATAAAAGAAAATATTGTCACGTTCGTGATAAAGTTTGCTGTTTTGATACGCATTACACACAAATATCCTGGTTCTGCGGGGGGGATGAAGCTAAGAAAATACTGCAGATTTATTTATTTTTGTCCGTTTTAAATTAATATTATAATTTTTGCTTGCTTATTGATTCAAAATCCAGAATGGTAAAGGTGTGATGCTTAATTTATTTATTTCCATGTGTATTATATCAATAATTCGCGCTCAATCACATATGTGTAATTGTTACGAGAGTTTGTATTGAAATTCAATGAAATTAATTTCAGATACAAGAAGAACTTGAAGGCGTTTTATATCGTGCACCCCACTTTTTGGACAAAAGTAAGTAGGGGACAGTCGTTTCTCATCCAGTGTTCTAGATATTATCGCTCGAAGTATGCTTGTATTGTATTGTATTGGCGATAAAAAGGCGAAGAGTTTGTTGCAAGTGCTCCTCTTATTAGGCGGTACATGTAGAGTCAATTTATTTTGCAATTTGTACTTGGGGATGGTTTGCGTGGAGTGGGGGTGGGGACGAGAAGGTCACATTGGACGATTGGGTCGGCACTGGTGTTTTGGACAGTGCAAAGGAAGGTCGACGCTCCGCGCTAAACTCCCCGCGTTCTTGGAACGTCTGATCGTGCTCTGATCTTTAGCATCCTGGGTGGATTTGTGATCGGGAGTTCGTTGGCCGGTGAATGGACAATTGACAAAGGTTTTGTGACTCTCCGTTATATAGTCTTTGTTTTTTTTGACGATTCATAAGTGTACCGTAGTTACCTATGTGACTAGAGATAATTTGATTTATCCCTTGCAGATGATGACGTGGTGGTTCACGACGTTCATGGCCCCGGCCATCAAGGCGAAGGTGCACAACCTTCCCGGTGTCGAGTACCTCTACAGCGTCATGCAGCCGCACCAGCTCGACGTGCCCGCGTTCGTCACTGAGTACGATATGACGGTACGCGATATTTATGTTCGGTTCATGGAACCTCATGACGTCAGAGACAAGGTGTATGTGTGTGAAAGAGATAGCAAGATATATCTCATAATAATGCTTTTTGTTTTTTCAGATAAACGGCATCCATTACTTCCAACCGGAGACGAATAACACGTAACTCAACGGGCGACGTCGCGTGAACACTGACTTAAATATTTCAGACTCAATACTATCAGTAGCTATTTCTATTGTCTATGCAATGACTTCTTTCATATCTATAATCTTGCTCTGAAACCAAATGCAGATACCACCTTCATTTCTGAAATTCTATATTAAAGGCCGAGTCTAACCGTCGGGTTAAAAGCCCCGGTTATGGTAGATCAACACTTGGAAGCGATTCCGAGATAAAAACTTTTGTATTAATATTATAGTATACACTGCCATATTTTGTTAGCGATTTTCTGAAAATTGGAAAACATTTGGTTCTTTAATGGTGCCAGTCACCAACGCGTTGCTGATTCATGACATTTGGCCTACAAATTTGTTATTCCACGTTAATATTAACTTGTAGTATTATACATTAGGTTTATATTAAGTGCATTTTTATGTTTAGCCGATTTAATATCAGCCTGCAGTCGAGTTGTTGATGACAGGCAACAATTTGAATTGTCCCTGAGTAATATTGCTGAAAGTTTTATTTTAAATTATGTTGTACCGAGCAATAAATGTCTGTCGATAGGATAATTTCTTATAAGGTGCTGACACATTATTTGTAGAATGCGTTTTGAGTGAGAGTTTAAAAAAATATAGCAATTCTTCTATTAAATAAAAATATTGCACTCATTGGCTTTCAAAGCTTGAAAGCTTCTTTTAGGATTTCATGCAAATTCATTTTAATCTTTGCTCATAGAAAACATAAAATATTTTTATATCCATCCAACTTTGAGACAATTTTTGAATATCCGTTTATAAATATAATCAAATTATGTGCCACCGTTTCTCAAATAAATGTAAACTAGCAATGTGTTTGCTGATTTTAAAATCCTATGGAGACCAATTTGTATGTTTGTTTGTTTAGGTGAATGAGAGTTTTATATTGTGTGTTTAATCGGTAAGTTTGTAATGGCCTTAGATGTGTGCAAGACAGAGCTTTCTTGAAGTGTTGTTGAAATGTATAAAATCAAATGCTTAAGTTTTTCTATCGAATAACATGAGCCACTGAAGATTGTCATCTTTGGAACTGTCAATTTTGAGTAGCTGTCAGATCGCAATAGCCTTTGGCAACTCAAATTGTGTCAAGTTGTTACATTTTTTATTCAAATAAGCGAGCATATTGTGTAATTATATTGCTGATTGCTAATGTATAGAGAAAATATGTGATCAAGATTGGTTAAGTTTCATATTTTATAATTCTAGTGTTGAATAGAACTTGTAAATATTTGACAAACACAAAATTAAATTGTTAATTTACTATCTATTTTGTTTCAATTTTTTCCCCCAAATATTTTATATTTGTATTATATTCCATATCACAACAAAAATATTTCTTTTTTACATAACCATGTTAAGAAATATGATATATTAATACATGTTGATATGTCACTAAATGATAGGTGATAATGTTTATTCAAGAAAAAGTATGGAGAACATATATAAGTACTTTAATTATTTGTAAAGGCATCCAGCATTGTATTAACAGAGTTTATTGCTGGATAAAATAACTAATTTTACAAAGGACACTGAAATACTGATATCACTATTTTGGATCTATGGTAAACCTCAATGTTTAGCTGTTTTGTCTTAATGAATTTATAATTTGAAATGAAAACAAACATTGCGAGACTTCGTATATTTTATATATTTGCATTATATTTATTTAATAATAAAAAATACAAATATAGTTCAAGGTGAATAAAAGGAACAGGCACTGTCGAATTGAAAAACGACCTTTCGCACAGAAACTGGGTCACGCCCTATTTGACGTAAGCTATATGTCACACGTGACACCGTCAATATCTCATTTGTGAAATTGAGTGCGTGTTGACGAATGGAGGTTGTCTACTGACTTATTTAGCAACCCCTGTTTAACAGTGAAGAAGAACCGTCAATGCTGCTCAACAATTCTTAATTCTTATGATTGTTTTTATAGTTATTACACTGAGATCATATAATTTTAAGACTTCTTTATTATTGAGCCAGTGAGAATATAAAACAGTATTGAATGTCGACCGTAATTAAGTCTTTAAGTTTAAGTATGTATAAATATGACGTATTATGTCCTCGACTGTATCGTTTGTACACATTAGTCTCTGATCTATGTCTTCATAAAAAATGAAAACTTTACTGCATATAAATCCATGTGAATAATCGATGTTGTGTTTACAGGTATGAGCGTCTATTGAGGCGCGCGCGCAGCGAAGATCTGAGCGAAGTGTCGGGCATTGGATGCCTGTACCAAAGCGGCGTGGACCGCCTCGGGCGGCCCGTCGTCATCTTTATTGGAAAATGGTTTCCCATTGCGGATATTGATTTAGATAAGGTAATAAATTGTTAAGATTTCCTCCATTTTTAATGTAAAGAATAAATTTTTCTCGGTTTATCGTCTCTTAAAGGTCGCACGTCAAATAAATCATATACTTATCATTTTCCTTGTCTTGTATGTTCGTAGATTGATGCGCACATTGTTTAAATACCTTTTGTTTCATTACAGGCACTGCTGTACCTGATAAAGTTGCTGGATCCGATAGTTCGCGGTGATTATGTGATCGCGTACTTCCACACCTTGGCCTCATCCGCCAATCACCCACCCTTCTCTTGGCTGAAGGAGGTCTACACGGTGCTGCCTTACAAGTCAGTCATTCAATGCTTTCAGTTGTTCAGTCCGTTTATAAAACAGACCTTTGACATATTAGTACCCACAAGAACAAATAACTGTTAATAAAAGAAAATATTGTCACGTTCCTGATAAAGTTTGTTGTTTTGATACGCATTACACACAAATATCCTGGTTCTGCGGGGGGGATGAAGCTAAGAAAATACTGCAGATTTATTTATTTTTGTCCGTTTTAAATTAATATTATAATTTTTGCTTGCTTATTGATTCAAAATCCAGAATGGTAAAGGTGTGATGCTTAATTTATTTATTTCCATGTGTATTATATCAATAATTCGCGCTCAATCACATATGTGTAATTGTTACGAGAGTTTGTATTGAAATTCAATGAAATTAATTTCAGATACAAGAAGAACTTGAAGGCGTTTTATATCGTGCACCCCACTTTTTGGACAAAAGTAAGTAGGGGAGAGTCGTTTCTCATCCTGTGTTCTAGACATTATATAAAAGAGCAGCTATCGAGTTTTCTTGCCGGTTCTTCTCGGTAGATGACTGCCTTCCGAACCGGTGGTAGTGTAAAAATTGACGATTCAAAAGTGTCTTTATAAAGACCTACTTGAATAAAGATATTTTAAGTTTGAGTTTATCTCTCGAAGTATGCTTGTATTGTATTGTATTGGCGATATAAAGGCGAAGAGTTTGTTGCAAGTGCTCCTCTCATTAGGCAGTACATGTAGAGTCAATTTATTTTGCAATTTGTACTTGGGGATGGTTAGCGTGAAGTGGGGGTGGGGACGAGAAGGTCACATTGGACGATTGGGTCGGCACTGGTGTTTTGGACAGTGCAGAGGAAGGTCGACGCTCCGCGCTAAACATCCCGCGTTCTTGGAACGTCTGATCGTGCTCTGATCTTTAGCATCCTGGGTGGATTTGTGATCGGGAGTTCGTTGGCCGGTGAATGGACAATTGACAAAGGTTTTGTGACTCTCCGTTATATAGTCTTTGTTTTTTTTGACGATTCATAAGTGTACCGTAGTTACCTATGTGACTAGAGATAATTTGATTTATCCCTTGCAGATGATGACGTGGTGGTTCACGACGTTCATGGCCCCGGCCATCAAGGCGAAGGTGCACAACCTTCCCGGTGTCGAGTACCTCTACAGCGTCATGCAGCCGCACCAGCTCGACGTGCCCGCGTTCGTCACTGAGTACGATATGACGGTACGCGATATTTATGTTCGGTTCATGGAACCTCATGACGTCAGAGACAAGGTGTATGTGTGTGAAAGAGATAGCAAGATATATCTCATAATAATGCTTTTTGTTTTTTCAGATAAACGGCATCCATTACTTCCAACCGGAGACGAATAACACGTAACTCAACGGGCGACGTCGCGTGAACACTGACTTAAATATTTCAGACTCAATACTATCAGTAGCTATTTCTATTGTCTATGCAATGACTTCTTTCATATCTATAATCTTGCTCTGAAACCAAATGCAGATACCACCTTCATTTCTGAAATTCTATATTAAAGGCCGAGTCTAACCGTCGGGTTAAAAGCCCCGGTTATGGTAGATCAACACTTGGAAGCGATTCCGAGATAAAAACTTTTGTATTAATATTATAGTATACACTGCCATATTTTGTTAGCGATTTTCTGAAAATTGGAAAACATTTGGTTCTTTAATGTTGCCAGTCACCAACGCGTTGCTGATTCATGACATTTGGCCTACAAATTTGTTATTCCACGTTAATATTAACTTGTAGTATTATACATTAGGTTTATATTAAGTGCATTTTTATGTTTAGCCGATTTAATATCAGCCTGCAGTCGAGTTGTTGATGACAGGCAACAATTTGAATTGTCCCTGAGTAATATTGCTGAAAGTTTTATTTTAAATTATGTTGTACCGAGCAATAAATGTCTGTCGATAGGATAATTTCTTATAAGGTGCTGACACATTATTTGTAGAATGCGTTTTGAGTGAGAGTTTAAAAAAATATAGCAATTCTTCTATTAAATAAAAATATTGCACTCATTGGCTTTCAAAGCTTGAAAGCTTCTTTTAGGATTTCATGCAAATTCATTTTAATCTTTGCTCATAGAAAACATAAAATATTTTTATATCCATCCAACTTTGAGACAATTTTTGAATATCCGTTTATAAATATAATCAAATTATGTGCCACCGTTTCTCAAATAAATGTAAACTAGCAATGTGTTTGCTGATTTTAAAATCCTATGGAGACCAATTTGTATGTTTGTTTGTTTAGGTGAATGAGAGTTTTATATTGTGTGTTTAATCGGTAAGTTTGTAATGGCCTTAGATGTGTGCAAGACAGAGCTTTCTTGAAGTGTTGTTGAAATGTATAAAATCAAATGCTTAAGTTTCTCTATCGAATGACATGAGCCACTGAAGATTGTCGTCTTTGGAACTGTCAATTTTGAGTAGCTGTCAGATTGCAATAGCCTTTGGCAACTCAAATTGTGTCAAGTTGTTACATTTTTTATTCAAATAAGCGAGCATATTGTGTAATTATATTGCTGATTGCTAATGTATAGAGAAAATATGTGATCAAGATTGGTTAAGTTTCATATTTTATAATTCTAGTGTTGAATAGAACTTGTAAATATTTGACAAACACAAAATTAAATTGTTAATTTACTATCTATTTTGTTTCAATTTTTTCCCCCAAATATTTTATATTTGTATTATATTCCATATCACAACAAAAATATTTCTTTTTTACATAACCATGTTAAGAAATATGATATATTAATACATGTTGATATGTCACTAAATGATAGGTGATAATGTTTATTCAAGAAAAAGTATGGAGAACATATATAAGTACTTTAATTATTTGTAAAGGCATCCAGCATTGTATTTACAGAATTTATTGCTAGATAAAATAACTAATTTTACAAAGGACACTGAAATACTGATATCACTATTTTGGATCTATGGTAAACCTCAATGTTTAGCTGTTTTGTCTTAATGAATTTATAATTTGAAATGAAAACAAACATTGCGAGACTTCGTATATTTTATATATTTGCATTATATTTATTTAATAATAAAAAATACAAATATAGTTCAAGGTGAATAAAAGGAACAGGCACTGTCGAATTGAAAAACGACCTTTCGCACAGAAACTGGGTCACGCCCTATTTGACGTAAGCTATATGTCACACGTGACACCGTCAATATCTCATTTGTGAAATTGAGTGCGTGTTGACGAATGGAGGTTGTCTACTGACTTATTTAGCAACCCCTGTTTAACAGTGAAGAAGAACCGTCAATGCTGCTCAACAATTCTTAATTCTTATGATTGTTTTTATAGTTATTACACTGAGATCATATAATTTTAAGACTTCTTTATTATTGAGCCAGTGAGAATATAAAACAGTATTGAATGTCGACCGTAATTAAGTCTTTAAGTTTAAGTATGTATAAATATGACGTATTATGTCCTCGACTGTATCGTTTGTACACATTAGTCTCTGATCTATGTCTTCATAAAAAATGAAAACTTTACTGCATATAAATCCATGTGAATAATCGATGTTGTGTTTACAGGTATGAGCGTCTATTGAGGCGCGCGCGCAGCGAAGATCTGAGCGAAGTGTCGGGCATTGGATGCCTGTACCAAAGCGGCGTGGACCGCCTCGGGCGGCCCGTCGTCATCTTTATTGGAAAATGGTTTCCCATTGCGGATATTGATTTAGATAAGGTAATAAATTGTTAAGATTTCCTCCATTTTTAATGTAAAGAATAAATTTTTCTCGGTTTATCGTCTCTTAAAGGTCGCACGTCAAATAAATCATATACTTATCATTTTCCTTGTCTTGTATGTTCGTAGATTGATGCGCACATTGTTTAAATACCTTTTGTTTCATTACAGGCACTGCTGTACCTGATAAAGTTGCTGGATCCGATAGTCCGCGGTGATTATGTGATCGCGTACTTCCACACCTTGGCCTCATCCGCCAATCACCCACCCTTCTCTTGGCTGAAGGAGGTCTACACGGTGCTGCCTTACAAGTCAGTCATTCAATGCTTTCAGTTGTTCAGTCCGTTTATAAAACAGACCTTTGACATATTAGTACCCACAAGAACAAATAACTGTTAATAAAAGAAAATATTGTCACGTTCGTGATAAAGTTTGCTGTTTTGATACGCATTACACACAAATATCCTGGTTCTGCGGGGGGGATGAAGCTAAGAAAATACTGCAGATTTATTTATTTTTGTCCGTTTTAAATTAATATTATAATTTTTGCTTGCTTATTGATTCAAAATCCAGAATGGTAAAGGTGTGATGGTGATGCTTAATTTATTTATTTCCATGTGTATTATATCAATAATTCGCGCTCAATCACATATGTGTAATTGTTACGAGAGTTTGTATTGAAATTCAATGAAATTAATTTCAGATACAAGAAGAACTTGAAGGCGTTTTATATCGTGCACCCCACTTTTTGGACAAAAGTAAGTAGGGGAGAGTCGTTTCTCATCCTGTGTTCTAGACATTATATAAAAGAGCAGCTATCGAGTTTTCTTGCCGGTTCTTCTCGGTAGATGACTGCCTTCCGAACCGGTGGTAGTGTAAAAATTGACGATTCAAAAGTGTCTTTATAAAGACCTACTTGAATAAAGATATTTTGAGTTTGAGTTTATCTCTCGAAGTATGCTTGTATTGTATTGTATTGGCGATATAAAGGCGAAGAGTTTGTTGCAAGTGCTCCTCTCATTAGGCAGTACATGTAGAGTCAATTTATTTTGCAATTTGTACTTGGGGATGGTTAGCGTGAAGTGGGGGTGGGGACGAGAAGGTCACATTGGACGATTGGGTCGGCACTGGTGTTTTGGACAGTGCAGAGGAAGGTCGACGCTCCGCGCTAAACATCCCGCGTTCTTGGAACGTCTGATCGTGCTCTGATCTTTAGCATCCTGGGTGGATTTGTGATCGGGAGTTCGTTGGCCGGTGAATGGACAATTGACAAAGGTTTTGTGACTCTCCGTTATATAGTCTTTGTTTTTTTTGACGATTCATAAGTGTACCGTAGTTACCTATGTGACTAGAGATAATTTGATTTATCCCTTGCAGATGATGACGTGGTGGTTCACGACGTTCATGGCCCCGGCCATCAAGGCGAAGGTGCACAACCTTCCCGGTGTCGAGTACCTCTACAGCGTCATGCAGCCGCACCAGCTCGACGTGCCCGCGTTCGTCACTGAGTACGATATGACGGTACGCGATATTTATGTTCGGTTCATGGAACCTCATGACGTCAGAGACAAGGTGTATGTGTGTGAAAGAGATAGCAAGATATATCTCATAATAATGCTTTTTGTTTTTTCAGATAAACGGCATCCATTACTTCCAACCGGAGACGAATAACACGTAACTCAACGGGCGACGTCGCGTGAACACTGACTTAAATATTTCAGACTCAATACTATCAGTAGCTATTTCTATTGTCTATGCAATGACTTCTTTCATATCTATAATCTTGCTCTGAAACCAAATGCAGATACCACCTTCATTTCTGAAATTCTATATTAAAGGCCGAGTCTAACCGTCGGGTTAAAAGCCCCGGTTATGGTAGATCAACACTTGGAAGCGATTCCGAGATAAAAACTTTTGTATTAATATTATAGTATACACTGCCATATTTTGTTAGCGATTTTCTGAAAATTGGAAAACATTTGGTTCTTTAATGTTGCCAGTCACCAACGCGTTGCTGATTCATGACATTTGGCCTACAAATTTGTTATTCCACGTTAATATTAACTTGTAGTATTATACATTAGGTTTATATTAAGTGCATTTTTATGTTTAGCCGATTTAATATCAGCCTGCAGTCGAGTTGTTGATGACAGGCAACAATTTGAATTGTCCCTGAGTAATATTGCTGAAAGTTTTATTTTAAATTATGTTGTACCGAGCAATAAATGTCTGTCGATAGGATAATTTCTTATAAGGTGCTGACACATTATTTGTAGAATGCGTTTTGAGTGAGAGTTTAAAAAAATATAGCAATTCTTCTATTAAATAAAAATATTGCACTCATTGGCTTTCAAAGCTTGAAAGCTTCTTTTAGGATTTCATGCAAATTCATTTTAATCTTTGCTCATAGAAAACATAAAATATTTTTATATCCATCCAACTTTGAGACAATTTTTGAATATCCGTTTATAAATATAATAAAATTATGTGCCACCGTTTCTCAAATAAATGTTAACTAGCAATGTGTTTGCTGATTTTAAAATCCAAACGTATGGAGACCAATTTGTATGTTTGTTTGTTTAGGTGAATGAGAGTTTTATATTGTGTGTTTAATCGGTAAGTTTGTAATGGCCTTAGATGTGTGCAAGACAGAGCTTTCTTGAAGTGTTGTTGAAATGTATAAAATCAAATGCTTAAGTTTTTCTATCGAATAACATGAGCCACTGAATATTGTCATCTTTGGAACTGTCAATTTTGAGTAGCTGTCAGATCGCAATAGCCTTTGGCAACTCAAATTGTGTCAAGTTGTTACATTTTTTATTCAAATAAGCGAGCATATTGTGTAATTATATTGCTGATTGCTAATGTATAGAGAAAATATGTGATCAAGATTGGTTAAGTTTCATATTTTATAATTCTAGTGTTGAATAGAACTTGTAAATATTTGACAAACACAAAATTAAATTGTTAATTTACTATCTATTTTGTTTCAATTTTTTCCCCCAAATATTTTATATTTGTATTATATTCCATATCACAACAAAAATATTTCTTTTTTACATAACCATGTTAAGAAATATGATATATTAATACATGTTGATATGTCACTAAATGATAGGTGATAATGTTTATTCAAGAAAAAGTATGGAGAACATATATAAGTACTTTAATTATTTGTAAAGGCATCCAGCATTGTATTTACAGAATTTATTGCTAGATAAAATAACTAATTTTACAAAGGACACTGAAATACTGATATCACTATTTTGGATCTATGGTAAACCTCAATGTTTAGCTGTTTTGTCTTAATGAATTTATAATTTGAAATGAAAACAAACATTGCGAGACTTCGTATATTTTATATATTTGCATTATATTTATTTAATAATAAAAAATACAAATATAGTTCAAGGTGAATAAAAGGAACAGGCACTGTCGAATTGAAAAACGACCTTTCGCACAGAAACTGGGTCACGCCCTATTTGACGTAAGCTATATGTCACACGTGACACCGTCAATATCTCATTTGTGAAATTGAGTGCGTGTTGACGAATGGAGGTTGTCTACTGACTTATTTAGCAACCCCTGTTTAACAGTGAAGAAGAACCGTCAATGCTGCTCAACAATTCTTAATTCTTATGATTGTTTTTATAGTTATTACACTGAGATCATATAATTTTAAGACTTCTTTATTATTGAGCCAGTGAGAATATAAAACAGTATTGAATGTCGACCGTAATTAAGTCTTTAAGTTTAAGTATGTATAAATATGACGTATTATGTCCTCGACTGTATCGTTTGTACACATTAGTCTCTGATCTATGTCTTCATAAAAAATGAAAACTTTACTGCATATAAATCCATGTGAATAATCGATGTTGTGTTTACAGGTATGAGCGTCTATTGAGGCGCGCGCGCAGCGAAGATCTGAGCGAAGTGTCGGGCATTGGATGCCTGTACCAAAGCGGCGTGGACCGCCTCGGGCGGCCCGTCGTCATCTTTATTGGAAAATGGTTTCCCATTGCGGATATTGATTTAGATAAGGTAATAAATTGTTAAGATTTCCTCCATTTTTAATGTAAAGAATAAATTTTTCTCGGTTTATCGTCTCTTAAAGGTCGCACGTCAAATAAATCATATACTTATCATTTTCCTTGTCTTGTATGTTCGTAGATTGATGCGCACATTGTTTAAATACCTTTTGTTTCATTACAGGCACTGCTGTACCTGATAAAGTTGCTGGATCCGATAGTCCGCGGTGATTATGTGATCGCGTACTTCCACACCTTGGCCTCATCCGCCAATCACCCACCCTTCTCTTGGCTGAAGGAGGTCTACACGGTGCTGCCTTACAAGTCAGTCATTCAATGCTTTCAGTTGTTCAGTCCGTTTATAAAACAGACCTTTGACATATTAGTACCCACAAGAACAAATAACTGTTAATAAAAGAAAATATTGTCACGTTCGTGATAAAGTTTGCTGTTTTGATACGCATTACACACAAATATCCTGGTTCTGCGGGGGGGATGAAGCTAAGAAAATACTGCAGATTTATTTATTTTTGTCCGTTTTAAATTAATATTATAATTTTTGCTTGCTTATTGATTCAAAATCCAGAATGGTAAAGGTGTGATGGTGATGCTTAATTTATTTATTTCCATGTGTATTATATCAATAATTCGCGCTCAATCACATATGTGTAATTGTTACGAGAGTTTGTATTGAAATTCAATGAAATTAATTTCAGATACAAGAAGAACTTGAAGGCGTTTTATATCGTGCACCCCACTTTTTGGACAAAAGTAAGTAGGGGAGAGTCGTTTCTCATCCTGTGTTCTAGACATTATATAAAAGAGCAGCTATCGAGTTTTCTTGCCGGTTCTTCTCGGTAGATGACTGCCTTCCGAACCGGTGGTAGTGTAAAAATTGACGATTCAAAAGTGTCTTTATAAAGACCTACTTGAATAAAGATATTTTGAGTTTGAGTTTATCTCTCGAAGTATGCTTGTATTGTATTGTATTGGCGATATAAAGGCGAAGAGTTTGTTGCAAGTGCTCCTCTCATTAGGCAGTACATGTAGAGTCAATTTATTTTGCAATTTGTACTTGGGGATGGTTAGCGTGAAGTGGGGGTGGGGACGAGAAGGTCACATTGGACGATTGGGTCGGCACTGGTGTTTTGGACAGTGCAGAGGAAGGTCGACGCTCCGCGCTAAACATCCCGCGTTCTTGGAACGTCTGATCGTGCTCTGATCTTTAGCATCCTGGGTGGATTTGTGATCGGGAGTTCGTTGGCCGGTGAATGGACAATTGACAAAGGTTTTGTGACTCTCCGTTATATAGTCTTTGTTTTTTTTGACGATTCATAAGTGTACCGTAGTTACCTATGTGACTAGAGATAATTTGATTTATCCCTTGCAGATGATGACGTGGTGGTTCACGACGTTCATGGCCCCGGCCATCAAGGCGAAGGTGCACAACCTTCCCGGTGTCGAGTACCTCTACAGCGTCATGCAGCCGCACCAGCTCGACGTGCCCGCGTTCGTCACTGAGTACGATATGACGGTACGCGATATTTATGTTCGGTTCATGGAACCTCATGACGTCAGAGACAAGGTGTATGTGTGTGAAAGAGATAGCAAGATATATCTCATAATAATGCTTTTTGTTTTTTCAGATAAACGGCATCCATTACTTCCAACCGGAGACGAATAACACGTAACTCAACGGGCGACGTCGCGTGAACACTGACTTAAATATTTCAGACTCAATACTATCAGTAGCTATTTCTATTGTCTATGCAATGACTTCTTTCATATCTATAATCTTGCTCTGAAACCAAATGCAGATACCACCTTCATTTCTGAAATTCTATATTAAAGGCCGAGTCTAACCGTCGGGTTAAAAGCCCCGGTTATGGTAGATCAACACTTGGAAGCGATTCCGAGATAAAAACTTTTGTATTAATATTATAGTATACACTGCCATATTTTGTTAGCGATTTTCTGAAAATTGGAAAACATTTGGTTCTTTAATGTTGCCAGTCACCAACGCGTTGCTGATTCATGACATTTGGCCTACAAATTTGTTATTCCACGTTAATATTAACTTGTAGTATTATACATTAGGTTTATATTAAGTGCATTTTTATGTTTAGCCGATTTAATATCAGCCTGCAGTCGAGTTGTTGATGACAGGCAACAATTTGAATTGTCCCTGAGTAATATTGCTGAAAGTTTTATTTTAAATTATGTTGTACCGAGCAATAAATGTCTGTCGATAGGATAATTTCTTATAAGGTGCTGACACATTATTTGTAGAATGCGTTTTGAGTGAGAGTTTAAAAAAATATAGCAATTCTTCTATTAAATAAAAATATTGCACTCATTGGCTTTCAAAGCTTGAAAGCTTCTTTTAGGATTTCATGCAAATTCATTTTAATCTTTGCTCATAGAAAACATAAAATATTTTTATATCCATCCAACTTTGAGACAATTTTTGAATATCCGTTTATAAATATAATAAAATTATGTGCCACCGTTTCTCAAATAAATGTTAACTAGCAATGTGTTTGCTGATTTTAAAATCCAAACGTATGGAGACCAATTTGTATGTTTGTTTGTTTAGGTGAATGAGAGTTTTATATTGTGTGTTTAATCGGTAAGTTTGTAATGGCCTTAGATGTGTGCAAGACAGAGCTTTCTTGAAGTGTTGTTGAAATGTATAAAATCAAATGCTTAAGTTTTTCTATCGAATAACATGAGCCACTGAATATTGTCATCTTTGGAACTGTCAATTTTGAGTAGCTGTCAGATCGCAATAGCCTTTGGCAACTCAAATTGTGTCAAGTTGTTACATTTTTTATTCAAATAAGCGAGCATATTGTGTAATTATATTGCTGATTGCTAATGTATAGAGAAAATATGTGATCAAGATTGGTTAAGTTTCATATTTTATAATTCTAGTGTTGAATAGAACTTGTAAATATTTGACAAACACAAAATTAAATTGTTAATTTACTATCTATTTTGTTTCAATTTTTTCCCCCAAATATTTTATATTTGTATTATATTCCATATCACAACAAAAATATTTCTTTTTTACATAACCATGTTAAGAAATATGATATATTAATACATGTTGATATGTCACTAAATGATAGGTGATAATGTTTATTCAAGAAAAAGTATGGAGAACATATATAAGTACTTTAATTATTTGTAAAGGCATCCAGCATTGTATTTACAGAATTTATTGCTAGATAAAATAACTAATTTTACAAAGGACACTGAAATACTGATATCACTATTTTGGATCTATGGTAAACCTCAATGTTTAGCTGTTTTGTCTTAATGAATTTATAATTTGAAATGAAAACAAACATTGCGAGACTTCGTATATTTTATATATTTGCATTATATTTATTTAATAATAAAAAATACAAATATAGTTCAAGGTGAATAAAAGGAACAGGCACTGTCGAATTGAAAAACGACCTTTCGCACAGAAACTGGGTCACGCCCTATTTGACGTAAGCTATATGTCACACGTGACACCGTCAATATCTCATTTGTGAAATTGAGTGCGTGTTGACGAATGGAGGTTGTCTACTGACTTATTTAGCAACCCCTGTTTAACAGTGAAGAAGAACCGTCAATGCTGCTCAACAATTCTTAATTCTTATGATTGTTTTTATAGTTATTACACTGAGATCATATAATTTTAAGACTTCTTTATTATTGAGCCAGTGAGAATATAAAACAGTATTGAATGTCGACCGTAATTAAGTCTTTAAGTTTAAGTATGTATAAATATGACGTATTATGTCCTCGACTGTATCGTTTGTACACATTAGTCTCTGATCTATGTCTTCATAAAAAATGAAAACTTTACTGCATATAACTCCATGTGAATAATCGATGTTGTGTTTACAGATATGAGCGTCTATTGAGGCGCGCGCGCAGCGAAGATCTGAGCGAAGTGTCGGGCATTGGATGCCTGTACCAAAGCGGCGTGGACCGTCTCGGGCGGCCCGTCGTCATCTTTATTGGAAAATGGTTTCCCATTGCGGATATTGATTTAGATAAGGTAATAGATTTTTTAAGATTTCCTCCATTTTTAATGTGAAGAATACATTTTTCTCGGTTTATCGTCTCTTAAAGGTCGCACGTCAATTAAATCATATACTTATAATTTTCCTTGTCTTGTATGTTCGTAGATTGATGCGCACATTGTTTAAATACCTTTTGTTTCATTACAGGCACTGCTGTACCTGATAAAGTTGCTGGATCCGATAGTCCGCGGTGATTATGTGATCGCGTACTTCCACACCTTGGCCTCATCCGCCAATCACCCGCCCTTCTCTTGGCTGAAGGAGGTCTACACAGTGCTGCCTTACAAGTCAGTCATTCAATGCTTTCAGTTGTTCAGTCCGTTTATAAAACAGACCTTTAACATATTAGTACCCACAAGAACAAATAACTGTTAATAAAAGAAAATATTGTCACGTTCGTGATAAAGTTTGTTGTTTTGATACGCATTACACACAAATATACTGGTTCTGCGGGGGGATGAAGTTCAGAAAATACTGCAGATTTATTTATTTTTGTCCGTTTTAAATTAATATTATAATTTTTGCTTGCTTATTGATTCAAAATCCAGAATGGTAAAGGTGTGACGCCTAAATCATTTATTTCCATGTGTATTATATCAATAATTCACGCTCAATCACATATGTGTAATTGTTACGAGAGTTTGTATTGAAATTCAATGAAATTAATTTCAGATACAAGAAGAACTTGAAGGCGTTTTATATCGTGCACCCCACTTTTTGGACAAAAGTAAGTAGGGGAGAGTCGTTTCTCATCCTGTGTTCTAGACATTATATAAAAGAGCAGCTATCGAGTTTCTTGCCGGTTCTTCTCGGTAGATGACTGCCTTCCGGACCGGTGGTAGTGTAAAAATTGACGATTCAAAAGTGTCTTTATAAAGACCTACTTGAATAAAGATATTTTGACTTTGAGTTTATCTCTCGAAGTATGCTTGTATTGTATTGTATTGGCGATAAAAAGGCGGAGAGTTTGTTGCCAGTGCTCCTCTCATTAGGCAGTACATGTAGAGTCAATTTATTTTGCAATTTGTACTTGGGGATGGTTAGCGTGGAGTGGGGGTGGGGACGAGAAGGTCACATTGGACGATTGGGTCGGCACTGGTGTTTTGGACAGTGCAGAGGAAGGTCGACGCTCCGCGCTAAACATCCCGCGTTCTTGGAACGTCTGATCGTGCTCTGATCTTTAGCATCCTGGGTGGATTTGTGATCGGGAGTTCGTTGGCCGGTGAATGGATAATTGACAAAGGTTTTGTGACTCTCCGTTATATAGTCTTTGCTTTTTTGACGATTCATAAGTGTACCGTAGTTACCTATGTGACTAGAGATAATTTGATTTATCCCTTGCAGATGATGACGTGGTGGTTCACGACGTTCATGGCCCCGGCCATCAAGGCGAAGGTGCACAACCTTCCCGGTGTCGAGTACCTCTACAGCGTCATGCAGCCGCACCAGCTCGACGTGCCCGCCTTCGTCACTGAGTACGATATGACGGTACGCGATATTTATGTTCGGTTCATGGAACCTCATGACGTCAGAGACAAGGTGTATGTGTGTGAAAGAGATAGCAAGATATATCTCATAATAATGCTTTTTCGTTTTTCAGATAAACGGCATCCATTACTTCCAACCGGAGACGAATAACACGTAACTCAACGGGCGACGTCGCGTGAACACTGACTTAAATATTTCAGACTCAATACTATCAGTAGCTATTTCTATTGTCTATGCAATGACTTCTTTCATATCTATAATCTTGCTCTGAAACCAAATGCAGATACCACCTTCATTTCTGAAATTCTATATTAAAGGCCGAGTCTAACCGTCGGGTTAAAAGCCCCGGTTATGGTAGATCAACACTTGGAAGCGATTCCGAGATAAAAACTTTTGTATTAATATTATAGTATACACTGCCATATTTTGTTAGCGATTTTCTGAAAATTGGAAAACATTTGGTCCGAGTATTTTCTTTAATGTTGCCAGTCACCAACGCGTTGCTAATTCATGACATTTGGCCTACAAATTTGTTATTCCACGTTAATATTAACTTGTAGTATTATACATTAGGTTTATATTAAGTGCATTTTTATGTTCAGCCGATTTAATATCAGCCTGCAGTCGAGTTCTTGATGACAGGCAACAATTTGAATTGTCCCTGAGTAATATTGCTGAAAGTTTTATTTTAAATTATGTTGTACCGAGCAATAAATGTCTGTCGATAGGATAATTTCTTATAAGGTGCTGACACATTATTTGTAGAATGCGTTTTGAGTGAGAGTTTAAAAAAATGTAGCAATTCTTCTATTAAATAAAAATATTGCACTCATTGGCTTTCAAAGCTTGAAAGCTTCTTTTAGGATTTCATGCAAATTCATTTTAATCTTTGCTCATAGAAAACATAAAATATTTTGATATCCATCCAACTTTGAGACAATTTTTGAATATCCGTTTATAAATATAATCAAATTATAAGCCACCGTTTCTCAAATAAATGTAAACTAGCAATGTGTTTGCTGATTTTAAAATCCTATGGAGACCAATTTGTATGTTTCTTTGTTTAGGTGAATGAGAGTTTTATATTGTGTGTTTAATCGGTAAGTTTGTAATGGCCTTAGATGTGTGCAAGACAGAGCTTTCTTGAAGTGTTGTTGAAATGTATAAAATCAAATGCTTAAGTTTTTCTATCGAATGACATGAGTCACTGAAGATTGTCGTCTTTGGAACTGTCAATTTTGAGTAGCTGTCAGATCGCAATAGCCTTTGGCAACTCAAATTGTGTCAAGTTGTTACATTTTTTATTCAAATAAGCGAGCATATTGTGTAATTATATTGCTGATTGCTAATGTATAGAGAAAATATGTGATCAAGATTGGTTAAGTTTCATATTTTATAATTCTAGTGTTGAATAGAACTTGTAAATATTTGACAAACACAAAATTAAATTGTTAATTTACTATCTATTTTGTTTCAATTTTTTCCCCCAAATATTTTATATTTGTATTATATTCCATATCACAACAAAAATATTTCTTTTTTACATAACCATGTTAAGAAATATGATATATTAATACATGTTGATATGTCACTAAATGATAGGTGATAATGTTTATTCAAGAAAAAGTATGGAGAACATATATAAGTACTTTAATTATTTGTAAAGGCATCCAGCATTGTATTTACAGAATTTATTGCTAGATAAAATAACTAATTTTACAAAGGACACTGAAATACTGATATCACTATTTTGGATCTATGGTAAACCTCAATGTTTAGCTGTTTTGTCTTAATGAATTTGAAAAGAACAACTCCAAAAACCAAATATGATATTTAATTAATACTGTTGATGGCTGGCATAAATTAATAAACACTTATCAAACCTAAATAAATATTTTACTTGGAAACATGTAATTTATTCATTACATTAACAAAGAAGTTCAGAAACTTATATTTATGAGCTACAGACATCATTGTCACTTTAATTACAGTCATTACATTTGATAACAGATATCCACCGAGAGCACCAAGATAGCAGGGTATAGGCCACTGTTGCCAAGGTGTGTTCCAGTCCAAGGGTATCACAACTGCCCCAAGCCAGGCTCCGCATGTACATAGCAATGCGTTGTTCACCAACATTGCAATAATAGTATCTTTTGAAAAATTTCTTACTCCAAACAAAAGTTGCATTGCCATTTCGACACCCGAGTGTGTCACTAAGGGGAACACTGTCAATAGTGTAAGTAAACTGGATAACATTAAAGTCTCTTCGTGTTGGTCTAAAGCAGGTGCTCCAAACAAGATTATTCCGACGAAAAAACAAAACGTAACACCTAGTAAAAAGCCAAACACCTTCAAAATGTCACTTGCTCTGGCCTTCGTTTTATTCTTTTTGGTTTGGATGTCATTGTTGGAACACAGATAGAATGATTTTATTAGTTCAGCTATGAATATCAGAACCAAAATATAAAAGGATGATCCACTTCCAACAGAATACAATACACCTTTATAAGAGATAACACTTACTATGCTCGGTAAATAAATGCATGTCAGTAAACTGGATACTGTTACGCGTCTTAATTCAAGTTGGTTATGTAACGTAAACATTTTGTGTATTTACTTCAAAAATATTCAACTTTTAAAGAAATAACGAATCACTAATGAAAAAATAAATTTTGAAATTGCCAAGGCCGACTCATGTCTGATATGATTTTAATTGACAATTGACGTTACCACTTTGATGTTAAATGTCAACACGTATGAGCCGATACTTGTACGCTGTGACTCTTGCTAGATTGTAGATAGTACAATGTCTCTCATTTATATAGAAACTTGTATAAATTAGTTAATTTGTACATTTTATTTCTCACAAATTATATTATTGTAAGACTAAGACATTTTATAGGTTTGTAAATGCGTATTTAATACTCATATTATATACGCAAATGAGAATAGTTGTTGGTATGATTATTTCAATTTGTGCACAATCAGCTGATTGTCAAATTAATGATTTACTACAAAAGTTGCCATGGAATAATAATCAAGTTAGAATTTTAAAAATGAAGAAGCATAATTCATATAAGAATATGTTTAATTTACAAAAAAAATGTATAAATCAAATATGGTGAAAAATATATTTCTCGTGGCAGCAATCGGAAACAGCGATATTTAAAAAAATATTTTGACATTTGCAGTCAATGTACAGTAGCAACATTGTTAGAAATGAATCAAAATAAAAATTGTACGTGGAGTTGAAGTTTACAATCATTTAGTCGACCGTAATCGATATGACGACACCGATCTTATAAATGAAGCCCGCAGCGTGTTGAAACATCAGTATAATCTCAAATCTTCGTGGCGTTCGGCTACAGTGCGAGCCAACGTTCTACGAAATCTCTAAACAATTAGTGACCCCACCGTAATTTGTGTGATAAGTGTTACGAGCGAGTGTCATTGATTATATAAAATGCCTTGTCCATTCATGGGTTCGCTAAACCAAGCCTTTGTAAGAAATTATGGCAGCGTACTGATGAAACAGTACGGCAACTTTTGCCCAATAATTTCAAGAAATTTCCGCACTCTGGGTCAAGACGAAACGAAATGTCCTTTCATTCAAAACAACAACACGGTCGTTGCGGATGCTCCCAAGGAAATGACCGAAGACATTGTGGAAAACGCACGCCCCTACTCCTACGATAAGTTCTTCAATGAGCAGATCAGCGCAAAGAAAAGGGACTACTCTTACCGTGTCTTCAGGAAAGTGTCCCGGTTAGCGGCAGATGGTATTTACCCGCAGGCTTTGGAAGGCGTCGATAACCGCCGGGTGACTGTGTGGTGCGCCAACGACTACCTGGGCACTTCACGACATCCCACTGTACAGGATGCTGCAATTTCAGCCATTAAGTCTTACGGAACAGGAGCTGGTGGAACCCGCAACATTGCTGGTAACTCCCAAATGACTGAAAAGCTAGAAATAGAGATAGCTAAGCTTCATAAAAAGCCTGCAGCGCTCATATTCAGCTCATGTTTTGTTGCCAATGATGCAACATTATCTACATTAGCTAAGATTCTTCCTGGCTGCGTTTTGTATTCAGATGCAGGTAACCACGCTTCTATGATACAGGGAATAAGGAACAGTAGGGCCCCAAAGCACATATTCAGGCACAATGACCCCAACCATTTGAAAGAAGTTCTCTCTAAATCACCTGAAGGTGTTCCAAAACTAGTCATTTTTGAGACTGTTCACTCAATGAGCGGAGCCATCTGTCCCTTAGAGGAAATGTGTAAAATTGCTCATGATTATGGAGCATTAACATTTGTAGATGAAGTTCATGCGGTCGGCTTGTATGGGAAACATGGAGCTGGTATCGGAGAGGAAAGGGGCATTGAGCATATGATTGATATAGTTTCTGGTACTTTGGGTAAGGCATATGGGAATGTCGGGGGCTACATAGCAGGATCAGCATTACTGGTAGACACTGTACGGTCTTTAGCACCGGGCTTCATCTTCACTACTGCCCTTCCACCACCGGTGTTAGCAGGCTCACTCGCAGCCATTAGACTTCTGGCTGGAGAGGAAGGAAGGAGTTTGCGAGCCAAACACCAGGCAATAGTTCGCTATTTGAAACTGTCATTACTCGTCGCGGGACTTCCGCAGATGCCTTCCGTGAGCCACATTGTCCCAGTGCCAATTACCGGCGCTGACAAAGTGGCCCTAGTCGCGGAATCGCTCATGAAGAGGGGACATTACGTGCAGGCAATCAACTATCCCACGGTTGCGCGGGGCGCCGAGCGGCTCCGCTTCGCCCCCGGGCCCTACCACACGCCCGAAATGATTGACAACCTGATCACTGCCCTGATCGAATCATTCCATGAAAACAATATAAGCTTCAATCAATTCTTGGTGAACGGAACTTGCCGCGAATGCAGCATGGAGTACAAGTTCGATATGCCCTACGAGGAGACCTACAAGTATCCAATGATCGCCGCATAACGCTTCACACCCGCCATCATGACAAAATGTTAAATATTGTATAGTTTATTTGAGAATTTTATTTATGGTTCACGGTTTTAATGTTAGGGGTAATAAAATACTGGTGTCGCATATGCTGTATTATTTAATCCCAATATTTGATGACGCCGTCCCAGCCCGCTGTCAGTAGTCTGCTAGGCTCGTGGGGATGCCAAAGGCTCGCTATACAAACACCGTCGTGGGCTTTCCATTTCTTATAGAGCTTCGTTGTCTTCCAATCCCAAATGTAACATTTGCCGTCAGCGTCCCCAGACACGAGGTAACTGTAATAAAATAACACATAGCTAAATAAAATTTCGCACATTAATTACTTCATGAGTAATTTAGTGCTACAATAAAACTTGAATGCACGATATTACAATTCTGTGACCTCTGTGTTAACGTCAGTATTGTAATTATAAAATATATTTTAATCTATAATCGTTTTTTGTTATTTTATTTCGATAACTTCTAAGTAAACAGCATTCATAAAACTTGGCACTCTAGATTGTTATGCTATCTCAATCAAAAACCACGACGATTGATTTACAATTCAGTTTGTATTGAATATCTAAATACAATTAGGAATAACAGGCTTTATAAAATATTAATATGAATAATTCAAATACTTAATTTGTATGAAAATTAACCTTGGACTGCGTTCGCACTGTATTTAACGAAAAAGGTCAACAAAAAAATGAACACTTTGATATATTCTGAAGGAGATTTGGTACGTACATTTGAAAGTCAATTTTATCTTATACAGAAACCGTTGACAGACTCAAAATATACGCAACATTTGAATTTGGAATAAATAAATAAAAGCTACTAGCGTGGATAATGTAGGTAGGTAATGTTTTGTTTATTTCATTGATTTGTATACAAATGAATATTTATAGAAACAAACATCAAAAATAATCTTATTCATATAGGTAACATTCTTGTTATTCTTATTGTGGACTTAACAAAAATAAATTAACCGTCGGTTCTCAAAACGAGGGTGTAGAGGGGACTAGAAGAACTGACAAGAAAATCTAAACCAGTTCTATTGAGCATGTATCTGTTCGCACAGACGTGTTAGTCTTATAAGCGACCGTAGTTCGGACCCAAGAGTAGAACCAGTAGAACCGATCAGACTACAAGATACCAAAGGCTAACCTGTATTACAAATCAGACATAAGATAAATCCTAAACACGAAAAAAATGGTGAGAGTTTTTAAACGTATTTAAGAAGAGATTTTTTTAATATAGTTCACATGTATTAAGTTGGTTAGTTGAACATATAATTAAGGCCTGATTGATTTTTTTTTTAAACTAACCATACTCAAGATGTTATTAAAAATAATTAAACGTCACATACTAAACTTATACTAAACATATGTAAACTAAACTTTGTATGCACTCATTTTGTGGAGCTTCAGGATTAAGGTTATTCGTCAAGAAGCCTCATTGATTGAGGTATCAAATTTTCTATAAATAAAAACCAAATAGCCTTACACCGTTAACTAACGAATTCATTCATCTTTTGTCGGGTGTTATGTAGAGGTAACGTGTAGTGAGGCATCATTAACACCGCATCCGAACTGAATGAATATTCAATGAGACGCCATCTATTTAAACCTATAAACTACTAATAATAGCTACAAATATTTGGTCACGCGATTCTAGATGGATACGGTAAAGTGCCAATATTATTAATAGCATAAAGCGAACGATTATGCAATCTAACGTCAACACTGCATTTCGTAATTAATTTCGTTAAATATTATTAAAATTAAATTATAATAAGTTTCAATATAATACGATTAAATATTGATAATTGTACGAATTAACTGACACACGCCGTTAGATTATCTCGTTTCCGTCAGCGTGTAATCGAAAAGTGACAGAATTTACCATTTCAATTACTTATATGTTCTTACTATACCGTAAACGAATATTTAGAGGACAAAGATCCCTTTAATGTGTCGTCAATTGGCTTACAATGCTTGGTTATTTTAATTGTAAGTGACGTAATTTCGTATTAAATGTTTATTTTAATAGAGCAGCTAACGAGTTTCTTGCCGGTCATTCTCGGTGGGTATCTGCAATCCGAACCAGTGGTAGTGTAAAAATTGAAAATTCAAAAGTGTCTTTATAAACACCTTCTTGAACAAAGACATTTTGAGTTTGAGTTTATGAACAAAATGTAGCAGGCTAAACATGACCACTGACAGATAATAATGCTAACATTTAATGCGATACTGAAGTCTTATTGGGATGTGCTCCCTTGAAAACATTATCCTGTGTATTATTCAGCAAGAGTGGCCTACCGCTCATTGTCAACTGAATTATTAGTCTATTGTTTTAAGGCCGTTAGCACTAAAGGGAATGTCAGTGTTACAAAACATTTACGTCACCAGTGTCGTCAGCTAGTTTTATAAACCGTTTTTTGATAACCGAGACGGGAATGCCGTACGCATTGAAAACAATCTATAACTTATGACTTAAATCACACCAGGCATTCTCTGCTACTCAAGAGATCGAGGTGTGCAATAACTATTAAAAAAACCAGGACTTTCCCCATAAGAAGGCATGAAGTCGCGTTTGTATTCTACATTTCTTCTTCATTTAGACAGGCAAATGAACCGAGAAAGCCTAGTTTGGATATTGTGTGGCCTATTAAAACTTAAAATTGTCGAACAAAATAAGCTAGTACAATTTTCGCTTATCTTGAAAAATCGGTTAAATTCCGATTTCTCACAAAGAACCGTGTTTTTATGAAGACCGAACCGTGATAAAGAAATTTTACTAAAATTATTTGTGTTGCTTTTTTCACGATCTGCAATTAAGTTCTCAATTTTCCACGTATTGTTGATCGTTGTTAGGATATCGACGGAAAAATCCAAGAAAATTGTAAAAAAAGCCGTAGTTTCTAATCGCTTTGCACCGCACAAATGAGCATCCGCTATCGAGTACAAAATCAACTTTCGTTACATCACCACAGTACGGTAACAACTTTTACGTCCAATAGACTAGACATAACCTGAGTTTTATTTTAAAGTTGTACGTACATAAGCCATTTCATGAACCGGTGAAATACCTATGTACCATAAATGCTTACAGTAGTCATCCATAACCAATATCTTTAATATGATTTAAGCCATGTCACGTTTATAACGTCAGAGCTGTGAGTTTTCCTGTTGAGTTATTACTATTGGTGATCCCAAGCGTAATACTTCGCATCGGATATCCTTATTAAATAAATAATTAAACGGTCAATTTACTATTGATCCTTATAACTTACTAAATCTTCACAGAATTATTAGTGCAGTCCTTTTCAAAAAATATATACTTAAATCTACGGGATAGTCTATAAGAAATTAGAAATTAACAATATATAAGCGAAGAGAAATTGAGACGAACTGTCAAGAACCATTTGCTAAAAGTCAGGCCTTTTAATACACTGTTAGCCCTATTCCTGAATGAAGCAATATCACTCAAGTAAAAAGTATTATGTACTATTAACGTACGTATAATAAAAAAATATATAACAAAAATGTCTCTCAGATACCGAAGAATCTTCGAGTATTAAATTTTTCTATACTACCTACTCCATTTTTACAGGAGATATTGGCTTATAATGTCATTATAAAATGTGCCTGGAACGTTGTACGGTGGAAGTGATTGAAGTAATATTTCGCATTGTTGCATAATATTCTTGTTAGTCTTCGAATATTTTTGACAGGGTTAGGTTAGGTTAAATGATAGTGGAAGTGTATAATATTAAAATGAAATTAATTAACTGTTCTGTGTTTATTGTTGTATATGGCTTTGGCATTAAATAATATATTAAGTTATCAATTGAACATCCGTATGTATGTAAATAATCAAGATTTCAATTAGTCACACTCAAAGTTATCTTATCTCTGGCAAACAATTTTAATAAAGTCAAATATATAAAGGGCATCATATTATTTGAAAAAAAAAAAGTGCAGCGAGATTTTACCGCTTCTTCTCGGTAGGTAGCTTCCGAACCGGTGGTAATGTCACTTCCTAGTGGGAGTGTCAAACTGTTGCCTTCGGACTTCAGTCGAATGGGCAGGCACGACCGGGGCAGTACCACTGTCTTACTGAAGACCGGCGTGAAGCGGTACAATGGGCTTCACCTGTTGTATTTGCGTTTCGTCCGGTGATTGAGATTCCCGGAGCCCATCCCTCTTCCCCTACCCAAATTAAATAATGAAGGTGCAGAACAAAAAGAAACTACCCCAGGGAGGTACCACCCGTGTCAGCGGTGGAGAATCCTCCTCTGGGCGTCCACCAACGGGAAGTTCAACACCCGCTGATGGCCGCACAGGCTGCCCTTCGTACTCTGGGGGGGGCAACTCTGCGCTACAAAAAAAACACCGTTCTCGGGGCAAACAGGGCAAAATTTCCAAGGCGTCCCCCATCTCACTCACTGTGGATTTCTCAAACATTAGGGGGCTCAACTCCAACATCAACGCAGTCCACCACCATCTAGAGACTGCGAAGCCGGCCTTGCTCTTCCTTACTGAGACCCAGATATCATCTCCGGCTGATACTTCCTACCTCTCCTACCCGGGGTATAAATTGGAACATTCCTTTGTGCCGCGGGCGGGAGTTTGCGTGTACGTCAGGGAGGATGTCTGCTCTCGGCGCCTCGGGACGCTTGAAGGCGTGGACCTATCTAGCCTATGGTTACGCGTAGACTGCGATGACCATCCGCGATTCTACGCCTGCTTGTATAGGTCCCATAGTGGAAATTCCGAAACTGACCGACTCATCGAGCACATTCAAATGGCGACAGATTCCTTGCTCGAAAGGGTTCCAACCGCTGAAATCGTGATACTTGGCGACTTCAATGCCCACCATGCCGAGTGGCTTGGCTCTGAAACCACCGATCACGCGGGCAGATCCTTTCACGACTTAGCCTTGGCATATGATCTGACACAAATGGTCCCTGCGATTACGCGAATACCAGATGTGGAGGGTCATAAACCTTCTTTGTTGGACCTTCTGCTGACTTCACATCCGGAGAACTACCAAGTCTCCATCGACCCTCCTTTGGGTTCGTCGGACCATTGCGTGGTCCGGAGTAGAGTGCCAACCACGCGCCCTCCACGGCCTCGCTTTGAGGGCTGTCGTCGCGTGTGGCATTACAAGTCAGCAGATTGGGATGGGATGCGGTCCTTCTATGCATCCTACCCTTGGGGGCTGTTATGCTTTTCGTCGGATTCTCCAGATGTCACCGCTGACTCTGTCGCCGAGGTGGTGCTGCAAGGCATGGAACTCTTTATTCCATTCTCTGCAGTGCCGATCGGTGGCAAGTCTCAGCCCTGGTTTAAACGCTCCTGTATGGCGGCTTCACGTCGAAAACGAGAATGCTTTCGAGCCTGGGCAGACGCGGTGTCATCTCGCGGCTTAGAGTCCGCCGAACTTAAAAAAGCATATAACTCAGCGTCTAGGTTTTTAAAACGAGAGATTGCCAAGTCAAAGTCAGAGCACATTGCCAGTTTTGGTGAGAGATTAGCTCGCCTTCCATCTGGGACTCGTGCGTTCTGGTCTCTGGCCAAAGCTGTCCAAGGGAATTTCTGTCAGCCGTCCATTCCATCTTTGCGTGGGAGGGGTGACTCGGTGGCCCATACTGCGAAAGAGAAGGCTGATCTTTTAGGCACCCTCTTTGCGTCAAACTCGACTTTGGATGACCATGGTAAACCACCACCGTTAATCCCGCGGTGTGATACTTCTATGCCGGAAATTGCATTCCGGATCCGAGCGGTCCGCAAGGCTTTATTCTCCTTGGACGTCCATAAGTCGAGCGGGCCTGATGGCATCCCTCCGATAGTTCTGCGCACTTGTGCTCCTGAGTTGGCTCCGGTCCTAACGCGTCTCTTCCGGTTCTCATACTCACTCGGCATCGTCCCATACGGATGGAAGATCGCTTCAGTACACCCGATCCCTAAAAAAGGCGATCGCTCCGACCCGTCAAACTATCGCCCAATAGCCATAACTTCCTTGTTCTCCAAAATAATGGAATCCAGCATCAATTGCCAGCTCTTGAAGTATCTAGAGGGCCACCACTTGATTAGCGATAGCCAGTATGGCTTCCGGCGTGGTCGGTCAGCGGGTGACCTTCTAGTATACCTAACTCATAGATGGGCGGAGGCAATAGAGTCCAAGGGGGAGGCACTGGCAGTTAGTCTTGACATAGCGAAAGCCTTTGACCGGGTGTGGCATAGAGCACTTCTTTCAAAGCTTCCTGCGTATGGGTTGCCCGAGAAATTGTGCAATTGGATCTCCAGCTTCCTGGCTGATAGGAGCATTAAGGTCGTTATCGACGGAGCTTGTTCCGACCTCAAACCTGTGAATGCCGGGGTCCCACAAGGCTGTGTCTTATCTCCGACCCTCTTTCTTCTGCATATCAATGATCTGCTGCAGCATAGCAGTATTCATTGCTATGCGGACGATAGTACTGGAGATGCATTATACACAGGCCGCGCAAATATTTCTCGGGCTGATGTCGATCAGTTCCGGAACAAACTTGTGTCTGAAGTCGAGACCCAACTAAGTGTAGCCTCGGACTGGGGACGACTTAACCTAGTCCAATTCAACCCCAAAAAGACACAAGTTTGCGCGTTTTCCACTAAAAAAACACCCTTTGTCGCTACTCCTCTCTTTGAAGACACCCTCCTTAAAGCCTCAGCCAGCATCGGAATACTGGGCGTCGACATATCGGACAATGTTCAGTTTCGCGGTCATCTGGAAGAAAAGGCTAAACTTGCCTCTAAAAAGCTTGGTGTGCTCAGTAGGGCGAGACGATACTTCACTCCGGGCCACCGCTTGCAACTTTATAAAGCGCAAATTCGGCCCCACATGGAATATTGTTCTCACCTCTGGGCGGGAGCCCCCCAGTACCAGCTCCTTCCTCTTGATCGCATTCAACGTAGAGCGGTTCGATTAGTCGCTGACCAGTCACTCTCCGACCGGCTTGATCCTTTGGCGCTGCGTAGAGATGTTGGATCTCTCAGCATCTTCTATCGCATTTACCATGGGGTGTGTTCGGAGGAGTTGTTCGGATTAATACCTGCAGCTAAATTTCATCTTCGGACATCAAGGCAGAATGCGAAATTCCACCCGTATCACCTTGATGTCTGTCGTTCCACCACTGCGCGTTTCGTAAGACACTTCTTACCACGCACCACCACGTTATGGAACAAGCTGCCCGCCACGGTATTTCCGAACCACTACGACTTAGGGTCCTTCAAGAAAAAAGCGTATAAATCCCTAAAAGGCCGGCAACGCACTCATGAGCTCCCAGCCACTTGAGTGTCCATGGGCGGCGACTTCACCTTTATGGTGGGCCTCCTGCTCGTTTGCCCCCTCTTCTATAAAAAAAAAAAAAAAAAAAATGGTAAAAAAATACATAAAGCCGTCTTCACAATGACCGCCTCGAATTATTATTTTCGAGTTTGAGTTAGGTAATTGGTTTCTGTGTGTTAACGACCTTATATACACATTTCAAAGACTAATAATACACCTGGTTTTTTTTTCTTTTTTCCGAGGTGGAAATGTATTTCCGCATTCCCTGGTCCCAAAGGATAAAGGATATGTGGGACTCAACCCACGCTGGTGTCTTTGCTTTTCAGAGACGAGGTGGGCAATACCCACTAAAACCACCTCAGGTATACCTACAAGACCGCATTGAAAGGGCCCTGGGAGACTAATAATACACCTGATTATAGAAACATTTCAAGTTACAATAGAATTAAAAGAAGCAAGCAATATATGAAACTACCTTGCTCAGACTCAGTTATATAAATACAGTTTTCGGAATTAGCTTTCATGATACAGAATTATCAGCTTGTACAGATCATTTCACACACACAGAAACACTATTGCACACACTAATACACACACACACACTTAAATGCTCGTTCTTTACATAATATACTGCACTTGTTCATATGTATATATATATATATATTTATTTATTTTTTCTGTTCGTGCTTTTTGTTGTATTATTATTTTCTGATCTTGGATTCTATTTTTTGTTTTATGTTTGGACCTTGTTTTGGCTTTGTTTTTGATATATTTTTGTTGTGTAAGCTTTTTGTGATAAGCTGTATAGGTTTAAGAAATAAAAAATAAAATACATTTATTTGCAATAATTCATTACATAACTTAAAATCTTAATATTTGAAGACATTGCAATGTTACGTTGACATAACAAAGTATGCTATATGCTTCGTTTCCACCTGTTTGCTGGTGAAAGTTGTTCCACTTATGTCTACTGACTGACGAGTACATACAAAAGGCTACAACTGCCAGTTCGTAGTATGTCCTGTATATCACGGTCAAATACCGTCAAAACTAACAAATTATAAGGAATATGAATTCAAAATATGAATCTACGAATGCAAGTTTATATATGTTATGTAATCAGTATATTAAAACATATAAATGTAAGGTATCATTTTAAAAATTTAACCACGAATTATTTATGACGTGACGTTATAAGTATAAAGGTCAAGGAAATGGTTCTATGCATTTTATAAGAAACATTTTTAATTAAGTCTATTAACATTTTTACTAAAAGAAACTACGTAAATACTAAGAAAATTTCGATTATATTTATTAAAATTTAAACGAAACGAAAAATAATTCATTACGAGTAACGCGAAAAAACTTGTCCCCCAACCATGTGTCATTGAATTTTGAAAAAAAAATGTGAAAATATAAGACATACAGAAATCTAGAAGCTAGAAATCTCTGACTATTTTTGGACCTAGATATCAAATAGTTATCTATCTAAATATATTTATTATAATAACACGCAGAGCTTTACTGACCAATATTAACTTAAAATAATAAAAAAAAAATTGATTGTGATAACTAATTAAAGAATTAACACCTGAACACTGCCTGTACCACCTATATCACTAATGCTCTCCTGCAAAGCCTCCTTTAGTTGCTTCTAAATGTATCTTTAAAACTAGGCCATTATAATATTAATTAAATTTGAAACGATTTGCCAGAGGTCTAGCTATCTCACTGGTATCAGCTAGTTATAGGCAGACTAGAATTGGGGCAGATACTGCGTCTGCCCCAGATAGAGTTCATACAATGTAAGAAACACTTTTTGACACACAGTATAAACTCCATGTAACGTCTTTCGATTTAAAGACAAACTGTCAACTGAGGCTTTGATCAATACAATGATTTTTCTTCCCTCCATTTAACAACCACCCTCTATAACGCCACAGGTTGCTCAGTCCCTTCATTGTCTTGAACTAAGCCATGGCATTAAAATACACTATTATTTTAATCACTTGTTTGTACAAATATAAGGTCGGTCGACTGAATGGGATTGTTTTAAAAGAATTTGGCATCATTACAACCTATCCAACGGTAGATGATATTAGTCTTTAACGCTTGGTAATAACTCTCAAATCCCTACACTTAACGGCTATCAATAGGGTAAACGTTCTTAATTTGGTACAGGGCTAAATAAAGGTACATAATACTATACAGATTAATATGCAATAAATGTTGCTAACATACAATTTATTGTGTCAAATATGGTATGGATAATGAGACTCGAACTTGATACGTTCACTTGAGTCCCCAAAATCTAACAACGAATGAGTAACATGTTATTATTCACGCGTAAAAAAAGGCTGAGATTTCACGCAGGACAGTGTTACGAGTGACAAAAAATGTCTCACTCGATTTTTTTAAACAACACAAATTTTAATTGAATACAAATAAAAATATCGGTATCTCAATAGCAATCTGACACCAAGATTAGAAGATACCCTCACCCTATACGAAATGCAAATATTTACTACGTTCGCTAGTTCAAGGGCGACGTTATCTAGGTCAACACTACATGACGGATAATTAAAACAATTTAATCTACTAATAGTACGCGTAACTTGCTTACATTTCGTTAATCGTACAATCCCGTTAATAATGTTAATTCTTTTTTAAACTTTAAACAATTAAGATGGATGTTTTAATAACTTCGTTATGCACTTTTAATTCAAGTTTCATGTTCATTTATATTCATTTATAGCAGTGATTTGTAATGTATACGATAAATATCCGTTATTAATACTAAAATCATATCATTCTTGAATATACAGATACGGTACGGTATTCACAAAGAATTAAATCTTCTATAATCCACGTCTTCTGTAGCTCTAGATATAAGAGAATTATTGACTTACACGGGTGATTATACGATTCTATATAAATTAATAATTACATCAATGAAAGTGCACTCTCACAGGCACATTTACCCTTTCACGTGGCGTTAACACGTAATATTATGACAAGTTCTTTAGTAGCGATCGCATGGTTTGGAAACAGTACAAAATTACTTTTAATTTTGTATGTAAATTTGTATGTTATTTGGATAAAACAAATACAAGACAAATGTGGATTTTAAAATACTTCATTGTAAATGATTAATACAAGAGAAATATATAATTTTAAAACTAAAAATATCTACATTTCAAATTCTACCGAGAAGAACCGGCAAGAAACTCGATAGCTGCAATACATTCAAATTACAAAAGCAATGTAAGTCTTCTCAAGAATAAAACTGTCCCGATGCTGAATTATTGCTGACACATTAAACGGATCTTTGTCCCCTAATATTTATAAAGAATGCTTTTGCAACCAGAATACTCTTTACGCGCGTTTAAATCCTGTTAGTAGTTTTTGTTATAAAAACGTGTACTCACACATTCCAAGGAACTTTGTCTTCTAAATATTTTAACTGTAGTAGTTTTGCAAATAGAATACTACTTATAAACGTTTTTAAATTTGTTGAAAGTTGCACATTTAATTTTAGTTAACTTTTTCATATAAGAACCTTCAGTTGTACATAACAGATAAGCTGATACGATGTTTCTTTTCGCAGACAATTGTCTCTCTTGGCAGCTCGTAGGCTAGCACGAGCTGCCAAGAGAGACAATCTTGCCTCTGAAAACTCAGTATTTAACAGGTACTAAATACTGGGAAAATGTTTTTTTTTTAATTTTAAGCATCAACCGTAAAATGATTCATAATCCGTAATTACAAAGCTTGTAATCCATTTCATATAAAATGTATAGTAATCATTTTGTTTTTATCAAACTGATTGTTTATTTCATACGAATATTTGACTTTGACTAGACGAAGATAAAATGAATGTATTTTTGCTATTTAATTGTATTAACCCAATCGTCATTGGCCTTTGGCTTATTGAGTTATCGTTACTACAACAACAAAATTATAATTCACCCCGTATAATAAGAATAAAATATAGTGCATTTTATAGTAACATTTGGCAAATATTGTTTTACTAGCTTTCCGCCCGCGGCTTCGCCCACGTGTAATTTGGTTAAGTATATAGCGATTTTTAATGATCTTGAAAGGGCTTTCTTTCACGGGCTAAAATCTTGTTACAATTGGAATTATATATAGCCTGTGTTACTCAGGGATGATGTAGCTTTACAGGATCGGATGATTCGGGGAAATTGAGGGCAACTTGCAAATTAACGTACAGGCAATTAATATTCTGACAATTTTATATTCTGATAGTCATCTTCTTATGTGGATGAGCTGATGATGGAAGGTAAAACTCCTCAGCGGTTAAGAGTTGAAAGAAAATTCTTACGAAGTTATGAGTACGAAATACGTACGTGTGAGGTTATTACTTATTAGCTTGACCAAATAATAAAAGGTATTTATAATAAAACCTCATTAACGTTAAGGGCGTAGGTGGAAAAATGGATGTGGACAAACGATAAACGTCTCTTCACTCGTTTCCTTTTACTTGTTTGTATAGGTAGTGTTCACTCAAAATAATCATAGGGTAAAACGTTAATGAAAGTTTGAAGTGCATGGTAGTCATTACACAATGGAGCATCTTAATACCGCGATCTATTGGATTGGATTGGATATTTGGCCTAAGTAGAAGTTCTTTAAAAAAAACTAAGACTCAACCTCGCACACTCACTCACACAGCAACACCATTGCACACACTGATACACACTCACACACTAAAATGTTCGTACTACACATAGTTCCACTTGTTCATGTGTATATATATTTTTATTTATTTTTTTCTGTTCGTGTTTTTTTCGTTATTCTTTTTTCTGATCTTAGATTCTATTTCCGGTTCTATATTTTAACCTTATTTTGGCTTTATTTTTAATCTATTTTTATTGTGTAAACTGTTTTTAATAAGCTGTATAGGTTTAAGACATAAAAAAAATAAAATAAATCTAGGTTGATGACGAATTTTATCAACGCCATCTATCGAGCACATTGTTCAACACTTCAACCGCGCCCGCGCGCACTGCGTTATTTGTCCTCTCATAAGTTTTAATAATAAGATTAACTTATATTAGAACATATTTAACAATATATAACTAATCAATCAATATAAGTGTTTAAAAATTTTGAAGCAGTGGTTGAAGTAAATTTTCAATTGACCATAACTTCTTTTTCTCTTAACCGATTTTGACAAAATAAACTTTTGACAACGCTCCCAATTATATGTAATCCAACTGTGAAAACCGCGTTCAAATCCGTTCAGTAGTTTTCAAGTTATAACGTACCAGACAGACAGACAGACAGACAGACAGACAGACAGACAGACAAGAATTCCAAAAATTGTTTTTTTGGTTTCTATGACTCTTCTTTAATTGCCTCCTTTCAGTTTTTCGGAAAAATATTTAATGTACAGATTTTCGATTTTTACTGTCTTATTATTAGTATAGATTATTGATTGTATATCGGTGAGGTTATCATCAAAAAATATATAAAACAAATTAATTGAGGGTACATTGACCGGATAAGACTACGCAAGATCCGTGTGAGTTTCTTTGCCAGTTCTCGTCCGCTCTACGCCTTTGGGAACTGGCACTAAATGTCAGAGTCAATATTTTTTTCACTATCCTCAAGTGTAAGTTACCAATATATATATTTGGTATTATATATACAATATATATATAATACCAAAATATTTTTCAAATTGTTGATAATTTGTAAAGCTACTGGCCTTAGAATTTATCTTTAAACATATAGTTTTTATTTTTAACACAAAAAATAGAAATGAGTAAGCCAATTCCTCGTTAATAATTGAATTATACCAATTATTTAATTACAGTTAATTTTCATTTTCATAATAATGCATTTTTTTACGCAATCTTAATATATTTATGTTTTAAAACATACTAAGACTATACTTTATATAACTTGGCATGTAATACATACATAATCTTTATAATTATAATATTATAATTGTTTTACAAGGAGTCACTGTGATATAGTATAACTTGAATGATTTAAAGAAAACATATTTTAAGGCGATTTTTATTTGTTACATAACAATCAAATTATTTTTTACACAATTTCGCGAGAGAATCAAGGGTCACCTTGACGAAGCCTAGCAGAAAGTTTTTTTTAAATGTGAGTTACTCCAATTTCTCAATGCGAGTTATGTCTTTACTTATGCATAGTCCTTGGACTATTTCGTATAGTTACAATTGTATACATTTTATAGTCAACAATACTATGCAGGTATCTTAAAATGTAAGAATGTTCATTTATTTCAAATGCTTTGAAATTTATTACGGTTTTATGTTTGAAAATGAATAATTATAGAAACTTAAAAAAAAAACTTTTATTACGAAACGTACATATTAGTATCAACAACGTAGATTTGATTGGAATTTTAAGAATCTTAAAAAAACGATAAACATTGTATGTTAAACATACAATTATCAATATAGATAAATATTATCTTATAACAAATTCATGCCGAGCAATATAGTAACATACTTGTTCGTTTCCGCGCTTGAGGCACGAAGAGGTAACAAAATAACATATTAGTATGGTACATTCTTGAAACACGGATTTTTTTTAATGAAACAATAAAAACGTATAGCGTAACTAGAGTTACGTCTGGAGTTAGTTCGTAATAAATATCGTGTATACATAAACTATGTGTGAAACATTATATTATATATTATATTTTTACACAGCAATGCCTTATTCCACAATTATTTTCATTTAATGTGTAAGCCACGTGTTTAAAGCGTGATCGTTTTAATCACTTGCTCCAACGGTGTCAGCAATCGAATGGAAACCGGTCTGGTAGACAACCAAAAGTCACTGCTTTAAAAAGACGGATCTGGTTTATCCCACAGGAACTTTTATACTTCGCACATAAACCCAATCAACGATCGTATGAAACGGGGCGAACCAAAGGCGTTTTGTGTTATCAATTCGCAACTTCATTTCTTATTAAATACCTCCTATATAAATATCTATAAATTTTCCTAAATATTCCTCCTATATGTTATTCTTTAAAAAAATTGCAGAGGTCTTTATAAAGACACTTTAGAATCGTCAATATTTACACAACCATTGCCACATATCGCTTATTCCTAGTCCTAGGTTTAATAACTGTCACTCAATTTGTTAATGAGATCACTTGCCTACAGACAAATTATTTAAAATGCCGATCTAATCCTAATTAATTACTTAGTTTTAATATAATTAATAAATTACTTTATAAAAGTCAAAATAAGAATCAATTAATTATAAATTCAATACTTTTTGGAAACCACAGTACATGTTATAATACATAAACTCACATTAATACAAATCAATACATTGTTTTGGTATACTTTGAGAACATGTTCCTTCACGAGGTCGTTTAGAGAAAGGCTTGACCTCTAAGTCACATGACACTAATAGACAATGCCTATATGGACACTAGGTTTTATAATCTGTGACATAAACAATTCAAAAGAACTGGCCCCCTACGCCTCTCCTTAAATCACCAAGTATGTACAATACAGTTGTAAAGAGCTGCAACCATTACACCATGCTAAATAGGATCTGATCGATAAGCGGAGTTTGTAGTGAGCGTCTTCTCAGACCGGTTGATATGGGAAACCTCGTAGGTGGCTGATACGATTTTATGTGGAAAAGATATAATAAAAAAAATCCAAAACGAGCTTGTATCAATTCACGTAGTATCTTTACATGGACATTAAACTCGGGCTAAATATTCCGGAGGTATGACACCTTCCAACTTGTTCGCACACCAATGAATTTTTAACACTGTGTGCAATAAACACTTGCACCGGACAGGTAGGTACAAAACCGGCATAAATTAGAGCCAAATATCGTCGAACGTATTTAAAAGGAATGAGATAAACACGCAAAAAGTTCAATGAATTAAAACGTGTCACGGAATTTTTATCAAAATTTTCCGATACGGCCGGGCCGATTTATTAGTTTTGTGCATTTCTTAATTCCATATAAAGTTTTAAGAATTTAACAACCGACTTAAAAAAAAGCGAAGTGCTACAAAGTAACTAGTTCCACCACACTCTTTTGAATAAAACTTATGTAAATGTACAAATAATTCAAATTAAAATCGTTTAAAAGTCCATATAAAAAACAAACGATATTTACTTTGTATGCCAAATATTTTACAATAGTTACAAAGTACAATCATTTTAGTTAAACACGCGATCTCAATGAACCAATGTCTAGGTTACTCAGCCCTTAATACTTTTAATTTTTAATTCTGATCCAAGAGATTTTATGTTGACTAGGGATGTCGCCTATCGTCACAAAAACACGTTTTTTATTTAAACACAAAATGATGCATTGGTGACGTTGAAATATATGTTACAAAACAGATTATTAAAATGATCGAAAAAATCCAAGCTCGATCGCGTAACCATTACGATTCTATGATATATATACACTGCGTTCTGTTGTTATCTGTGGCGCGGGCGTATTGTATCGCGCGTCAATGACAGATGCTTTTTACCCATCACAAGACAATCTTTACGATTTACATTACATCTATCACTCTATCACCACGGGAGTCCTTTATTTATTTCTTCTATTTCTCTCTCTTTGATTGTGATGAAACGGACAAAGGTATACGTTGATAATTTCCTATAATTTTCTTTGTTCTTTTGATTATGTACGTCTGTATCATTATGAATGTAATTATGAATAATAGTATAATCATTATGTCAAGATCACGTTACAAGGCAATTGCAACTGGGCGTGGCTATCTGCTGTATTAGCGTACTCACCAGTTCCTCATACCTTAACAGAATTACAAAAAAAAGTGTCAACTATTTTAAAACTTATATATAAACGCGAATTCCTAACATTATTTCCGTACTTTTGCGTGCCTTTCATTATCATCAACGAGAGGCTGCCACATCGTTAACTGTATCGCAATCAAATCAAATACTTCGCGGCAATATATTGCGATAATAGGGGAACATTTCAAGAGACTTTTATAGGTTAATATCCCTTAAAGATATTGGATGCGTATTTAGATTTTTTTTAAACTGAGCCACAAGGTTAACCCAGTTATTCAACATGTCCGCCGCGGTCGGAATTTAACTGATATCTTTGTTTAATTATGGCGGAAAGTATTTCAATCTAATGTTATTCGTCATTATAGGTAAATTTACGTCAATTGAAAACCGGTTCCTTAGCTTATTGGCCTTACTTAGACTAGGACGAGGACGTTGTTTTGCCAGCCAGTTATTTACTTTACACATACAGTTGCTATAATAAAAAATCGTATTAAAAAACCAACAAAATATATCGTTTGAAATGACCAATTTTATCTGCGCTCTTATCACAGATCATTGAATAAAGTCTACTTGTTTCTACGCTGTAACTATAGGGTCTGAAGAGAAAAAAAAACCAAATCTAAGCCAGTCACGGCAAAAAATATTATACCGTTCGTATATCGTTATCGAGAGTTAAATTTGATAGAATTGAAAAAAGACACGGAGATAACATAGATTGATAGCTTCAATATAAGCATCTTGTTAAAACATATCACGTCTCAAAAATCGCGTTGTAATGCTTTTGATACATAAAGATTTATTTCAATGGATATTGTTTATAATAAAAATAACAATTCAGTGTAAACTCCATGTGACCTCATTCAATTTAACGACAAACTCTATAAAGCGTCGAAATCAATGGGCTTCGGTTGTTGTAACTTATACTATAACGACCAGTCTATAACATCGTAAAATGCAGTCCCTTCAGTGTCGTTACATAGTCGAATACTTAAATATTCTCGATTCCTTTTCATGTAATAGGCTTTAAAGTTACCTTATCAATATTATAAATTTAACATAACCTGTATACGCATTCTATTATCTATGTATCTATCTATCTATATATATCTAAATATTTACAGATATCCGTAAAATTGCCTAGCCGTACACCGGCGAAATGTACGTGACGATTCTAAAGCTACGTGATTTTTAAAAAAAATCCCACCCACACCGGTTCACCACACCCGCATTATTATTTGCAAAAATCCATCTGTGTTTGTACCTAGGTAATGTGATCATTAGAATTTCAAATGACAATCAATGTTAATTCGAAGATAAGTTTATACCATTGCATTACATCTGACTATATATATGAGAATATCAGAAAATAACTTTATACACACAGTTTTTTACGAATAATTATTGAAAAGAAATTACTATACAGTCACATTTACTGCCAGTTCCCAAAGCACGGGCGTAGAGCGAACGAGAAGAACTAGCAACTCTCCGACGTGGCTTTGAATCGTCAAGAATGTACTGCATTACGGTGGTAATGCAGTACATTCAATACACTCACTCAAAATATCTTTATTCAAGTAGGTCTTCATAAAGACACTTTTGAATCGTCAATTTTTATACTACCACGGGTTCGGAAGGCAGTCATCTACCGAGAAGAACCGGCAAGAAACTCGATAGCTGCTCTTTTAAAATAAACAATTAATACAAAATTGTGCTACTGACAATTAAAATAACAAAGCAATGTAAGGCTACTCAAGAATTGAACTGTCCTGATGCTGAGCCAATTGCCGACACATTAAAGGGATCTTTGTCCTCTAAATATTCGTTTACGGTATAGTATGCTCTTTCAACCAAAATACCCTTTACGCGCGTTTTAAATTTGTTATATATATATATATATATATATATATATATATATATATATATATATATATATATATATATATATATATATATATATATATATATAAAACAATAAAAAACCCTTTTCCACCGGTGGGCATAGTGAAATAGGAGCATACATTTACATTATAGTGAGAAAACCCCGCAAACCCACAGCACGATAAAATCAAGAAATTCCTCATTCCCATTTACAAACGACAAAGCTAACATTAGCTCGTCATACTTATAAATGTAAAATGGTATGGCTAAATGCATTTTCACTTCGTTAACTTAAAAAAAGGTAATTTCCAAATCAAGCAAACTGAGTTTGAATTAACTTGAATGTGCATGTTAAATAATCCTCGGAATGACGGTAGAGGTGAGAGGGGGCAACACTATGCCGTGTTCAACTCATACGATATGTCAAGTCCCATGTCAATTGTCACATGTCTTATTTACTACGCAATTACGCCGTCGAGACTTGAAAATTACACAAATATACCAAAGAAAATTATATATTACAAGAAAAATACACAAGAATAATCTATGTGTATTTGAAAATTAATATACTAAAAAAACTAATTAGGTATTTTAATTGCGTAAATGTCAATCACATGCAATACACGTGCAATATTCATTGCTTCAAAAATATATTTGTCTTTGAACGGAATTGTCCATTGACGGTAGGTAGAGGCCACAGATACCCTTTCCCTATTTTATCAGTGAAGCTCCACTGTGTTATCTCTCACAAATTTGTACGAAAAAAAAACAATATTTAATAAATACACATTAATAAAAAAAATATTGATTCCTAACACGAAATAAACAACTTAGTAACATGGATTTAATAAAAACAAATTGCAGCCGGTTACAGCCAAAATGTTGATTTTTTTTTACGATTCACTAAAAAAAATTAAAAGCAATCGGACATTTTTGCATTTTAAAATTAACATACCAGTATACACAAGTTTATTTGCATATTCTAATGTTGTTCGTTTGTATTGCATTTTTTGTATTGTAACTATGGAATCACCCGGTTTCTCTTTTGTTTCATGATAATTTTCACCGGTTTCACAGTCAGTTTAAATATTAAAAACCGGTATATAGAAAGGACACACAGTCTATCTATAGTCTGTCTGTGTATATTTAAATTTAAGTTTCCTAACACTAATGTTAATTTTGATTTTTTTATATATAAATCCAAATAGCAATGAACTAATCTGCATATGGTAATATTGTTTTGTTTTTAACAATACAAAAGTCAGAAAAGCTTTTAAAAATCTACATAAATTAAAGTAACGTTTTTTTTTTTTGGATCTTTAGTTTCTTTTCAAATATAATAAAACCAAGTGGGCACCGACGTGCGATTCCTTCGACCCATAGGGACAATAAATCGAAATATTTCTAGATTATTCCACAACGCGATAAAATAACAAATTTCTAACGTCACCATGACACGACAAGTTTTATTTAATAACACATGTAATAACGTATTTTAATTATTTTAGTTATAATGTATTTTGGGCCAAACAAAGCATTGCCATATCACTTGTTAAAGTGAAGAGCCGAATTTCATATCAGGTATCAATGATGTGTCCATGAGGTGTCCAGGGTTCAATTTTTTTATATCTAAGGCAACGTGGCTTCCACAACACCGCTTCACTCTATCTAAGCATTTGGGGCCAATTACGCAAATGGATGCATTGGTGCAAGAGGCGATATGCTCTCTAGTAAGTTTAAAAGAGAATTTGAAATTAAATACTTTCAAACGTTCGTTCATTGTATTTTTTGGTGTTAATATTGTATTATTAATATTGTATTAATTATTAAAATTAATTGGATTTTGAGTGCACTTAAAACGAGTGTTACGAGTGACAATGACGTCGAGTGGTATACCACATTATACTTTATAAAAATAATATGCTGTGCTCTCTCAGCGGAAAGTCTAAAACATTTAGTGTGATTAATTTTTGTGTATTAATAATAAAACATGTCTTATTATTTGATGAAAGAACCAATCACTTTCAAGTTTGGGACGAAATCTAAGCTTGATAGCCATTTTGACTTAGTATTTTATATGTATTGTGAATTTTTTTTACAAGATTATATGAAGATTCAATACTTTACGAATTGGCAAAACGAGATGATTCATCTGAATAAAATACTATAGAAAAAAAATAACCTTAAAAAACAACTCTGACTACTACAAAAATATAATTTCAGCCAGGCTTGACTACAATGTCTGTGCACAGATACTTACATCTACCACAGGACATACGATTGTCAACTGTCAATTTAAGCGCAGATTATCGAAACAGAATATAACACAAACCTCATATCCGGCGAGAAGTCCACAGAGCACGCGTATCCGGCGACCATGTGACCCGTGAACGTCTTCTTCCGGTTCATTTTGAATCTGTTCAAAGCGCTGAACACGATGACCTTGTTGTCCATGGACTGACAGGCCAACCACTTGCCATTCGGCGACACCGTCACCGCCGGCAGCGAGTGCATGGTGGGATCGGCGATGTACTTCATATCGACTGGAATGTCCCTGGAATCATTGGCTCTTTATATATTATTGATAGTTTTTATTTTATGACTTATAATTCCATTGGCGTACGCTTTACGATATTTTTTGATGAGATTATAGATTTTCTTATAATTATTATATCTTCTCCATGTTTTGATCAATTACCCAATTACATAAGAAATATCAAAGTCCTGATACCATCTTTCTTCTTAAAGCTAAGCTAGATTAAGTCAGCTAGATGGTTTTTTTTAAATAACTCAAAACCATTTATGCTATTTTTTTCACACTCACCACTCCCAAACCCTGAGACTCTTGTCGTCGGACGTGGTGACGAAGCGCCTGTTCTCATCGACGAAGGTGATGGTGTTGACCGCACCCAGATGCCTGTCGTACTCCTGGACTATTTCACCACTTCGCGTGTCCCACTGGAATCAAATACACAATCATTCAATTCTTTTTACTTCTGTATTTATCTTATAATCAACATACGATCGGTCAAAACTCTCACAAATACTGAGTACGATGCAGCCCACTTGCTAGGTGAACGATTTTTTTGTGGTTTAAAATAAAACACTCACGCATATAATCTTCTTGTCCGAAGTGCCAGCCACGAAGAGGTGCTGCTTGTCCTCGTCAGGGTGGAACTTGGCGCAGTAGGGCACCTTGCGAGACGTGAACCGCGACACGCAGGCCCCGGACTCGCTGTCCCACAGTTTTATGTAGCGGTCGTAGGCTGAAGAATTTTTATGTTGCAAATAAAACCAGACATCTGATTAACCAATTTTTCCTTTTTTTCCAACCGTTTCTCCAATACTAAAAGTCAATTATCCAATATTCCAAAAATATTTTGCTCGAAAAACAGATACTACTATATTCAATTAGACTATTTAAATAATCATCGACATAACAGTGTTATTCAAACAAAAAAAAACAGAAATATGCGAAGGATAATCAGTTTTTCAGAAGAAATGAAGGTGAGAAAGAATAGAAAAATACCAGCCGAGACGAAATGTGTTCCTGCATTGTTGAAGTTGACATCTCTAACAGCTTGACGGTGTCCAAAATAGGTCCGGACGCAACGGCGATCGCCGTACACCTCCCATATCTGAAAATGTACAGGCGTCAAAGACAATATTGTCTATGAACAATGCTCAGGACAGGAGTTGCCTGCAAGAGATAACTCTGTAGAGATAGGCCTCAATTTTGTCTTGTCAAATATATTCCTATTTATCCAGAAATGTATATAGGGTAGTTATAAACAATTTTTTTTTATTGATTATACCGCTACGGGCATCGCCAGGAGGATTACAGGTGAGTTGCCGGCCTTTGAGGGAAATCCTCTACTGGCAAGTTCCAATTAAGGGTGGTGGATATACAAATTTAAAATGTAACCTTGACTCTGCAATCCATTCCAGCAGACAGCATGAGATGCGCCGTATTGGGAAACCATCGTACAGCTGCCACGCCCTTTGTGTGGCCTTTCCATGTGAAGATGTGTGACTGAAAAGTATACAAATAGCTATTAATCAAAGTCTTATGTGTTGCCAGCCTTTTAATTAATTTGTACAGATATATCTATAGTAGATCAAATAGAAGGGAAGTTATATAAGCTTGTGACTTTTATAAGTTTAGTCATTGCTGACACTAGAATGTCAAAAAACCTTACTGGTTTTGACAGAAAAAACACACACAAATATGTAGTGTCCTTCCTTGCTTAGTCCTAATATTAAACTAAAATTTCATAGGGTAAAAAACATTTTTACTTGACCGTCAAAGAATAGTTTGTTAAATTAGTAAATTTTAATGATATTTCATTTACCTTAGGCAAGAAGCACTTAGCAGGTGGTGTGTCACTGCGCAACTGGGTTTCACTACGAGGAACTTCCAACCATGACCTTCCTTGGTAATCTGTTGCTTTGTCAACTGCAAATTAATTTAATTCATGTAATATCACCACAAAACAATATGCCAATAAAACAAAATAATTTAAAAATGTGAAGTTTAAAAACATAACTTACTATGGAATATAGATTTCTCCTCCAATGGCTTGTCATCATCGACTTTGCCTTTCTTTTGTCTCTTTGCTACAATTTCTTCTAGTTCTTTTGCCTCTTCACCTTCTGGCTTCATTATTCTGAAATTTTTATGTTACACTAATTTATTGCTTGTGTTTTTAATCCTTACCGTACAAGTGATTAAGACCCACTGTTCTGTATTGTATATATATTGTATTTTACAAACATCACCATAAACTTTAGTTACCGAGTTGTATATTCTATAACTAATATCATACCGTTTTTCACCAACATAACCTCCCCAAGGACCTAAAAATCCTTCAATATCAGATGGGTTGTCATTTTTATTTCTTTTCTTCTTATCTTTCTTTTTTATGTTCTCAAACACTGATTTTCCTTCTGCCTCTTCAGGTGGTGCAACAGTTTCCGACACTACAACAATTCAATAATCAATTTTATAAAATACTACCTGATCCCAACAAACGTTGTTGTGTCAAAAAAAAATGTCTCTAAAAATAGATGTTGGCCAATTCTCAGATCTACTCATTATGGCCACAAAATTTCAGGAATATAGGTCAACCAGTTTCATATATTAGATGTGTTAAATTGAGTAAAATAAATATATAAATAATAACACCAACAATATTTTGTAACATATAGCATTAATTATTTTATCTTATTCCTAGTAAAATATAAGAAGTGCTAGATTAGTAAGTTAAATCAATAAAACCTACCTATTATTCCATCACCTATACTACTATCAACTATGGGCTCTGTAGAAGGGTCAACTGCATATCCATAGCTGGTAAATGTTCTTCTCTGGTTTTCAAATTGAAATTCACTAATATGTGCTTTTTCAACATATCCCGACAAAATATTCTTATGAGCTCTCATTTGTTGTGTTTGAAAAGGATTCTCCGGACCAAATTCAGGAGCAAAGAGCTCCTCATATTTAGGATTGTGCGTTAATTCTTGATTTTTAGATATAAGTACTCTGCTTTCATCATTATTCTGAAATATAAATTATTGAAGAATTTGAGCAACCTAAAGAAATCATAAATGTTATATATAAAGTAAAAACACATACTGTAGGCATTACTACGGGTGCAGCACATATTTGCATTTTCCTAACAAGAGATAAATTTGAGTCAACAGGTTTCAAATGAGTCAATAACTTTTCATTGCTATGCTGTTGTATACTTTCCGAATCAGTTGCTTCGTCTTCAGAACTACTGCCGTAATTTATTATATTCAGCATGATTGTAACTTTACGCTATCTATTAGATATTATTCTTAAACTATGTTATTAATTAGAAGTCATACTTTCTAAACAATACACATTGCATTTACAAAATTTACAATTCTTCACAACAGAATCCTAATATCAAACTGTTGAATAGATATGTCAAATGTCAATACTAATAATAGTTTACCATAAAAATGACAACTGACAAATTGATTTAATTTTTGATAGATGCAACATTAATTATTGCTTTCATTTATTTGAGTTCTACCAACACCTAGAAAAACTTCGCAGTCAGGTGATGAATTTCGTGTGACAGTTCTTAATATCAAAAATTTTACCAAAAAAATATATTTTCTCTTAAAAATGGCCCTGCAAGCAGCTGTTAAAGGAAAACTCATCAGCGTCATCGGAGATGAGGTACTTAAAATCTTTGTTCAAAGACATTTCTCATTTTATAGATTTCTATGGCTATTTGTTTATAAATGTAGTGAAATTTCGATGTCTAATTATGTCTTCCCTATCTTTCAGGACACTTGTGTCGGTTTCCTTTTGGGAGGTATTGGGGAGATCAATAAGAACAGACACCCCAATTTCATGGTAGTTGATAAAAGTAAGTACTAACGATCAATAGAAATATGATTCTTCAAATAGCATTACTGAATAAGTACAAAATTATAGAATTTTTATAAATATTTCAGACACACCCGTCAGTGAAATTGAGGACTGTTTCAAAAGATTCTCGAAACGCGACGACATTGACATTATTCTCATCAATCAAAATATTGCGGAACTGATCAGACATGTAATAGACGCGCACATAGCTCCAGTGCCATCAGTACTTGAGATTCCCTCCAAGGACCACCCCTATGACGCAAGCAAGGACTCTATTTTACGTCGTGCTAAGGTACGTTTTCGTTTTGTATAAATCAAAACAAAATTACTATGCTCCTTTAAAATATTACAAATATATAATAATTAAAATACTCAATGATGAAGACAATTTTGTTTTTTAAGCAACCATCGTTTTTATGATATTGAGTTTGAACATGTTCTAAAACAGTTTTACTACTCACATATAAAAGCCTCTGGTCACATGCACCTGAAATTAGTTCACTTGTTTCACTCTAACGTAACCATTGTCACTAATGTTGACATGTAAGAATTGTTTAATAAATTTAATTTAACAATAGGCTTGAGTGTAAACATTACAAATGTTTATATTTGAGTTATGCACAATAAAATTGTCATCTCAAAGTAATCTTGATTTGTCTGACAAATGATATACAATTTTTTTTGTTACAGGGCATGTTCAACCCAGATGATTTGGTACGCTAAGAATGTTAATGTTACTGCATGGTGTGTCTGACCCATCAACATACCAGCATATATAAAATGCTAAAAAGCGAGAATACCAACTAATATATTTATTTTAAAATTTGCATTTAACATTTGATTACCCGTGTGCAATTTTATTCAGCCATTCATACATTCCGCAGAATAGTGAATTATTTTTTTTCTTTTTTGGTGCAATGCCCAAGTATTATTACATTTTAATAACATTGTATAGTGTTGAAATTTTAATATAGTATATGAATAATTAAAACGAGTTTTATTTTCAACTAATATGTGTGCGTGGCATGGTGTGTATTTTATGTATTCATTGAGCTTTATATATTTTATCTGTCGAAACTATTTTTTTTACAGTCCATGTTTGGAGCTGAAAACTACACAACGTAATTTGTTTTAAACTTTAGAATGTATCGTAAATAAAATAAAGATATCTTGTATTTATGTATTTATTTACATTAACTTATATATAATACTGATTGCACAATTATACAATGATGCAGTGCACACAATCATTAATTACGTAATAAAGAGGTACATATATAATGGTTTGTTCCCGTAACAAACGTAAAGCGGTGGTTGATTAACTATTTTTAAATTTGATTTATTAACTCTAAATCTTAGTCATCAAATTCGTTGATGTCATTTTCTGCCTTCTTATGGCCAACCCAGTCCCACTTTGAGTAGTGGAGTTTTGTTTTCTTGAATTTGGGATTCTTTGAAGTGATACGAACAAAGATACGACGACCGAATAGTGGTTGCAACTGTCTGAAGTTGTCAACAAGTGGTAAGTTGAGATTGGAGAGTAGAACACGGAAATTGTCCATCTGAAAACATTTAAAATTTTGATGTAATATCATTGTATAATAAATAAAGTAGAACAATACTAGAATTTTGTATTATTACCTGGAATACAGAAATTGGCAGGTAGTCTGAGAAGACAACCCATGTGACGGCCTCAGCGCATGGCGGAGTGGTAAGAGATCCCTTGTAGGTATAGAATCGTTCAGTGTCCAGACCAGAAAGAATAGAGGAGAGTGAAAAAGTGTGTGGAAGCTGCATAGTGGTGTTGTAGTTCTCGATAGTAGAAAGGTTCTTAACGATGGGAGTTAAAAGCTTCGCGTCGAATTCCACGACCTATAAGTAAATTGGTAAATTATTAAATGTGTTATAAATACTTAGCTAAGCAATACTTTCGTATAAAACCAAACATGAGAAAAGAAGACTTCTGACCTGGTAAAAGAAAGCAAGAACACAAAGGCCATCTGGATGCTGGAGAGCTTCCGCGAGACTTCTGTATTTCTTGTTTCTGTGGATAATATGCATCTCCAAAGGCAGACGCATATCATTAAGTGTATGTTCTGAACCACGATTGTTCTTGTCACCCCAATGGAAGTGGAGACCCTCGATCTCATATTCGCTGTCAAGGGGACCACCGAAAATGTATGGAAGGCGAAAACCTTTCTTCTCCTCTTCAGACGAATACTTTGGGATGCTTAGAGCGACTGAAATTTAAAGGTACGTTATAGTACGGAATTAATATTTATTATAGCTAGTGGCTAGCACATACTTACCAGAATGTCCATTATTAGTGATAGTCAAGGGACCCGGCATTGGATTTTGATATCCAATCAGTTCCATAGCAGGTATCGAAATAGGAATTGCCTGACGAGCTGATATAGCAATAGGTGATTGTTGGCGACCCCCACATGCTGGATGGAGAACGGCCCAGCGACGCTGGTCAGAGGCGCGGTAACCCCAACCCAGAACCATAGACACTAAAACGAATTAAATTTTAATACATACTTTGTAGACCCGCTGCTGTACGGGTGGCGTATTACTTATTAATTTATAAGTGGACTAAGTTGCTGGGTGGGTTGCTGCTGATTTATAAATAACTGGAACGAATTAAAGCGGCTAAATATGTTATGAGCGGTTAAATGATATCCGCGCGCTCATGGGAGTTGAACTGTACTGGACAGCCGGTTACCAATACAAATAATTCGACAATTCACAGCTTAATAATTAATATATTAAATAATTAGTTCGTTAATCGAACATGTGTTTCAATTTTAATTTCAAGTTTCTTGTGTGATTAATGATTCTCAGAGATTGACATGTCAATAGTTTTTTGTTTGATTGCGATAAGATAAAAAATATAAGGTTTTTAAAGCTTTGACACATATTTGGGTTATGAGTTTATGGACTTTTCCTATAGCCTATCTTTAAGATATATTTAAGGGTTAATTCAATCTATTAGCTTACTGATTGAATAAGTTAATAGTGTCTTAACAAACTTATTGGCTGGATTACCGCGTAGAAGGCCGATCTAGGAGATAACGCCTTTAAAAATTAACTATGATGTTCAAATTCCAAAAACAAAATAAAGACAACAAATTTGCGTATGCAATTAAATTTGTATGGGTACCATTGTCCCTTGTGTGAAGTTTGTAATAATCAAAGACAACAGTAATAATAAAATTGTTAACCCAACTCCTAATTGGATGATCATAAATTATTGTCATAAAAATGTATGTAAATCGACGAAGCTCTTGTTCTACGTTGGTTTTATCGTTACCAAAAAAAACCAGGCGCCATGTTTTTTCATATTAGTATTCCAGACGCGTTAATTTTATAGTTATCGTTAATGTATGTAATTTAAAGAAAGCACGTATCGCTATATATCACAACAAATCCCAATTAACGGACATTTATAAAAGTCTTTGGAATTAAAACGGATGTTATTATTTTTAGACACTTATGATTGTCGAATCTAATACGTTTAATAGAAATTTGGACTTTAATTTATTAAAACAATTGATTTATATGATATTTAGCGTTTCATACTGAATGCCCTTCTCACAGATAACAAGCTAGTCAATTAAACCCACTAATATTTGTTTACATTTATCGTATTTATACGAATTGTATAATCCATCTATTTTATTGTAGTATCGTATAATTTAACATTGATTTGTCCATTGTATGTTACAATATTTTAGTTAAGATCACATGCATTGTGCATCTCAAGTACCAACATAAATATTTGAGTAACAAAATACGTTACGTGAATCGATTATAAAGTTTAATATAATTAAACGTACATATTAAATAGCAATAAACTTAGATTTGAGTTAATTTATGGTTAAGTGTTGTATTTGGACGTGATTTTGAACATTAAGGTGCGTTCAATATCTAGCTATGTAATATTTTGAAAGAAATGTATGTCCCTGGAATGGTTAGGTACTAAACTAAAATTTTTCACATGTTCAATATATAATATACTTAGTGTATGTAACGTAATCAAATTATATGTATTTCAACCGTTTCATGATTCTATTATTTAGCAAATATGTTGACAATAGCAACGAATTTAAACAGCGTAAAATTGCATACGACCCGTAAAATTATAATAAGTACACAAGTTGATTTTATAGAAATTTGACAAGTATATTTATTTATTTTTTAAATTGGTTATGACGATAATGTTTTTAAATTTTAAATATTAATACAACCTTAAGCTGTATATAATTATAATATTCGGCGGTCTAGTTCAGTTAGGAAAATGTCATCGCGAGATATTTAAATCAATCTATTTAATGCGGATCAATTATTGCCATGAAAAAAACCGTAAATAAATAATTCGTGACATTTCATAGAAAAATCAAACAAGCATGTGCGATAACTGCATTTAAATTGAAATAACAAACAAATGCGACCTCTTTGCAGATTATCTAATGCAAATTTTAGGTCAAGATTACTATAGATTATACATTCGTGGATATACGATTTAAAAATAATAATTATATAATATTAGATTGGTTTGCGGCCAGGATATAGTTTTACGTATTATGATTTTTTCTTGCTACTAAAATAATTAGGATAAACAAAAGGTAAATGACAACCCATGAGATCTTATAAAATTCGTATCGATTTTATCTATGGTTTTTTGTGTAAAAAAAATATTTATTAATATATAAACTTTTTGCTCAAAAAAATTATCGAGTTACGTCAGGGGGACACGTTAATTTTAACCGTAAAACTCAATAGATATTATATATATCCTACAAATATTAGAACATATTTAATTATGAATATTTGATTGGAAAAGAATACTTAAAATTTCGATTGTTTGAATGCTCCACGAGTGTCGGATGTTTATTCAATTTGTATCGTATGTTGCATATTTCGCGTGCCTTGCTATAGAGCTCACCATCTTCAGTAATTAATTATAATTACATTTTAATTTTAAAAAGGTACTTCATGGTTTATCTGATTACATGCTCCAATTCGCTAACCTTTAATTAAATCACGCATACAAAGTGTATTGCTTAATATATTTATTATAAATGCTGAGTGAATTATATATATATATTAAAATATTTTTATTTAATACTTACGGATCATAAATTTTCAAATCGAAATTACGAAAGTAACATTTTTACGTTATCCTAAACTACCAAGGAATTAATTTAATTAATAAAAATTATGTTAAATAAAAATTAATTTTTAACTTACCCTGAAGTGCCAAAAGCGCTAACAATGATACGATGTTATTCATTTTTAATAATGAAATAATAATTGTTGTATGAACACTTAATGCTTCCTTTCTTACAGCCTGCGGTTTATATACTACACAAGAAAATCTTGAGCAGAGCGATTTCAATGGCCTACCACGTCACGTGTGTGAGAACTAACCCTTGAATGCTTAGTAGGGTTTAAACGACCACAGAGCTGACGTAAACGAGAAAAAAAATCATCTTCTATCAGAGGGTCTTGACGATGTTGGTCAGTAAAGAATGAACAGATGGTGAAATGCTTACTTCAATACTTAAACGATCTATATATAAATATAGATATATTATAATAATTTGTTGGAAATGTTATATATTTTAAAGAGCTTATTTAATTTTTATGTGTAGTATTTTATATTTAAAATATTTCCATTCATTAGTTACGTATAAAGATATTTAAAACGGCTATAGGGTCTCACGAGCCCCTGGCCACATGAGTCCTCTGAGAAAAAAGTGAATTTTGTCCTTATTCACGTTGGGCACTGGCAGGGTTAAATCAGTTGCCCATTTGGCTGAACAATACATTAAAACATCACTGAATGATATAATTAATTTGGCTAGGCAAGTTATTTTTAAACAGCCCCATTGAATTCTATCAAAATATAAAATAAATGACGAATATACCTATTATCATTTCATTTCACTACTCATGTGTTCTGACGAAGGTAATGTTAAGAAATCAGTAGCGAAGAATGTTTTTAACAAAAAGAGAGATTTTTGAACTGGCAATCCTTATAAATCTTTATATTTTGGTGGTAAATTCGTTTTATGTCAATTGGCGTAATAGTTAACATGACCCGGTTATATCCATATTTATATATATCTCGGTTTTAGCGTTTAAACCATCTCGCCATAGTCCATTAGAGGTAGGACGTATCTACTTTTTAATGAAAAGCTGATAATGGTTTTTTCTCGTGAACATACAAAAGATTTCATAATTATGTTCTCCTATCATTGCAAATTGGTTTAATTTTTTTTAATGAATAGATCATATTTCGTGTCTTCAATATCAGTAACGCGTCGTTACAAAAATCTCAGGGTTGTAAGTTGCTCGTCTAACTACTAAGAAGAAGGAATAAAAAAATATATTTTCAAAGCCACTTTGATTCGCTAATTTTAAAATTAACATCAGTATATGTCACGGACTTAATATAATTATTTTTTCTAACTAATAGTTATCATAACTAGCAGTAAAATTCCTTTCAACGCATTACATTTTGTTGATATATCGGAAAAAACGTAAATAATTCTTCCCGGGTACAATTTAAAGTTGCGGGTGGAGTCCGATGTATGTTTTGCAGAGCCATGAAAACTATAAAAATCTGACGAACTGACAACTGAAGACAAACAAGAAAACATATTTTTATTTATTTAAATAAGTGAAAATTTAATGTTATTAAAAAGTAATACTTATCGCATACGTGTTTTCAAATTTATTCGTGAATTTATTGTGGCAACACTGCGATTGGTAAACGTGTGTTTTGCTATTTCAAATTGTGATACGAGGTTAGAAATTTTAAAAAAAACCTATTTTATAAAATTATTTTTTTTAGTTAATAAACAAGGATATTGCATAGACGTTTATTAAATTTTACTTGGCGAGAGGCAGAGGTGGTTTTTTGCGCAGGGAAACTGCCTCACAATACGGCGACGAAACGATGCCCGTAATAACTCAATTTTAATATAATTAAGCGTTTTAATTGTGTAATTTCAGATAATATTAACTTGCAATTAATGTTTTACTAAAATCATCTCTTACGCAGATCCCATAATGAAAGATTTAATAGATCAGAGATAAGAGTTGATACGTAGTGATTCTGCACACTAGCACACTTTAGAGCCAGCCGTAAATTAGTATAAAGAAGTTATGAATAATATATTATTAGTGCTAGTTAGTGGTTATTTGAAGAAATAATCTAGCCAATGTATCTTCACGAAATTTTCAAAAATATTTTTTCTTTAAGATTAAAATTGTTTTTAAGTTATTCACAGTACTGAGTCAAATATTCTCTAAAGGTTCCAATTTATTATTCAAACCATTTGTGTTTTTAACTTAGCGTCAGTTTTTTGTCGTAAATCTCAGCGCGAAGCCAAATTTTCATACAATGCGCTATAAGCGCCATTTGAACCGGTCTAAGTTACAAGTTGCAGCTTAAATTATCTTACTGGAATTGTACAGAAGGTTTTGTGTGCCCGCAAGAGAACTTATATATTTATATTAACAGGTGCATATTATAAAGATCCCAGCATACACTCTGCGGCCATGACAGTACATCCCGATACAAAAAAATGCCTGACGATAATTTGTCATGATTTATTTACAATTTAAATTATTTCCGCGAATTTAAGTTTTATTAAGTGCCAAGTGAGTTATTTTGTTATGTAAATATTCTTCTCTCCGACACATACACTGATAACCGTTTTCCATAAATATAAATAAGTTTTGTACATTGCGCCAACAGAGAATAAAATTAAAATTCTTGTCTAGTTTACCGGCAAATATCATCGATCACATTGTACAGGCGGAGCTTGGGAGCTATAAATCATGTTCATACATAATAATGACTCCTTTATGCGATTGTTTAGTGTATGTGACACGAAATTGGGCGGGGTTCTATGAAAAGAACTAAAAAGTGGAATACCTATATTCCTGTTAAGAGATATTAAGAGCTCATGCAAAACACGAAAATAAAATATTGAAATGGTCCAGCTGGAAAAAGAACCCAGGACAATGTAGTTTAAGATTTTGTATAGAAAAATATATATCTTAACATAAAATATCATTTTCATTATTTAACTTTACTTCATGAGCTTTACAACAAGTAAGAATTATGTGTTTTCTCTTAATTTAGGTGTTAAAAAATTATGTAGTGTGTTAAATTCTACTAAAAGCAGAACCATGTATTAAAGTTAAAAAAAAATTAAAATCAAAGTTATATTGTTGAATGAAATGCTAACCCACATATAATTTTTTTTAAATATCTGTTTATTAACTCTCAAAAATTAAATATATTATAATAAACTTCTCCAATCACTCTAGTTTTTCTTATTCATGTTTGTCAGTTACTTTTATTTAAATTATTGCTCATAGTTATTTAATTAATTCTGAATATGCCTCATCAGAAAATAAAATGTAATATAGAGCTTATTTATTATACAATTTTTTACAAGATACTCAGTAATTATAAAATCCCAAGGTTTGAAAATAAGAGTCTTAGCTTTACTAGAATACTTTATTTGTGTATGATACATTAAAATTAGGCAAGAAAACACAATTGTAAGAAATGAACAATTTACATATGAATAATTAGGACAAGTTTATTGCAATGAGACCATATATTATAAAATAAAAACACAAGTTTTTAAGTTTGGTTCTCTCATTGCATTTTGCTTAGAATTCAAGATGTTCTATGAAGCTTTGCTTTACTGATCTCTTTCAAACTGATATAAAATAAATTTGCATGAGCAGAGCAGTAGTTTTGTCAAGTTAAATGAGAGTGTATAATAAAAATGATTTGTTAATTCTCTAAAGCACAATGGTTTAAGCTTTATTGCTTACTGTCACATATTAAATAAAATTCAATGTGTCTGTTCCAACAAAACAGCTTTATGAAATTTTTAATGCTACATTTAAAGTAAATATTAAATTTGTTCATTTTTGTAAAAATCCATGTTTAATAATTTGAGTGATAGTTTCTTCATCTTTTCAGGGACCGGTACACCCGAATGTGCTGGTAGTGGACGCCTTCTCCATATAGGCTTTCTAGCCGAGCTTGTAAGATTTTTGCTAATAGACTTAGGTTTAGGTGAACCAGACGTAGAGGCCCTTTTACGCTGACCTTTAATGGATGAAACAATTAATTTTGGATTTGTCTTTCCAGTCTTAGCAGGTGTGTTGAAATCTGTAGAATGAAATGTGAGTTTAATCATTAACAAAACACTGTAAACAATATTACAAAATTTGAATATTTTAAGTAAATAAATTACTTTCAATTATATAGAAGCACGGAAAACGGACAAGCATTTCAAAATGTAATAGCTTTGAAATGCTGTCACTATTGTTATCTACTTATGTTAGATATAGGTACATACCTCGTAAGGGTTTTTGTTTTTCTTCTTTTACAGCTAACTTGCTTTTACTCTCACAATTTTTTGGCTTTTCGATTGTTTCACCATTGGATTTCAGGACTTCTTTTGACTCTGTCTTTTCCATTGTAAATAATGTATTAAAGACCAAATAAATTTTTCATGCGCCCAAGACAGCTCCTGACACGAAGGGTATCGTGAGTCGTGACAATTGTTTAATAACTTCGTTTGTTTAAACTTATTGACTTATTCTGAGATCAAAATAACGCCAAGACCCAGGACAAAATATTCACCGTACACCGACCTTAACGAAATAAATTTAAAAATAAGAAGTGACAATTTACATTGAGATATGATACACACATGACATTCACTACAGATACTTCAAACATAATAGCACAGAAATAATGCCGAACTGAATAACAACATTGCGTTGCAAACCCTCTATGGTATTAGAAAGAACCGGTTAAATAAAAACAATATTGGTTTTCCTCATACAATGTGGTGATCATTAAAAAAAATATATGCAGTTACTTCAATCGAATCACAAGGCACGATTTAAAATTTAAACTTTGTAAAAGTTCTTTATAAACAGTTTATTACTTATTTTTATAATACCAAGCTTGATGATTAAATTAAGTAGAAACAACTTAAAATACATATTTACAAACCTAAGTAACATCAAAATATCGACAGTGTTTAACTATATTCAACAATTCTAAACTATAAAAACGGTATTACAAAAAAAAATTGCGCATCACTATACATCACTCAAGTCACGACGTCCATCTTTATTCTTTAATAGGTTGATGTGTTGTTAAATAGAGGCCACAATTTACTGATTTTCTTATTTCTTAAATATTATTTACGTTTTAGTTTGAACTACATTAAAGTTGAATTGTGATAAATAATGAGTTGCTCATAATTATATAATTCTCACTGTGTGCTTCACAAGAAAGTTTCACTTGTTTCTCTGCTATTGACCTAGGTGCTAATTGGTTCATCGAAATGTTTTCATTGCCCGAGTGTAGCCGATAAAGTGTTTGCGCGTACATTAATTTTAGAATACTGTGTGTTTCTAAGTCAAAACAAATGAGCGGTGATGGATAGAATACACCAGATTCAAGATGAAGCTGTTCGCTCCAAAGACATTACCCTAGATACATCATCATTGCCGAGCGAATCGTTTGTAACTGCTAACGAGAGCTCATCCTCGTTCTATTCATTAACTGAAGAAGATTCTACGTTTGTTGTATCGCCAACGAAGGACAGTTCGTCGACCTCCAACACAGCTAGGATAGCAGACGCAAACTTAATATGTAATTTATCGCCCATACATAAAAGCAACGAAATAGAAAGTTTTAAAATCGGAAAGCAAATCGAAGCTGCAAACATTTTATCTGGTGGTGTGAATATATTTGATGACAATTCCTACGATGGTGATGAACTTGTTATTGATGATAACCCAATTGATAAGGAATTGAAAGGTGATGAAAATGAAGACAAGACTGACGATACATTGGAAGCGGGTGATGTTAGTGACACTATTCCTACTAAAGAGACGGGAGTAGTGTTACAAATCGATGGTAAGAATGTTGATGCAATTGATATTGGAAATGGACTGTATTTGTACCGAAAGACTGGAGAAGAAGAATTAGCGGCAGTACAAATCATAGATGGCGATCAACAGCAGCAAACTTTTAAATTTCTTAAAGTTCGGTGAGTAAGATAAAGCCTTAATTTATGAATAAAATATAGGTTCAAATTGTTAGGTAATTATTAATTAAGATTCATAACTATTATGTTATCTATTAAAAGCATTCAACAATTATTATTTTTATTTATTATTATTAATATTGACACTTACAAAGTAAAATTGATTGTCTTGTATTTAAAAAACATGTTTGAAATGATGAATGTTGTATTATTGCCCTTGTTTTAAATAATGTTATTTTATTATGTGTGTATTTTCATTTATGGTATTGCTATCAAATAGCTAATTATATTAAAATTAAATTCGCTATCCAAAATATTGGACTATTAAAGCTTCTGAATATTCTCCTATGTTTTTATATTTGTATTTATGATTTTTTTTTTAATTTAAAAAAAAAATCATAATGTGCTTATAATTTGGTCCAATTCAAAGTTTTAAGTTATGAGAAAGTAAATGTGAAATAATGAATCAGTTAAAATATCACCTAATTTTGTTATGTTAATCTTATAGACAATTTAATGATTTGTTTTTCAAATTACTTTTCTAGCGAGAATGCCGAAGGAAACTTAGAGGTATATGAAGAAATAGAAATTGAAGTACCAAAGGATGCGGTATGTTATAAATTAGCAACTTTGAATATTCTATTAGAAACAAATAAATACAATATTTAGATTTTCTGATGTGCGCCTCATATAAGCTTTAAATATTTTACAAGTCAAAAAATATTTAAAATAAATTTTATATATTGTCTAACCTAACCTATGTTATTCTTTACACAGTTTGAATTGTTCGTTCAGTTTTCAATTCTCACATGGGAGAATCTATTTTGACTTTCTACAGATAAGAAATTAAACAAAGAATAAGATTCCATAAAACTTCTATGTAGTTCTCATATGACCAATCAGAATTATTTATATGTTTCAGCCCATAAAGAAAGGAAAACAACCTTCTACTTCTAAAACTACCAATGAAGATGTTAATAAACTAAACCAGCTTAGCAATAAAGTTGTAGAAACTACACAAAAGTCAACAACAAAAGATATAAAAATGGATGAATCTAAGGAGAAAGAAGAGGACCTGTCCAGTAGAGATTTGCAAGAATCCAAGTCTGAATTAAATTTTAACGGTAAAACTATGAAGTTCAGCGAATCCCGTAAATCACCGGTGATTGGCACTTTTACTCCAATGACATACCACTCAACACAAAATAAAGAAGGTCGCCCTTTGACTAAAACAATGGTCGATCAGCACCTACAACCCAATAGGCATTCGGATAATATAAAGAAAACAATTGAAGTTAATACTGACAATTGTAAACTAAAGGGAGAAAATGTAACGAAAGTTAAGGATGAAAATGCTTTAAAAAATGAATCAACTGATGACAATGCAAAAGATAGTGAAATAACAGAATGTATGTCTTCCACCATAAATGATACAGTGGAAATGAAACATGATGATACAATTAGTAATGAAACAAATAAAATAGACTTGGAAATTGAAAATTGTAAAGTTTCAGATAAATGTACTGATGTGGCAAATGATATTTATTGCAAAGCAACCCTTGATAATGTCAAAATTACACCAGATGCAATTTTGCCTCCTATTGTGTCAAATAATTTGAAAAATACAGTGAAATTAATAAATCAAGACCTATGCAATGACTCAGAAAGTAAGCAATACAATTCTACCCAAGCCGTGGTGACACTGGCAACGGATACCTTATCTGATAATACTGAAACAGATGTAGAAGATAAATTAGTTATAGCAGAAGATAGTTTAATATGTGATGTATCAAATGAACCTATTACAAAACCCGTTGACACCAATCACTTGCCTGGATCAATAACAAACAGTGAAAGAATTGTCTCCGATTTGGATAGTGTGCTAGAAAGTTGTGAAAATATTGTAAAAACAATTGAAGGTACTAAAAAGTATGAAAAACAAGAGAGTGTAGTAAAAGAGGTGAATATGTATAAAAATACAGAAAACACAAATCATGAAGAAGTGAGTGAAAAAAGTAAATTAAAATCAAAAGGTAAAAATTTGGATGACAAAGTGACACTTGATTCTTCACAAAAGCATGAAATATGTGAAAATAACATTATTCAAACTGTAGAACCTAAAAAAGATAAACCTACTATTATTGAGATTGAAGATTCATCTCCCCAACCAATCCCTAATAAAGGGGTTGAAAAGGCTACTACTACACACAACGATGTTAAGACGTCAGCAAATAATAATTCTGGTATAGAACAAACTACCGAAAACCAATCAACAAATAATGAGCAAATTCAAAAAAAGCCCACCAGTGTTAGTTGCAGTCTAAACTCACACGGCTTAAAAACAAGGAAACAGCCCCAACTTTCTACTATAAAAGTGAATCCTTCAAATGAACTGCCAATTAAACAAATAACTGAAGAGAAAAAAGACTTGAACACCGGAAAAGTACCAGAAAATAAAGCCACGGCCAAGGCTTGCCCTGCAGTGCCTTTCGGGAAATGGACAGAAGCGAATAGGCAGGAGTTTTTAAATAAAATTAAGGAATCGAAAGTAACAACCAGCAACTCGCACACAAAACAGTTCAAACAGCCCAACGACTTAAACAGAAGGGATTTCCTGAACAAAATTGATAGTCAAAGACAGACGAATAGTATTGCTGCAAAAAATCAAGATAATTGCACTAATAAATTGAATTCAAAACCTAGTCCTATGGTATTCAAGAATACTCCTAGTGTGGAAGTTGCAACACCAGCTGCACCTGCTTTACCGGTTAAAGAAGTCTCTTCAAAGGTCAACCCAACAACTAAACCCATTACAGAAGTTATTAACAAGTCAGAAATACCCCTACCTATAGTGAATAAATTAATATTAGCTCAAAGGAAAGAAATTAATAATCAAGATCTGATCGACAAAACAATTGAGGGAATAATCAACCGTGCCTTACCAGCAAAAGCAATACAAGAAGAGAAGCAAAACACAGAACCAAATGCGAAAGAAGTTCCAAAGTCGAGCCCTGTTACTTTAGACGATATAGAACGAAAAATGAACGAACTTCACGGAATTCCTTTTGTGGAGAGGCCTTCGCACGAGTTACCGGGGTTAGAATCCAAGCTTAACGACGCCGATTTTGGTGAAACTAAAATGGAAAACGCAGTTGTACCGTATACAAATAAACATCACAAAGCCAAGGATAGCGAAAGAGCAAATATCTCTGATGAAGAAATCATTGAACACGAGCCTATCACTGGCGATATTGCGATCACTGTTAAGGACAAAATGCCCCAACAGGCTGTGTGCAACAATGGTGCCAAGAAGGAGTCAATAATCACAGAGAAGGACTTTGACAAATTTGCCAGACGTAATTCTGTGACTTACAAAAACTGTCTTACTGTTAAGTATGATAAACGGGAACCGTGCCACACACAAAGTATTGTTTCAAAGGATGTACCCATAAAGAAAATGTCACGAAACGAACTAATGCTCGCAGAATCGAAGGCTAAATCTACCCATAAACAATATATAGCTCGTCATAGTGTTCATTCAAGTAAGATTCCTACTGCGCTGAAATCCACGCAACCAGAGAACACGAACAAACATTATCAGTCCAAAGTCCAAATTGCGTATCAAAGTGCGTTAACGGCTAAGCAACAGCAAGAACCTATTACTATAAATGAAGATAAACCGGTTAAAGTAGTGTTCTTGGATACGAATGCCGAGTTCGGTCCATTAAATGTTCAGGGACAGGAGTTGTCACCGTCAAGGAAGCCAACCAATAATAATGCCCACAGTGCTTCGGAGTCTATAGATTCTGATATCGTAGAAACCATTTCTAATCAAAATAAATTATTGGAAAACAGATCAAAGGCCAAGCACCAAAGAAAACAGGTCTTGACCCCTGTCGCAACTCCCGAATTGGAACTAATTGAACCCAAGGATTTGGGTTTGCATGTTTCACCGAAAAAGAAGCGGAGGGCCGATGAGAAAAGTGATAAAAAGACAAAATCAATTGTACCTAAAAAGTCATATCTCCTTAACCGCAATATTGAAGATGAAGAAAAAACCAAAAGTCATGATCGTTTAAAAATCGCCGAAATCAACGCTGTGAAAAGAAGCGAAACGTATGTTGTACACTCTGATCCTATATCTGCAATCGACAATTTAGTGAAAGCAGCGGAATTGCTTGAAACACAAAGTGAAAATAAGATAATAAATAGCGTGGAAAATGAAACTAAAATAGAAGAAATTACACCTATTAAAAGAGGTCGCGGGCGACCTAGAAAATATCCACTGCCCGGCACAGAATCTGACTCGAAACCTGAACCTGTTAGCCCACAGAAAGAGAAGAAATTAGAATACAATACAAGTAATAGTCTAACAGATACAGAGGATGACAGTAGCGATGACGAAATTATAAAGGAAAACTGGACAATGGGCAAGATAAATGAGAACATTTTGTGTCCTATTTGTAACAAACTATTCCGCTCTGAAAACGTAGTGTTTAAACATGTGAAGCATTGCACCGGTCCATCGCCAAATAGATCTGACTCTGATAAACGTAGCTCTCGCAGACTGAGACATTCGAGTGACAGTAAGGTGTATTCTCTGGACAGCAACTCAGAAGACGAGATAATTATCCCAAGGAAGCGAAAATCCAGGGATACCAAACCGGCATCGAATCAGGGCGATGTTATCAAAACGTCTAAAGAAACAACAGAAAAAGCGCCCGCCAAGCATGTAGAGAAGAAAGAAGAGAAAGCCAGATTGAACAGCCATGTCTGTGAGTTATGTGGCAAAACATTTCGACAACTGTCTTATTTGTTAAGTCATAAACTGCAACATAAAAGGGAGGAAGCCGAAAAGTTGGAGAGAATGAAAAGCGTGCTTAGCTGTGAAGTTTGCAAGAAAGAATTTAGAAAGCTACATCACTTGGTCCAACATCGTCAGATTCATGATCCTAAAACGATGACTGCGAGATTAAGCAGGAAAAGCTCATCAGAGACAAACGAAAATAAACAAACTAAAATCCAAGAAATACCAAAAAAGAGAGAAGATCACAACACAGGGTTCCGTTGTGAGCCGTGCGACAAGTCCTTTAGAAAACTTCACCATCTGGTTGAACATAGGGAAACTCACGTTGGTATCAACAAGAAAAGCACCCCAAACATCACGGACGATGCTAAGACACCCACCTTGCACCAATGCGACTTATGTGAAAAAACATTTAAGAAGCTTCAGCATTTGATGGAGCACAAGGACCAACATTTAGAAACGAGTTCAGAGAAATCTGACGACAAAAGCGTTCAGAGCTCGCTCTCCACTCGTGACATAATACATGAGTGTTCCCTCTGTTATATGGTATTTCCAAACGAGCACTCACTAAACAAACACTTTGTTAACTGTCAACGAAAGAAGAAGCAATCGAAGACGGGCGAAGGGGTGATCAAAGAAGAAAACAAAGAAGATGTAGATAGTGAAACTGACAACCAACCCGAAAATACTTTCGTACAAGAAATTGTTAAACCCTTGCCTAGCAGTGAGGTGGCTCTACCGCTAGATAAACGTGCCAAACAGGATACAGAAGAAACGTTAGGGCCCATTTGTGAAATAGAGGAGAAAGAAGAAAGCAATGTTGCTGCCGTCGATTCAGACAATAAGAGTGACGATCTACCACTGGTCACAAAGAAGTCAGACGTTGCTGACACAACTAAATTGGAAAACGACATTAAGCCTGCTATAAAGAAAGAGGAAATTGAAACTATAATTATACCAGATACACCGACGCCTAAAAAGCGAACCGCTGTTAAAAGCGGAATTACAGTTACAAAGAAACAAAGGATAAGCGTATTACATAATATTGACAAGAAAGTCGAGTCGAGTGACGAGGACGATGTGAGATACATGTTGAATCCAGACTTTCTGGGCAATCTTGAAGACAAATTCATGAAGGTGCGAGCAGAAAAGCGCAGCTCTCTTCAGATAGAGAGGCCCAACTCGAAAGATTTAGTGAAACGAAGAATCTCATTGCAACACCCACCGAAAATACTACGTCTGAAGGCGAAGGAGTCGCGTCCAACGCAACCAGCTGTGAAAAAGACGAAGACCCTTTTGAAAAGCGCGCCTTCCACAGACTCCGATGACAGCGACGTGAAATACTCCTTTCCGAAAATGGTTGCTGAGAAATGTTCTCCGAACAAAGTGGACGCTAAAAGAAAGTCAATTAATGATAAGCGCAAATCACTCACTGGCGTGGCGAAGAAGAAATCATTGGGGAAGCAGAAGATCAATCCACCCGTGAAGATGATCCGAAGGCGTAAGTAATCTTTGTCTTGCTTTATTATTTATTTATTTATTTAACACTTTAGCGCACTTAAACACTAGAAGCAAATGACATTAACAGATGTAAGAACATATAAGAGCAACGGGCGGCCTTATCGCTAATAAGCGATCTCTTCCAGACAACCCACACTTTACATTGGACTTTTTCTAACGGCTCTATTTTATATCTATTCCACATATAACTCTATCATCCATCACTTGTAAGTGAATAATTTTCTTGTATCTAAAGTTACGAGTGTTCCAAAAGAAGCCTGTTACCAATTTTAAGCGTGACTGTACACAGCATTTAGGGCTTTTCCGGGCTTGTTATAGATGAAATAGTGTTTGCTTAATAAAGTTTTTGAAACATCTAGGGTCAGTGATTTAAGAGTTAGCTTTTGGGGATGATAATCGTAACCTGAATTGCAGGTGCTGAAGTGGAACACCGATGCGACTGCGGCCAGTTGTTCAGCAGCGCCGCTCTCTTGTCCCGACACACCACATTAGCGCACACACCTCCTAGAATACGAAAACGCAGATCACCCCCACCCGAGAACCCCACACCCAAACAACCGAAACCCAGCCTCAAACAACCAAAGCAGACGCTAGCACAAAAATCCACAACGCAGAAGCAGACACAGAAACAGACACAAGTTAAAAAATTGAGGAAATCCAGTGAAAAGCCAATTGACGACACGCGGAAGACGGCGCACCGAGGCGTCGCTGAAAAGTCTAGGAAAATCAAATGAGTGTCTCATGGTGTTGTCAAAAAAAAGGGGGGGGGGGGGTTGCTGGAATCCAGGCGCATAATTCTGCTGCTGTAATGTCACGTGCTCACGACGGAATGCGGACCAGCGTTGGAAAAATATATATTTTTACACGCGAGCGGGGGAGGGCTGGTCTCTGTTTTGTCAATTCGTTGTAGATTTTAGGAGAGATAATAATTTATGTGTTTTTTTTTTATAGTGCTAAGCTTTTATTGTTTTGTGTGGAACGATTCGAGTATGTCGCTCAATTTTGCCAATGGGTATTCTGGTGTTATAAATAACAGATTAATATATATATATATATCTATATTTATGTGAGTTTTTGACATGTGTACAGCTGGTCTGATATGAACCGACGGTCTAAGCTTCGTGGCATTACCATGTACTTTATTGTGAAAGTATTTTTAATGTTTTGTGTCGCATATTACCGTTTCAAATGTATTGTATGTTATATTTACTGTAAAGCGTATACATATATATATATATATATATATATATATATATATATATATATATATGTGTGTATAACATTCTATTAGGCACAAAATATTTTAGGACTAAACACAGGTGTTGTGTTCGGTTAATAATGGAGCTCTCTCTCGCAATTTTCCTTCACTCACCCGTAGTTGGCTCGTTTGGATGTATGCAATTGGAATTTTAAAAAAACACACAATTAACATATCTTTAATATGTAAATGATATTAAAGGAGCGATGTATTCGATGAGCTTATGATAATTTGGGGGTAAAAAAGCGTAGTGAGTCACGAGCTTCCCATAGTTATGCAAAGCAAAGCGAATTTTTGTAGGAGTTTTGAAGTAAAAAAACAGTGGTGGTACCATGTATTTTAAGTCAGTTGAAAACTGAAAACATAAGTATAGTGAATGACCAAAAAAACTTTGGATAATCCCTTTATGTTTTGGAAGTGAAATTTTTAAATCTCCATAGTAATATAATTGTTTATAGGAATATAGGACCAAAATATCTTCTTGTTTTTAGTGTTAAAATGTTACGATGTTGTTTTTTTTTTTTTAATAAATTAATTTTAAATGTTTATCGTATCCCCATAACTAACATTAAAGAAAGTAGATTCGTCTTGTGAGATTTATGTTCTAGGAGCATTTACATAAGAAAATATATTATAGTATAGGTAAATGTAGATCATTATTTTTAATACTTACGATGCAATTTTGACTATTGGGTTATAAATAAAATTGTCTAAAAATGCTAAGTGTTTATTTACAGTGTAAAATTCTTTATTGAAGAGCTGGGCGACTGTGGGATAAAGTGGGTCAACAATTTGAATTACATTACTCTTTTAGAATCTTCAATGTCGCAGTTGTCAAGGCATATTAATACTTAAAAACAACACTTTGTCTAAGTAATATTTATTTATACAATTATATTATAACTTTAATGTAAAATCACAGCTACAATAGTTAACAATACAAGTCCCCATTATCCACGTTCGCAAATAATATCTACAATACTAGGCTCCATAAGCTGCGGATCTACACAACGCAGCTGAGCTGAAGAAAGAGCATCTTCCAGTAAGGCGTTGAGTAACCGTTCATCGTTACCCATACACGACAACCTCTGCTGCAGAAAGTGAACATCGACCTGCAATTGCTGTAATCCGTGTCTGCTAAATGTGCGTAATCTAACACATTCCACTAAAGCCTTCAATGCGACTTTCAAGGCACCATTCGATAGAGCAGCTCTATCAGCACCGGCTGGGCTAAAAACCTCTATCCTTTCAGAAAACAGCCGGTTAATAGGTGAGAAAGATGATGGTGCACGTGACCATATTGTACGCCTGCTGGAATCACTGGATGGCTTGAAACTAGTAGGAAACAGCTGTGCTGCAGCACTGTCTGCACTTGCTAGTGTTTCTACCACCCTTCTGCAAACTGCACGAGGTCCCCGGGGCTCAGGTGCTCGTAGCCAATCCCTGGCTAAAACAGAAACACGCAACATTTGTGCAGCTGTTTGTCCTATAAACACTACTTCTGAATCTAACGCTGACTGGGCAGCAGTTGACAAGTTGACCATTACGAGATTTGTGTCTTTCTTCTCCACAGACAATTGTGGGGCAGCTTCCTCAAGAAGTTTTGTTAGATGATTTTGTAATATTGTTACCCCGTTTTCTTGCATTTCCAATGCCAATTTGGCAAGAATAAGGAGCAATTCAAATGTAATGTTATTTGACGTTTGAATTACAGACATTTTCTTAATCATGTCAGATATATTAATTAGGGTCTCTGATACAACCGTCCAGCAACTATCTGCTACTGCTTTGGCACACCATGGTTTCAGACCAAATGATAAATTGTTTTGTAAAAACGCTGTTAGATCTAACAACGATGCTTGTATTTTTTGCATCAAGTAAACTTGCAATGAGTTCAGTATGTCTTTTAGATCTGCATTCTCCGTACCTTTACTGGCTAAGGATTGGCGAACTTTCATCAAGTTTTCTTTAAACTGAACTTCTATTATTTGGTGCTGCATTGTAGCTTTGTGATTAATGCATTGAATGACTACATCTAAGGCTTTTTTAGATACACCATCACTACATATTATTTCAGACATAGCTTGTAATTTCCTGAAAAATTTATCTAGACCCCTTATGAGTATTTCTGTGCCTACATTTTCTGGTCTTCTGACAACCTCTTCAAAGAGTTGAAAAACTTGATTCATTACTTTGTCAGCGAATGCTGGTATGCCAATACTTTCATTATCTTGAAATATATCATGATAACAAGATATTACAATACCAATATCTGCCAAAATCAATCCGTTACATTTTTCGACCCATTCTAAAATATCTGAGTTATCTACCATAGAAGCTAAGAGCTTAAGGTGTTGATCAAGTCGACTTTCAGCACAACTTAGGAAAATATCTTGCAGAGAGGAATCTGATTCCTGGAGCTGTCGCAATAGTCCTACACTTTCAGCTAACTCAGAGGCAGTTGTGTCAGAAGAAAGTAACCTTTCTCTTAAACTTTTTTTTAGGCCACAAATGATGTCAGAACACTCAGTTTGAATGCTTTGAAATGATGGTTGATCACCATATTTCTGCAATACTTTCTGAGCATGTGTATAATCGTGTACTGCATCTGAGTAGCGTCCCTCTTGTATAGCTTTATTTAACTGTGTTGGAAGTAGAAATAAAAATTGCAATTTGTCCAATAAGTGGCGAGTACTACATAATCTATTAACATTGTTGCCACTGTCTTGTAGAGATTCGGAAATATTTGAGCTAAATGTCGTAATCTTGTTAATATTTTCGCTTAACTTGTTCATTTCCACTTGCATTATTTGAAAATCAGAACGCATCTTGCGAACCGTTTCTGTTGCCGATATGAACTTATTATAATTTTCATATACCAGAGTTTGCATCTCGGATTGCAAGAATTGACTTTGCGTGATAACTTCGGCTTCTTTATCCATTACTTGTCGCAAAGAAGCACATTTCATCAAACAATCCAAATACATCTCCGAATTAAACGAGCTGCCATCGATATCCAATAGTTTTTCATTGTTTTGTTTTTCTTGGTCCGACATATTCATGGACGATTTTCTCTATTACATTAAAATATGCCTTTTTAAAATAAATATTATCAGTAGTTTCTTCTTGTAAATTCTAAATACTTTATTTATTGATTATTCTTTCGTGGAATTGATTATATTTTTATTTATATATATCAAAGTCAAGTGTCAACCAGTAGTGTTAATGACGTTTCACAAATCAAAATTGATTTAAATAGAAATACAGAATGTATACAATTGTAGAATCGAGGTGGTGTTCATTATAAAATAAAGCCTTAAGTCTTTAATATCGTTGCAGTATATGCGTACTTTAATTAGAAGAAACAGGGATTTCATTACTTAAATTGCTTTTAAATGTTTACACAATTGTTTCTATATTAAAATTAATATTCACTATAAAAATAACGAATTTGTATATTACTAAGAAAACAAGTGATCATAAGCCAAATTATTTTATTTAATCGAAACATTTGCGCTTACATAATTACAAAAAATTGTATAACAATAATATCTATTCAAAGTGCGAAACAATTTCTGAGCTATGTAAACATTACATATTAGAGATCTATAAACCAATTACAACACAATGGTAACCTTTTATTATACATTAATTGTATTGAGTTCATCACCAATTACTTAAATCATACTTAACTATCCACGTAGCTTTTATTTCACAGCAGTAAATCAAAACAAAAAATATAAAAATGTATATCAAATTTATACAAAACCCTAAAACTTTACAGATATTGTAAAAGTTATTCACATACCCCTTAATAAGAATAAATCACATTCAAATGATCAATTATATTGAACAAATACTATCATGTAATAAAAAAAATCGTATTGTTTTTCACATTTTCAATGGCACAGACAAGACACACTTAGTAAGGCAGGTCGCAGAACAAAATTTAAATCCATAGATAACAAGACCATAGATAATAATAACTCCTATGGATTGTGCTATTGCTCAAACACCTTACATTCATAACTTTTATTTTGATGAATATTATACTATATTGTAAAAATATAAAGTATATCCGAGTCTTCTTTTTAAATAATTATCATTATTTGCTCATAAAAATCACAGCAGTTAATGATAATAACTGAAGAGCATAATTTTTCTTCGTAGTCACTCTGTCCGTAACCTCAGTGGGTCCTGGAATGGCAAATCACTTGTCGAGTCGCACTCTACTTGATGGAACACTTGTAATGGCACTTCTTTTACTTTATTTATCACTTTCACTTGATTCACTTTGACTTGATTAACTTTTGGTCTATTCCTTCCTAATATCACAGGGACGAGTTGGCGTCGCCCAACCGTATATGAAGTTTGATTTTCTGCCGCCTCTAAAGCCGTTTCCACATCAATCAAGGCGTGGTTCCGGCATTGCAGCAAGGCGGAGAGCTGGAAGGATTTAGATTTAGTTTCAATACTAAAAAAAACACTTAGATTGTTTATGTTTTAATATGGTAGCATAGGACAACTTATTTGAAGAGACCTTACTCAACCAAATATAGTGTAATTTCAAAGTGATATAAGTAGGTATAAATGTAGGGTTTGTATGTAAGATTCTTCATACACTTATACATACACAAAAAATATGTAATACGTATAACACGTATGTTATAAGTGAAATGGTAAGATTTATATATTGAGTTTTAGGTGAACCAGAAATGCGTCTCACTTGAGCAATCTGCTCCAAGGCGGGTATTGCATCGGGGGGCGGTCTGGGCAAAGCGGCCTGCAGTGCGGCCACGGCGGCTGGCAGCCGCGCCCTCATCAGGGCCAGCGCTGCCAGAGAGCGAGCCACATCCCCACCTTCGGCTAAACCCTCGGATCCGTCCGTCTCGGCCTCCTCCTCCACCTTCTGGTCGTAACTATATTCCGAATTTGCTGCATCTATTGCACTGTCGTGACTGAGGGACATTTGGATTTTTTTTAATAAGTGAATCTAAATTGAACAGAGGGGGTTTGGCATTTATTCACCTATTGTTAAGTTGGGCAGGCGGCGATGGATATTTGATAGGATCTCGCAAATGCAGACTGAGGGCGCCAACGTGTCCCGCAGACGCGCTGGACGGACGCATCAGCAGAGACAACGCACCGCCCGTATCGCATTCTAACACTGAAAGAGTTTGACAAAAGTGTTGGGTTTATAAGTTTAGAGATTGTATTTATCTTTTTCACATAAAATCGTATCACTTGTATAAGACAATAATTTTTTTTCCGTCTGTCTGGCTGTGAGAGTTCAAAAATTAACCGGTCTGAGAAGAACCCACGACAACCTTCGGTTACCTATCAGTTTGATAAATAGCCTTGTCTCAGCATTTAGATATTGATTACCAAGCATTTTAATCGTTTAACCTTACACTATAATAGTTGAAATAGTTTTTTTAATGATAAATCTCAGATGTGTTACACTACAGCATAAATCACTTAATTCCAACATCTGAACCTATTTTAAAACCACTTAGAAAATCTCAGTACGCACATACAATATCAGAAAATGTAATTCTTGAAAGATCGTTAGTCGTATTTGAATGGGAAATAAAATTATATAATTTTGGTATATTTTTATATTTTTTATATTTTTTTTTTGTATACTTCGCACCCTTTGCACCTGTCTTATTATATTTTAAGTATTCTTTTATCGTGTGGGTTGTCTGGAAGAGATCGCTTATTAGCGATAAGGCCGCCCGTTGCTCTTATATGTACTAACATCTGTTAATGTCATTTGCTTCTAGTGTTTAAGTGCGATAAAGTGTTAAATAAATAAATTACTCACAAGCAGTCCGTATCGACATTAGCATAGCGACAACAATATGGTGCAAATTGGGTAACATTGGCCCATCGGAGAATATGAAACTCCACAAGTGAGGGATCTCGGTGCGAGGGAACTCGCGGCCGAAAAGGAGGCGAAGCCACCGACTGCAAAATTACACATTTCGTCTTTCCCAAGTAAACCATACTGAACGTCAAAGGAGCATCATAGATTATAGATTCACGTCAAGTTCGTACTATCTGTCATCTGTCAAATATATCCGTCAAGTTCGTACTATCTGTCATCTGTCAAATAATATCAAAGCCACGCCTTTCATTAAGAACCCTACAGAGGTAGTACACAAAACTTACTTTTTATGAATTCAAAAGTTGTAAATCTAAATTAGTTGTTTTCAAATAACAAATTATTATTTATAATTAAATAGAACCATAAATATCTATATGTTTATAATTAATAAGTGAAAGAAATGAATAAAAAGGCGTGGTTCCAGACTCACATGCCAAAGAGTTCCATAGATATGTTACATTCAGCGAGGTGTTTCGCCAGCTCCGGGTCCGTGGGCTTCAAATACTCCTCTCTCACTCTTTCCAAATATCTCACCGCTTCGTTTTGATTCTGCAAATATTAAATTACTCATCTACATTTATACAGATTATAAATGTAACAAGTGGTATTTCCACTCAAAGATGTATTACTACTTGTCTATGGATATTTCTTGCCGACTTTAACAATCCTTAATTTGTCTATTCCATATATATTTACTGTGAAATATGTATAGTCAATTTTTTTTATACATACATGAGGTGTCATGGACAGGGGCAGTCGGCCACATGATGATGGAATAACATCACCCGTACTGTAAAATTGCTCCAAACCTTTCATCACAGCACTGAATAACATACTGCAATAAAAATAAATATGACAGCATAGAAGTATTCCGTTTCAAAATATTATGCAATAAAAGTGCTCTTTGATAAAAACACTCACTAGCTGTCATGTTCCAAGTGGGTGTCATCTAAATAGTTCAGCAGAGTGTCACTAAAAAGAAAGAAGAAGTAATATCAAGATTTGGTTTTCTTGATGCCATTTTTATGTTTTTATAGATTTTCTGTGTAGTTTTACTCTTCATCTAAGTTTTTCCAAAAAAACCAAACACAATTCATCGAGTTTGAAATGAATTAATTTTACCTCAATGCATGATTTGAAGATTGTTGTCTGTCACAGTGGAGTTCAAATAGCAAAGGAGCCAACACTTCATGCATCCCTTGTCTGTAACCTGGGCTGGGGTGAGCACGGGACCAGAAAAATAAAACTCGAACCTACAAAAAAATATATACATTCGTGTGATATATTTACATTTTGAGTGTTTGAACAACAATTTTTTAAAACCAATATTAAAAAAGAGAATCATTGAATGGGCTTATTAAAATTTCAGAGAATATTTCTACTTTATATGAATTGGTTGGAAGAGATGGCTGAGAGTGATAAGGGCATTAGGGTTATGTTATTAAATAAATAGAAATGGTTTTTTTTTAAACAAACACCGTGCAAACTAACCATCATATCCTGAACATCTTTATCTCTAAAGTATGTTTCTTCGGGAAATGTCCGCACTACATCTTGTAATATCAATGCCTTTAATTCATTATCACAAAAGTGCTGTTTCCATGCGCTCTAGAAAAATAGGACAACAGCAAAAATATTATTGTATTTCTTTTTTATATCTTGAATACTTTAATATCACTTTAGATTTACCTCATCATTCTGTGATAGGGGATCATCTCCAATGACAGCACGGGGATCCATAGAAAGTTTATTTCTAAGATCATTGTAGAAACATCTGTGGCCATGTATGCTGGAAAGATAAAGTCCACATTTAACGATGCATCTCTTTATATCACTTGGTTTGTTGCGTTTATTAGACAGAAATCTCCAATCAAAATTTATGTTAGAGCAGACGAGAAGACTGGAAAGAAATTGACCACCGGGTATGCCAAAGTTGAATGAGAATAGTAAATATAAATATTTACCGACAAATGCAAAGGTTATACTAATTTCTAAGTGATGAAAAAATAATATTTGTTTACTGTTTTGAAATTTAAGATTTTACATGCAAACTTAAAAATTGTTCGTTATTATTTGGATGTTGATGATGTTATTGTATTAAAATAAACTTAATATACAATTTAAAATAATATTAAATCATTATCACTATTTTACAATTAATTTAAAATATATAAATAATAATATTTTATCTTTTAAGAGAACTAAGAAAATTTAAAAATATTACCTTAATAAAATATCACCAGAAGGAGGTGGGATAGCATTAAGCATGATTGCCCAGGCAAGACTGCGAGGTCTTACTAGCGTTTGTTGAATTGCTGCCTTTTTTAAATACTCCATTGACCATGTTGGAAACTGTAAGCTGAAACCAAACACAGATTTTGTACTAAATGGCTAGATTTTAAAACCCCCATATAATATAGCATGAATTTATTATTTAAAATGTTTTACGTCTGGTAAACAATAAAATATATTTCTTTATAATAGTATAAGCTCTGTTTCATTTGCCATATGTTTGTTTAATTTAATAGGTATAACTTTATTATTGGGACTAAGCAATAAAGTAACAAAGTTTATTAAACAAAGAAATACTTACTTATAGTCAACAGCTTCTAAAGTTGTGGAGGAAGGAGAGTGCCCAGGTGAGCTGTTATTACTATTTGATGCCTAGAATACAAACAAATTACTGAAAGCACTTATATGCAGAAAATAATCCTAACTAGTTTTGACTTGCTTACCATAATAAAGAACCATAGGCCGGAAATATTAAATCTTGGATTGGTGGCTTATCATATTTACTTGATATTTCAGTTTTAACATAAACGTTTATACTGAAGCAATCACGATAGGAAGGTTAAGGTAACATACAAATTAGCAGTGAAGATTAATATAAAACAAATACGATTTCCGATCCACACGCTCCCCGTAGCTCAGTATTAAATCGAACGAATCTAATAAATTAAGCCTCCGATTGTCGTAAGTCGATGATCAAAGCAAATAACTTTACCTATCAGCTCTCAGCTGACAGCTTACTTAAGCTGTCATAAAAGCCTTGTACCTACCGGCTACGTACCTAATTGACATTTATAAAATATGTTTTGAGGTCTAAACTCTAAACCATCTAATATTAGCTTAAAACATGTACTGTAATAGTAAGTTGAAAATTTTATTCAATGATTTCATCTATTAATATTTATTCATGTTAGAAACAGAAATAGTATGTTTAATGTTTGAATAATTGAGATAAACGACAAACTGAGAAGTGCGATCTGTCTCTACAAATTCCAAACCTGTGCAACAAAGGCTGTGGAGTGTGGCGTATGCCATCTATGGCTCTTTCTCTTTTTAGTCGACAGTCGCGCTTGCCTTTTAATTTTTTAATTATTTTGAGAGCGAAACAAGTTAACAGTTTTGATTATATACAGCTTTCCACTGTGATAATAATACGTTAATATTGTGTTAAAGTGAGTGTTTTATCGATGTTTAAAATGAAGAGTGAATCCAACGTTATTCGATTACCCAAAGCGAAAATCATAGCGACTATGTTTCGACGGCTATGATGACCATAATTAACAGCAAACATGATCGCCAACCTGCCTCTGCTTTTTGCGAACGGTAACCCAACAGATCTCTCTAAAGCCACGTCTGCTGATTTAGAGAAGTTCATTACATTTATGGTAACATGTTCTTGGGGTCACGATACAGCTAAAGACATCCGTCAGCCTCCTTGGTGGCCGAGAAATGTACCCTTCTCGCATCCCTTTGTAAAACCATTGAAAGTGCCACAAGACTGGTTATCGCGATTAAAAAATTTAGTCAAAAGATGTTATGGGTATCACAACAGTTCATTTTTGCTGGGGTTCTCGGCACATTTGGCACGATACCCTCGCAATATTCTCACCTATGTTGACAACAACGATCACACAACATCACTTTACCTTGCACCTTCTGGACGCCTTCTGGTCACATTTCGGAATGAGAATATATTGTATGATAAACCGGCCGATATTTATTTATGTGATACTTGTGACAGTCACTTTGACAACATTGATGTTCTGAAAGCTCATGAGAGGCTCTGTAACAGTAAGAGTTTCATATCATCTTCTTGTACAGGATCTTTACAAGAGTTTCTATCGGCATTAAAACTTAAGTCTGCCCAAGAAGACTCTGAAAATAATGATAAAACCTCTGATAACTGTTTGGTTGGTACAAAGCCAAGAAATTCACGCAGTACGGCCAATGTTGATAGAGGATATCCATATCCTTTTTCATCAATAGCATATATGAAGAATGCTAAACCAAATGTGCACAGGGATACTGGCTACTCTCGGGAAAGAACAGAAAGGTTTTGCTGCACAACAACACTTAGTAAAAATTTAGTTAGTAAAGGAAAAAATCTAACATTTCCAGTAAGATACAAAAAGCCAATAGATTATTGGCATCGGAAGCATGTGTTTCCAAATCAGAGATGTAAGAAAATCCTTGATTTAAAAGGACAACTGTTGCTTTTTAATTGTAGACCTATCACTGTAAATATAGAAAGAATGGGTCAGAAAAAAATTCAGGAGTATTTAGATAATCTCAAAGAAGAAGCACTGAACAGGCAGAGCGAAGACAAAGATGTTGTGTTTGTAGAACCTGAAGTGGAACCAATGCTTGTGGAGGTCAAAAGTACTGATCCTTTATATAAAGCAAGCAATGAGTGTGAAGTTATTGATTTGTGTTCAGATGATGAAGAATCTAGTGTAAACGAGAACTGTGACCCACGTGTGGGTACTACCTGTGTCATTAGAGGTGGGGCTGTCTTGAGGCGCACAGCTGCTACGCCCAATGCTATTCCGGCAGAGCCTTGTGGTGCTCGGGAGAAATCTATCTCCTCTCTCATATTGCAACCCCACCCTGTAATTTTTATATCACACTCTTTGAACAATGTACAGACTATAGCTTTAGATTGACTCCATTTTATTTTATTTGGTTATGCTGATTTAATATTTATTGTATAATTAAAGCAAAAAAGGCGTTCAATAAGATTGGTTGAAATGTATTTTTTGTAACGGCAACATTTCTGTTAATTTAAAATGGCGGCCTTTGTTACACGAAATGGCCGTCAGCTATAACACTGTGTTCATCATAGTCGTAGTTTTTTCTCTTTGCAAATGCGACTTTGTACAATATAAAAAAAATACTTGTCTAAGAATTTTAATTGATTTTATTCATCAATTTGACTTACTGTCATCATTTTAATGATTTCATTTAACACTCCATTTTCAAGCGTTTTGTTTGGCTGCGAAAAGGCTAAGAGATGCTGACTTTAATGATGATCAACAGATTTTAAAAGTGTAAGATTCTATTCGTACTATTGTGTATCACGAAAAGATTCACGCAAAGATTTTTCAGTATTTTTAGAAATTAGATCATTTCTTTTCAACGAAAATCCTTTTTTCATATGAGTGTTAACAATTTCAGCGTTACCAACGGCCATCTGTGTCTTATCATTTCAATAATGTGATACTTGTATCTATAGTTCCTTAAAGCATTTTTTTTCTATCAATAATTTGTTGACACAATACTATTAATAAAATGTGTACTTTTTCCTCAAATTTTATTTCTACGTCTTCAATTCGCTTAACATCGGTTGAATTATAACGATGGTGGAATTTCTACAATTTTGTTTTACTACGCTATAGCCATATTTTAGAATGCTTTATGTCGCAAAGGAATTTTAAAAAATCAGTTATTTAGTCAATCCTAATTTATGCATGTCTGATACGTCTGCGCGTTCTTTTACGGATAAGTGTTTATCTCATCTCTGTCCTCGAGCGCTTCAGTTGGCATGATTAGAAACCTAGTTGCGTATACATATCGAGTCACACGACAAGACGTTATTGGCGCCTTGAGGGTTAACGCGACGTAAATAATAAACTTGTTCTTCTGTTTCATATTGAATGTAAAATGTTAACTCAAATCTTCCAATTACAACGAAAAGACGGTTGAGACAAATTATGTACAAAAATGACTATTCTGATCCATCAATATAGTGATGTAATATATATTCTCGTGTCACAATGTTCGTTCCCGTACTCCTCTGAAACCGACCGATTCTCGATATTGAGTGGGATTGAGAATGGCCCAACATCTATTTTTAGGGACTTTTTTTTGGCAAAACAACGTTTCTCGGGATCATCTAGTATTATATAAAACTATCCGATACAGAGTTAAATCAGTTAACAGCGTAGAGTGGATAAAAAATAATTAAAATGTCATTTCCTTAATGTCTTGTGATATTTTGAAGACTGGCCTGGTAACGAGTCCAAATTTCGTATATACGATGAATATCGTCGCGCAAACACTGAACTTGTCTTAATATTGTTAACTGCTGATTGAATTTTATTTGTAATCTGTGGTATAAACAAAACACGTGTGAGCCGCTGACAAATATTTATTACTTGTAAATGATAATCTTGAATGAAAAGAAAACCAACAACTGCTAAATGATCTTTAATATAACAAGAGGAGGAAAACAATTATGAATGAAAATGTCGCATCATATTATATTATCTGTGTTTGCTCTCGAGTGCGAGTTGAGGGGACGGCGGCTCTCCTCGTCCGAACCATAGATAACGTCTTCGTCGGAGTCGTTGATCATAGAGAAAGCGGGGTTGTCTTTGGTGATGGCCGTCTCTGTGAAAGCAAGATCAATTATTTGAAAATAATTGTATTTTTTTTAAACTTGTACATTTGTATAATGAACTGATATTAAAACGATATGCTTTAAATTGTAGTGTTTTATTAAAAGTTAAGATTTTGGTCCTTCGATCCGTGTAGACTTATTAAAAAATAAAATATGTTGGGGTCGTGAAGGATACGCACCATGTAAGGATCCACTGCCAGGCGAGAATAAATATGCCAAAGTGTACAGTTTGAAATTAAACAGGCCGTACATGGCCATGAAGGGCGCTGAAGTGTCAAAATGGACCTTCGGCTGCGAGGCCCAGTGATCTTGCAGTGCGGCCGGACCCCACGAGTGGAGTGCCAATATTGTTGTTATTGAAATAACCGATACAACAACTATTGATATACAACGTAATCTTATATCTGAAAATAAATATTACATTAATAATAATATAAATCAGGTTATATTAGGTTTTGTGTTTTTCGGTTACCGTTAACGGTACGATGGAAAGATAGTTGTAATAAATGTAAAATGTTAATTAAATCGTTTTTTTTTTATTTTAAAATACATAATAATTATCTAAATCTTACCAAAAAAAGGCATATTCCTCAAATCGCTATAAGCCTTAACAACAAGTATCAGCAGGTACGCGAAGTACAGCGCGACAGCACTGAAGAACAATATTTTCACCGCCTGAAATGAATATTCTAATCAACGCCATCGAATATCGAAGCGACATCTAAGATCAGACATTTGGTCCTTCGAGCCGGAACCGTGGATTCATCTGTTCCAATTTCTTACGTTGGATTGGAGATTTGTTGGTTGGAGTAATAAACGGGATTTAAAAACACTCAAGTCAATTTTTGATGTATCAAAATATTGAGTATGGTATATTCCTCACCCGAAAGTTGGGCTCCATGTAGTAATTGAATGTGGGGTCATAGTATCCATAATATTTCTGCCAAATGGCAATGATCATCGCCGGCGTCCACACCAGCGCCACCAAAATTACTTTCATCAAGTAGAACGATATAAAGCTTCGCTCGTTCTGCAATCGTTTTTTTTTTTTTTATTAAATAAATACATTTCACCGTCAAATGCAAGAAAACATACAATTATCGACAGCTCTTAAACACTTATGGATAATTTGATAATAAAATATATCTTTTTTTAGCATATTAAACAAAATATATTAATAACTTATAGTTTAAGAGTTAAAGGTAAATAGAGCCAAAAATAGAAAAAAAACTACGATTGCATTAGTACAGGGTTAGATAAGCTAAATTAAGTATTAAATACCGGCGACGCAAGTGGTGTTTTTCACTTTCAGCAAAAAAATAAATAAAATTAAACATTAATTAACTGTACTTAGACAACAAGGAACCTTTAAAACATATTTTTAGTTTAATCATTTTACAATTGTAATGTTATTAAACCAAAACAATGCAATATTCTAAAAAAAAAGATGAAATACCTGTCTAAGTCCATGATATAGAGCGAGCCAGGAGAGCATGACGCACGCAAGGAACGTGCTCTGAAATATGGTGTCAATGAGCGGGGCGAAACACCCCCCCGACACGAGCCGAAGCGGGTATATTGGGTCTGAAATATCATTCAAAGTATATATTTCAAAAAAATAATCTTCATTCAATTAACATAATACGCACCATTGTATAATAATAACATTGGTAATAAAATAGACAGCCATTTCTGTTCAATTGCCCAATCCTCGGTTGAGTATTTACGTAGTGTATGAGCGAACCAACACTGTAAGAGATACATTAAGTGGCTTTATTTGGAAACTACTAAAATAACAAAAAAAAAACTATAAAAAATGGTTATTGTCTATAGTTTTGATTTAATTAATTTTTCATATAAATTACATAAATATTTTGAGTTATCATAGTTTGAGAACCACTGGAAGGGATTGACAAGGTTTGTTGTTTTTAGGTAAATGTAACACGTTATACCATAGACCAGGGCTTCTAAAACTTTTGTCATTCACGACGAGTTTCTTGACCAATATAAAAAATATATATATATATTAAGTAACAATAGACATATAATATAGTTTTAGAATTCGTTTTGAAACATACAAAAATCAAATAATATAGAATGACATTATATTTGACATTAAAATCTGTCGACCCCATAGTTTAAGAAGCCCTGCCACAGACAATAGCGTAATGCAATAGACAAAAATATAATATTTGTAAACGACTTACAGCGACTGTAAATGTGGTTATAAGGAAAATGAACCTGAACCATGTCTCCATTTGCGTGAAGCCCGGGTTGTACGTTTTAAACTGAAATAAAGCCATTGTTTTTTGACGTACACAAGTGATTGTATGTGAAAAAGATATATCTTTTTTAAAAAAAATATTTTTAATTATAAATATTCCTTCTCTTTCTTTTATTATTACCAAAGTAACAAATTATTTTTATTAATTGTAATAAAAGAAAAGCATATTGACAGCGTATAAGCGTCGATTCAGCGAGGAAATGCCAGCATTGGATACTCTGCCACAAGGCCCAAACTTTTTAAATTTAGTTTTGTGTAAATAAAACAAATTATTTTAAATAATATTAGTTAAGTTTATATTAACAATGTTTATGTTAAATATAAATTGACTTGAATTGTCGATTTGAACAGAAACGATTAATGATTTCTGTTCTGTATAACTGATCAAAATAATTTAAAAAAATATTGTCGCAATTTGCCTAATAACAAAAGAGACAGAAGAGTTTTGATTTAAAATAAATACATCTTAAATGTAACAAATAACAATTTTGTTCGAATTAAATATTTATACGAATTATCAATTAGAAAATTCATACTATTGGCTAAAAATATAAATATGATTTTTTTTTATGTAAGAGGAGGCAAACGAGCAGGCGGGTAACTTCGAGTGATGTGCCAACCGCGCCCATGGACACTTGCAACGCCAGGAGGCTTACAAGTGAGTTGCCGGCCTTTAAGGAAGAGGAACGCTCTACACTAAACTAAAGAACTTTTACCTACAAAGTATTAAAAATAAATTGAGGGAATGCCATTGGTACTTCGCTAAGACCAATAATGTTAAGTTTAGTTTTTTTATTTTAAATACAGTGCAAACTCTATATAACGACACTACGACAGTGATGGGACTGTGTATTTTATGGCGTTATAGAAAACGTCAAATGGAGAGAAGAAAAATCTGAATGAACAAACTAAACCAACCAAGACCAATTGATTTCGACGCTTTAGAGAGTTAGTTTAATCGAGTGACGTTACATGGACTGTTTAGGCATTTTGCATTTTTTTATAATGAAAAATATGAAATATCCCTAAAAAAACTTACATAAAACATGACTTCCCGTATGTTGTAGCGTTTGTGAAACTCGCGGAGGCCGTAAAACCTCACGTTCAACATATAATGCGTGTACTCGAGCGAACCCAGGTGCAGCACCATTACCTCCTCGCAAATTTGCTTCTTGCATTTCAAATGCTGGGTGCTGGAATAGTTTTTTCACAGAAACACAATGCTAATAAAAAAAAAGCATAACAGGACAGAAAATTGTGAAATATCATCTGTTAGGTGTCAACGTGTGCGAGGCCTTAACTATATATTTACGTATTGTATTTATTATATACGTATTTAAAAATTATGCAAGCAACGGAAATGATGGTTTTGGATAATCACCGATTGGTAGCTTCCGATTCCGGAACAAGGTTGGTGGTGGTGTGGTCGCTGAGAACTCCGTCTATCGATATGCTCACTTGAAAGCTCTTGTCGAATATCTCTTCTGCGAATGAAATTATTCGGGAATATGACAGCTTAGATTAAGATGTTCATAAAAAATTTCAAAGTATGTAAGTGTACCATCGTTATTATCGGTGACGATCTCGGCCAATAGCCACAGCTGTTGGACGCGAGTGCCCAAAGCCGGACTGTGGAGGTGAAAGAGACCACTAAATATCGAGGAAGCATTTTTGAGGACACTTGCGCCTGATATTGAAGTGGTTATAGTAGGGGAAGGGCCTGAAAATATATAAGAATGATATTAAGTTTGTTTATAAAAAAGTCTTGTGTAATAATGTTAAAGAGAGTTATGACCTGCTAATCCTATGAATACGCCAAGACCGAAACAAGCAAAAAATGCTATAAAAACCATTACAAACTCCCCTTTGTGCATCGAATAAATCCTCATTTGAACGGACCTGAAAAAAAGAATTGTTAAAAAGAAAATAATAATAATTGTATTAACCAAAAGTTACCGGTATACCTCTCACACCGATCGTGATGATAGGCTGGGGCGATATATTTATTGAATTCGCTAAATAAGTCACTAAATTGTGACAACGTATTGCGAATTTTATAATTCCATCCACCATTTGGTAAATGGTAGGAATATCCTACATTGGCCGTATCCATTATTATTTATACTTATAAATACAACAAAAAAACAATTAAATTTAACTATAAAGTGACTAAAAAGCGAAACATTCGCGAATTTACGCGTAATTTCCTTTGGTACAATGTAGCGCGATGCTTGTTTACAAGCATTATTGATTTTCGCGGTAATCGGTGTAAGTCATAGACACGCACGCCATTTTGATTGAATACAGAAGTGACGTGGCTCTAAGACAAGCATAGACTATAGTTTTCATTTCTAATCATTGTTTTATCTGTCATTGACATCACTAATATCACATAAAAATATTAAATGCTGGTTTTAAATTCGAGGTAAAGAAAAGATGTCGACCACCGTTGGTCTTGTTTATTTTATTGATTTAAAAAAAAAGGTAACTGACCTTCTTTAGTCAATGTAACAATTATATTTGGGTAACACAATAAAACTATGTAACAATTTAAAAATCATTTATTAACACGAAATTAAGCTTTTAATACATTAAACAATTCATTGTAAAATCGACTCTTAATACGAAACCATTTGCACATTGCACAGTTTATCACAATCATTAAATGTTTTGATGTTAAAATGCAACAGTTGCTTAAAATAACGCATAAATCGACTTAAAAATAACAATTTTCTAATTAATAAATATTTTTAACAATGCATTCTTAATACTATTGATATTATTAATAGACACTGGTCGGAGATAATTTTGGCACGTTTTTTTTTAAATCGACTTAAATGCAAGTAGGTACTTTATTATTCTGAGAAACTCCTACATTTTGATGGAAGGACGGCTTTTTTGAACTTAAAAATTCCATCACACTACCCCTTACTACAGTAATGTTTCTTTAGCGCGAGAATTATTAAGTATATTTTATGATAACTTGGTGTTGCCACATCAATAATATAAATTTAACATTTACATAAACTGGAAAACTTTATTTTCAATAATATTTTTTATGACAACCGCCACAGATACAAAACGTTCTTTACTCTGTGGTACATATTTATTTTATTACAAATACACACAGCCATTAAAATGTATTAAATAAATAGCTTTATTGAAGGAATAAGAAAACAATCGTCATACGATTTGACCTTATACATTAAATTGTGAATATACAAGGTGGGTTGCCATTTTGAATATTTGTACTCTGTAGTCTATGTGCTAGTGGTGTTGTCTGAGATTTTGATTGTGATATTCTGCGTCAATGGTGATTCTGTTGTCGTTAAGTTTTGTGACGCGTAATCTGAAATTTTAATAAAAATCTTACGGCTATTTAGGTAAACTCCATTTTTTTTATTAAACAAACACAGGATTTCTTATTTCATTACCAACCTTAAAATGATAAATATGAAAAAAAAAACTAAACCCTTTATATATTCTCATATCGTTGTCAGTTTTTTAAGTGACAATAATGATTTTATTTAAAAAAAATCAAATAATACTTATTAACTATATTAATTATGTGAAATCACGTCAAAAGAATAAACAAATATAATAAAATGTTGACTCTAAATTTACTGCCAGTTCCCAAATCAAGGGCGTAGAGCGAACGAGAGGAACTGGCATCAAAATCTCTCTGCCACTTCCTTAAATCGCCAACCATCACACCATGCATTTATTATTACCTTGTAAAAAATTATGGAACCACTCATTGATCCCCTTGGAATAGGTCTGGATCCAGTCGATCCTTAACGTCGCCGTGTCCACAATCTTCTGCAGGGTTTGGGACATCGGCACCAAGCGGTCTTTGTGCTGCATCGCGAATCTTTTTAACTGTACGAAAATGTTCGTTTAAGTTTTATAAACTGGTAACACAGGAATTGTTATCTTCAAAGGTATAGAGTCACTTAGACGTAATTTTTTATCATCAAAAATTTAAGATAATTTTAATACAAAATGCTCTTTTTTACATTCAGAAAGAGATGAGGGCAACAAACCTTATCCAATTCATCAGCGTCAGCTATAAATCCAAACACCATGTTCAATATACTGGGGAAGGTGAAGGAGTCCAGTTCCGTGAACACCCTGTACACCCGGTCGAAGTTGCGTATGAAGAAGCTCTGCGTGAGGCGGGTCCCCTCGGGTGGGTCTGCGCCCCAAACCGTCGCCGCGTACTGCTTCGGGATCTCCTCTAAACTCTTCTCAAGGAGGCTGGCGAATTTATTTACACTTTGTTACACAGAAATAGTAGAAGTAGAGTAAAGTAGTTAAAGAGAAGATTCTAGAAAGAGCGTTTGGAAATGAAAAAGTTTGGGAATTAATCAGCTCCAGCGTTGCTTCCAAAAGTGTACTGGGATCATAACAATAAACCGAGCCAAGTTTCTTGCCTGCTTCTCAACTTGGTACGTACGAGCAGGCATAGAGTTAAGATTTAGGACGTTTGAAAAGATTCTATGTACTTGACTGAAGAAATACATTGACTTTAAGCGATCTCTTCCAGGCAACCCACTTATGTTAGGTTTATTATGAAGATGCCCTGCATCCAGCTTCATTAGGGTAAGCAGACTGCTCTCTTAACTTAATCATGTTATTTTATCAATGAAACAGAGTTAAGGATATCTTAGCTTAACATATTCTGTAGCTTGTATTTTTTTTTGTAATGTAATGTATCCGGACGTAGACTCTTCATAAGTACAATCTAGACACGTTTGGCTAAACTTAACTTATTTAAAAAAAAATAGACGCAGTATAAAAGGTGTTCAAATAATATTTCGTCTGGTTATCTGTAACATCGTTTTAACTGACTTAAGTTAAATTGGTTTTAATATTTCATTTACAATGTAATAACGGAAAAGTTTGTATAGAAAATGAAAATAAAAGATGAATTGAATGGTTTTTTAGTAACATAAAGACTTACAAGGTGATGAGGGATTCCTGTCGGGTACTCGGCAAATTTGTGATGATGAGCGTCTTAACGGCTGGATCGGTGCTGTTCTGGAACATGTTCCACAGGAACATGAACTCTTCGCGACCTCCGTGCCGGATCGCTATGTTGTACACCAGGGAGCGGAGATAGCTTGGAATGCTGGAATCACACGGTTTAGATAGCTTTGAAGATGCGATTCTAGTTTTTGTATCTATATATTTATGTGAGAGGAGGCAAACGAGCAGGCGGGTCACTTCGAGCGATGTGCCAACCGCCGCCCATGGACACCTGCAACACCAGGCGGCTTACAAGTGAGTTGCCGGCCTTTAAGGAAGAGGAACGCTCTTTTGAAGGTCCCCAAGTCGTAACGGCTCGGGAATAGAAATCAGAAAATTAAAATTAGACCAAAATCCTAACCCAGTGGTACTCAAAGTGTGCGCCGTTCTCTTTGTTATACGAAAAAATAAACCAATTATAAAAATTACTCATTTAATTATTATCGATAGGTAAATTCTAAACACATATTCTGTTAACGGTCAAAGTTTAGTTAAAGTTATTAATATTATCATTTTTTTTTATTTTTTATTTCTTAAACCTATACAGCTATCACAAAAAGTTTACACAATAAAAATAGATTAAAAATAAAGCCAAAATAAAGTTAAAACATAGAACCGGAGATAGAATCTAAGATCAGAAAAAAATAAATAAATATATATACTGAACTTGCAAGTGCGCTCTCGACTGAAATAGTTTGGGAGCCCCTGTCCTAACCCATATGTGTACGGTATCTTATTAATTATGTGTAGTAATATATTATTAAAGAAGAAATAATATTGATTGTGTATATAAGATAAAACACTCACGTATTATTCTCCGGATGCCCCATCCAATTGTGAAACTCGCTTTTGGCCCACTTGAGGCACCGCGGGGCCTCCACCATACACTCCCAAAGGAGGAGGCTCTCAATCATCAAAGCCTGGTTGTCGTCAACTGGCTTCGACAGACCGTAGTTCAGTTTTTTCAATTGTTTCCCTAAGAGTAACCTAACGTAATCCTGTAATAAGGGAAAAGCGATTTTTTGGACTTGGTTTTTGTGACGTTCAATAGTTGATTTTGTTTCTTTGACTTTTATGAAAAGTTTGGGAACGTATGGAATTAAAAAAATGACAGGTAAGCTGAGAATGTGGGTACCCACGGACCCTTGAGAGCTTAAATTGAGTGGCTCTTAAAATAAAGAACAAAAAAAATATATATCTTATCTATATTATGTATACTGTATGGGATTCGAGAAATGAAATAGTGAGTTAGTTAGTTAACACATAGACAGTTAACTTACTTGGAAGTACATGTAGCCGGATGTGGTCTTCAAATTGTGCCTCAGAAATGCCATATTGTCCAACAACATGTCCCAGACTATTTTCGAATCCTCCCCTTTTACGACGCAACTGGTTAAGCCAAGGGCGTAGCTGTAATTCAGGAGATTCGCTTTGGCCAAGTTAAAGCTGTCGTCTATGAGCTGAGCTTTGGCTATGGGGTCTTTAATGTTGCCAGTTTTTAATGCTTTGCTGAGTAGTTCCCAATTTTTTTGATCGTAGTTCACTCTATAGTAGCCTACAATGAATTTTTTTTTAAATACCAACCATAATTATATTACGCAAACACCAAAACGACTCGAACGATTTTCATGAAATTTTGTTATGTTTGAACTGTATTTCAATTTGTTAAAATTTTATTCGATTTGACATGCAAGTGACGTTTGACAGATGACATTTAAAGTGTCATATTACGTAATCCAGAGACAATGGACATACCAATAGCACCGATGTTGACGTACAGAGCCTCGGATTCATTTAGAGGCACCTTCGTTGTGACGGACCTATCTTTCAACCACACTTGCGGCTCGAAGGACCATTTATCAGTCGGTGTGAACGACGAGGCGTAGGTTATGGGAATCTGCCACAATTGCTTCTCCATAGATTTGTAGGGGTTCTTTGCACTGGTGAAGAGTCTCTATAAAATACATGTCTCGTGTTAAAACAAAAATGTATAGTCTGATATGTTTTATATCCAGTTAGCGAGGACAATCGTAGGTAACAGTCCACGTGTTAGACGCCTGTCATCGATGACCTCTCTGAAGACACCCGCAGACATGTGTTGTGTGTGTTTGTGATTTTTTTATGGTGTGTGTTGTTCGTGTGCCTTATTAAATATATAAAATTTGAACAAACTATGCGAACCAGGGTGGGTTTTTGTTTTTTTTTTTATTCTAGCACTAACAGTCATCCGTTGAACATGTTATTGATCAATTAATGAAACGAAAGCTTGCACGTCTTGGCTATCGATAGATATTCTTCTCGGTAGATGACTGCCTTCCGAGCTAAGGCATTTTTGACCAATCAGAGCGTCGCTTGGATTGGGGTCCAATAATTTTTGTGCTTATCCAACAACGTCCCACTAAGCTTAAGAATGTAAAGTATGAATTACCTGTTCGAACAAAACTTGTCCGGTTGTATAATCCCGTTTGACATTCAGTACCGGATATCCGGCTTGCCTGGTCCACGAGTTCATGAAGTTGACCAACGAAACGTCTTTCATGAACTCATCGTTGACAGTCGCTTCGGACATCGCCTGCCACAGATCGTTCTCTTCCGCGTTCTGGTATTGCCTGTTGGAATTTTCTTGTGAAAATTATTAACACATATAATTTAAAAAAAAAACATTGAGCAATGAGACTCTTCTCATCAGCGATTTGAGTTTCATTTCCCGTTTGGATCAACATTTGTCTATTATTTAATAATATATATCTGTTTAAATATTCCAAGTCATTATCATTATTCGGAAGGCAAATCTACCGAGAAGAAACTCAATAGCCTTTAAAATAAATATTTCATATGCAATTGTTACTTATATGACTCATTGAAATAACAAAAGAATTGTAAGACTACTCAAGAATTTGTGTCGACTTCATTTAATATAAAGGGAGCAGGGAGGGGCGATTGCCCCCCCCCCCCTTAGATTCTAAAAAAACTGAATCCGGTAATACAAATCTCAACAAATCTTCTTTACAATCTATATCGTATCGATATACAGCGTATATATTCTTTGAATTATATACACTATATATCTACTTCACACGATATATCACTTCACATCCGAAAAATATTTTTTTTACATTATTAGTCTGTAGATCAATCGTATGACTGTATTGGCGGGTAAAACCATCCACAGACTAAACGTAAATAAATGTAACATACCACTTGTCCAAATAAATGGCTAGTCCCTTCAGGAACAACTCTCGCGATATCGTATGATTCAACATTCGTATCAGATTAGCGCCTTTCGCATACGATATCTCATCGAACTTCTGCGATATCTCCGACGCGTCGATCACCTGCCTCGACACGGGGGAGGTGTTCTTCAGAGAATCCGTTCGGAGCAGACTCATTTTGTCCCGCGTGAACGATAGGAGCATCTCCCATTCCGGCTCAATCTAGAATACGATGAAGAGCTTAAGTGGCTTTGGTATATATGTATTTTTAAAATTGAAAAAAGATGAAAAATATCGGTTAGTGTAGCGAGCGAGACCTAATTACTGCGCACTTATTTAATATCGTATTAAAGTATGTTAATAAATGTTTGATTCTATCAAATTATGACCAGCATTTGAATATTTTAACGCACTGCGCGAATAAATAAAATCGTTTGCCCGATTGACCTTCATATATTATGCAAAGATTATTTTAATTTGTGGCTTTGTATTCAAATCTATTTTTGACAAATGTTTCTTCCTCGTGCGAACAGTTTGTTAGTTATTAATACACAATATAAAAAAAACATGATATTACACATTCAAAAGTTTTACAATATTCTATATAAGAACACCAGATATCAGTCTTTTGAATCGTCATTTGCATAACTACCGAAAAGAGCCAACAAGGAAATAGATAGTTGCTCTATTCAAATTAAAATTAGAAAAATATGTATTACATATATAACGAAAGAAGTGTCTCCGTAGAGTTTTTGTGAGGCGATCCGTCAGCATTGCAGACTTCACGATTACCACTCATTATTAAAACAACACTTCGCTGATATGTGCCAGCTTTTATTTTCACAATTAGCTGTCAGATACAATGCATCCATCTTTTATAATAATCACATGTCCCCACTTGCTTTTCTTTCAAAGACTATTAAAATAATAAGGATGACATTTCATAGCGTAATAAACATGAAAGTATCAGTTTATGTTTATAAACTTATTTAACATATTAATGAAGCTTGAACTTAATTATCATAGTTAGTTTAATGCTAATTGTTGTGGTTGCGCCGAAATATATATATAATAAATAAATTCTTACATGATTAACACCAACATATTCAATGTACGTGGCGAATCCCTCATTCAACCACAGATCCGTCCACCACTTCATGGTGACGAGATTGCCGAACCACTGGTGCGCCAACTCGTGGGACACATCGATGGCAACACCACGCTTCTCACCCGGTATACCCTCCTTCTCGTCGAATAAGAGGGTAGTCTCTCTGAAAGACAACATTTTGGAATCATAACCAGTGAATGCGAAAGTTATACAGACTCTATTAAGATAGCGTTTCAAAGGAGGATTGGACCAAGGAGTTTGTTTACTGATAATAATTGAATGTCAAAGAAGGTTTTATTGTCGATTCTTTGAGCGCGCTCGCCTTTTTTGTTAACTGCCAGTATGTTTAAATTTGGAATCATTTAATTAATTTTAACATTCATATAATATTTAAACTCAAAATACCTTTATACAAGTATGTAAAGACACTTTTGAATCGTCAATTTTTATACTACCACTCGAAAGGCAGTTATCTACCAATAGGAATCGGCAAGAAGCTCGTTAGCTTTTAATATAAATATTCAGACTGAATGTGTACCTGAACGTTATCAAGCCCCAGTTCTCCATAGCACCATTGGAGAAGTCTGGGATCGCGATCAAATCCAACTTGTCCAACGCGTACGGCACTCCAAAGACCTCTTCGTAAAACGCCAACAGCTTCGGTGTTATATTCAAAGCGTAATTAGCTTTGTGTATGAGGTCTGGCTGTGTCCAGACTCTTATCGGCTTAACTTTATTGTCTTTGCCCGTGTAATTTGTTTCTAAATACTTAAAGTCTGACAACACATATGCGACCAAGTATGTGGACATATTGACAGATCGCTCGAAGTGTGTCCATTGCCAATCGGGCTCTTCCGGTCTGCAATTAAGTGTCACTTAGCACATCATATTCGGTCGGGGTTTGACTTTAAAGAGAAAAAAAAATGGAGTGTGGCAGTGATTAGGATATGTAACGAATTATGTTATTTAAATTCAACTATTAATTCATATATTTAAGCAAGGAAACATTAAGGTATGTGGGACAAGATACGATACAAATGCATTTCCAGTTAACGTTAAATCAATACATGTTGACGTTGTATGTATGTGACGCTTTCACGCTTAAACTACTGAACCGATTTCGATGAAATTTGGTATGGTATATAGATAGATTGAATTTTAAGGGCAGGGAAACTTATCGGGAAAATATGATTGATATAGGAGATGAAAGTTTGTATAAATATTCGATTGTATTCGTCATAGATGTCGCTACACGTTTTATATAGATCAATTTCAATTAAATTAAACAGTTCAATTAAAAAAGAAAAACCTATCACCGACTTCTCGTGGTTAAAGCTTGTATATTTGCTTACAGCTTATTATAATTTTATATGTATAAAATAACTTACAATGATTCCTCCATAGAAATCTTCATATTTGAAAGAACAGATATGTTTTGTGGATGTGCAATGCTGATTTCGAATTTGGCTTTGAACGCCGGCTCGTCAAAGCAGGGGAAGGCTGCGCGTGCTGAGGTTGGTTCGAATTGAGTTACTCCGACATCTCTGTAAATAATTTTTGATTGAATTAAAAAAAAAAAATGTTTTATTTATTCTTAATGCAGTGTTGGCCAACTGGGTTAATCTTGGTTGGGCATCATATAAATATACTGAAACTTTGCTAAAATACGCAAAATTAAAGATGTATACAGACATACATAGTCTAAATAAGCCAGATTAATTTGCCAATAGTAAAAAATAAATTTCCTAATTAGGGTTGTGACACTGGCTTATTATTATTCTTAATCTAGCAAGCACTTGCATAAAGCCTACAAAAACACACAAAAATGGAGTCAAAGTGGAAAAAAAATCAATTAAAGAAGAAGGAAGAAAATCATACCTTATTTCATTATTGGCGTTTTTATAACTGCTTTTATAAAAGCCAGTTAATGAATCACTGATTTTTCCTTCAAAGGAAAGCTGCAGTGTGTAATCTACGTTTGGATTTAACATTGTTGCTAATGTTATTACTAATCTATCACCAGAACTAGCTCTGACCGATAAAACTTGTATATTCCGTACATTACTGTGGGTTACTTGAGTTTTGATTGTTTCAGTTGTAACAGACTCGGGCTCTGTACTAGTTGTTTGAGCTTCCGTTGAATTCTCTATGTTTGTCTCCGTTACACCCTCTGTTGTAATACTTTCTGTTGCATTTTCTGTGTCTCGTTTGGTCCTGGTTGCTTTTAATGCGACTTCTTCATATATTTGTTCAGTTAAAGTAGTGTTTTTAATTACTAAACCTTTTGAATGTAAAATGATTTCTTTGACTTTATCACTAGCTCGTATTGTGATATATGTATTGCCAGTAAAAAGAGATTGATTTAAGTCAGCTTTTATTTTAAGTCTGTAAAAGCTCGGCACAACTGTCGAGGGGAGTCTTAAGTCTGGTGCTGGTGCACTTGATTGACCAAAGGGCTCGGCTTCATTCCAGAAGTCTTCTGACTTTTCAGCAACCTATAAAAAATACTATTGTCATTAAAATTTTCTCAACTATAATGAAAAAAAAGTGAAGGCTGCATCACGGATTTCTGTTAGGTAAATATTCAAGGATAATTGTTTTGGTAAGTTAAGGAAGGAAAATGTTCATTTTCCTTATAATTTTACAAATTGACTACAAGTTAAAGTATATATATCATATATAAAATTAAGCATTGTTTTAAAAAAAACAAGTTTATTAAATACTATTATATATTTCACAAAGCTTTCATAAGCTTTGTGAAGCCACATGAATTTTGGAAAAAAAATCTTAACATGGATAATATATGATAATTTGTTTTAATTAGGGTATAAAGGTCTCAAAAAAAAGGCATTTTTTTTTGGTTTATACTTACATGTTTACTCTCACACCTCACAATAAAATGTATAGATAAATACGCAAAAAATATTCTCAATAACATATTATCATGTAAAGTTTACGTTTATTTAAAAAAAAATTGTTTAATACTATAAAGTTATTATAAGTATAAAAATCTTTGGTATTCGTTACAATTGTCACATGGTAATTTGTTAATATAATAAACTTAAAAATTGTGATTTAATATAACAAACGCGACAACCGATTCGATTTCCGCCTTCTGCGTGAGCGTACTGCGATTTACGACTCTAGTGTCATATGACAGTTCACAAACCTTGACCTCACCAAATTGTCAAATGCTAATGTTGTCAATAAGCAACCAGTTAAATCAAAAAAATTCACGACCTTCGACGTGAAACTAAAACCCATTCTTTATACAGCGCTTTGTATTTTAAATAGGATTTGTGCAATAAACTTCTTAACTTCGATTGATTACACCAAAAAAAAATGATGTATAGCTTTGTGTCACTACAATTTTAACGAACATGACTGTAATAGTACTATCATTATAATTAGGTGCAAAAGGTGATACGCAAATTTTCTTACGTAATACACTGATTAAATTTGTTCATTAATAAAATTTGTTTTATCTACGGGTTATCTTAACTTTAACATCAAAGAGGAAGAGAAAATTACGTACGAAACGGATAAGCGTTTTATTTATAGTATTGCATTATGTCGTATATGAAAAAAATCTACCTAATCTAAGTATAAATAAAATTACCGTATAATATGTGATGTAATAGACAATAATTCCAACTAAAGCGGCAACCAAAGCAGCACAGACGACGAACCCAATACATATGCAGGTGGAAATAAAGAGTCCGCCCTTTCTCCCATACTGGATCGCTGGGTCGCCGTGTGTTTCATAGGCCAGGAACTGCTGACGACTATGTGATAGCGACATATTTCATTCTGAAATTAAACGTAAAATACTTAATATATACGTTATGTATGTGTAAACAAAAATCAGATCAATATTATAATATTAAACAATGAATTATTGACGTCAGATTTTTTTTAGAAACTGGAAGCATTTAATTGAAGATGAATGAAAAATCTAAGTATTTAGAAACTATAAAGTATTTAAATGAAACTTTTGTAATGGAAATAAACGTATATTTAAAACATAATTGTGTTTATTATTATAATTATAATATATATTATATTCGTATATCGTCTGACAACTAGTGTTATACGATATGAATTTTACTTTATTGAATATAATATATATTATAATATAGCTATAACAGACTAAATAAAAAATTTAAACAAGTGTTAGTACATGAGTAATGTTTGTAATGCGATAAGCTATCTATGTTTTAACAATTTTTTTTCTATTTATTATTTAGGCCAAAGAAATGTATACGAGAAAGCATACGTGAACAAAATGTATAGTTTTGTCATTTCTTTGTGTAATTTCGTTTTTATTTAATGTTATGTAAATGTTATCAGTTACGTAATAACATATAAATTACCATATAATATACGGTATTGGTATGTGTTCGTACAATTATCGTACACCTGCTCCTTAGCGAATTGCTCGATGCGATAACACTTATAACTCGTTTTTAACTGTACATATAGACGAATTGATATTTCGCCTTGTTCAATTAATCAGAACAGAAGAACGATATCCTAAATTGTTTGAATCTTTTTAAGTAGTAGGTGTCTATAGAAAACAAGGCTATATTAGAATACAACAATCCCAATTCTATAAAAATCTCGACTATTTTGCACTATTTACAATAGAAAATATTCTGAAGTAATAAATATTGAACATTTAGTCAATTAAACAACATTAGGTCATAAAGATATTTATAAAAACTACAGCGAACAATTTTATTTTACATTACAGCTAGATAAGAATTATTCTTTGGTTTTATATGGTAGTTTTGGCAAATAAATATTTTTTACACAAACACAGGTGTTTTAAATTCAGACGATTTCTAGAATATTTTTATATATATAATGTAGTATATTTTATTATTCAGTTATTACTACCTGTGTATTATAAGGAATTTATTGATAGGTTAAAAAGGACCTTTAAATTGTCTAAGGGCAGTGACTTCACCTATTTTACTTTTTCTAACAAATTAAAAAATTGCGTCTGGTAACAAATAAACTCAAATCCAGTACACTATCTATGGAATTGTCTCAAACGTAGCATGAAAACTGTATATTTTAAATGAGAAACGAAATCTGTTAAGCATTCAGGTCTATTGTCTATAATAAGGTACGCACACTTCGAACTTACATTGCAATGTTTGTACAGTAAAAGTAATTTAAAATACGTAATTTATCGATTGCTTTTGTAGACATAGTCCGAGAAAATCATTTAACAAGCTGTGTATTGGAACAAATGTTATAACTTTGTATATCTTATTGTTTTACATATATTTAAGAGGTATTTTCAGTTTAATTTATACTTTAAACTATGGTTGCGGAAGTAAATGAATGTTTTGTTATAATTCACTTAGCTTCACATTAAGAAAGAAAAAATACAACCAGCCAGATACAAATGGTATGGCAAAAGAGGTTTAATACTAAAATTTCATACATAATGTATAAACCATTTACCCCAATCTAATATGTAATTGTGATAATGTACTTATATATTAATTATGTATATAGGAAAAATATTAACCCTAGATTTTGTCGATTTGTTAGTAATGGCGATATCAATTTTAAATATTTCTAAATAATAATTAATGTATTTCTTTCAGATGTGGATTAATATTGACTATAGTAACATGACTTGAAAACAAATGGCCGACAATGAAAAAAACAAACTTACGATCGTACCACGACATTGCATCGTTAACGATTTCTTTATTGTCTTTTGTGAGCGGGAAGTAGATAATGCTTTTCTGGTTTTATACCCCAATATGACCGTGAGAACGAAACATAGTCGCTCGTACGTATTAAAAACTTAATTACTTAAGAAATACAATTATATTTTATACAATGCATTTATTAATATTGTAACAAATAATGTATTTTTTTTAAATTTCTAATCTTCAACAATTTTATGATCAATTTAACGAATGAAAGTACGATAAGCTATAAATGTATCATTTTAAATTCATCTTAATACTATATAACTTTGTATAAAACTTAAACACATGAAAGATTTCTTTAAAATGTGTTTTGTTACAGCGACATTCTTTCGGCCCGAATTATTATTTGTTTAGTGATAATAAGCATATTTTTTATACTTATATCTAGTTGTACAACATGTAATAATGTTATCATTATTCGATATTTAATTGCCGGGTCAACTATGATTTCAATTCTATGAATATGTTAATCCTGACACTACTCGAACGTAGGTACCCGCATTATTTGGTTCAATATGGTTAAAAAAAAAACTCAAGGTTACAGAGTTGAACGAGTAAAACGTTAAGATACTGAATTGTTGCTAATTTGCAAAAATGTTTTGTAATACGAGTCGGTAGTTATAGTCAACATGCATGACAAATAGGCAATTATATCACATTGTATATGAGTCCTTGAATGACGCCCACTTAATACGGATTTAATGTACGTACCACGAACAGTAAATCCTCATTTCACAACACAATCACGAAACCATAGATCACTAGAGTTTGAATTTTCAAAAATTTTTAAAAATGGAATTCGTACGAATGTCACAAGAGTTGAGCGCGCAATACCCGTTCTATGGCGATACGCTTGTTTCAGTGATGCTATTTTACCTGAACGCAGCCAATTAATATAAACTTATGTATATTGTTATTAAGCACTTTATTACCTGTGCAATAGAGGTCATTATTTATATATGGTAGGTCGCGTTATACAAGTTACAGACAATGCATGACGTTTACACTTGCGTTCATAATTTGATTTTAACGGCAACTTGGGTTTATTAATTTAATTAGTGGTTCGATCATACGTTTTTTTAATTATATTTTGGTTTTTAAAAGTTGAACTGAAACTTCATAAAACACAAAACAGACGTTCAGGTTTAGGGCCTAGGAAATGGAACGAATGGGCTGGAGGCACAAAAGGTTAAGTTACGTTAGACGCTCACATGAACGGCTCGTGAGTGCGTTGCCGGCTTATAAGAAATTTTGTACGCTCGCTTCTTCGGAAATATGTTTGTTGGTAATTCATTCGTTTTAATCAATTAAAAAAAAGAAACGAATTACTTTAAAGAAATTAAAAAATAATTATGTATATTATATACTTAAGTTAAAATTATAAGTACCTTATTGTTTGTTGTTTATTGCAGCTTTTTGGTTACAGCCGTTTAGTGGGGCAGGTGTGTTCTGATCTCATTTCTCATCAGCGTCTTTGATGATCGCTAATGAAGCATGCACCTTCGCACATTAATTAACGACTCATGAGATTGAAGCATTCATATACAAACAACTATGAACTTTATATTTTCCACGTAGAATCGTATCAGCAATCATTTGTGTCAATAATTTTCTAAGCGAGGGTTTCATATGATACTTTTCTCGAGACTTGTTTCTACATTATCGTTGATATGTTTCCATTTAATACTATTTAATAGAAATTAATCTGAAACATAAACGTTCTTCATATTAACCCAACTAAAATAAATCAAAACACAAAACTAAAGCAAATTTTAAAAGTTTGGTCCTTGTGGCAGAGTATCCATAGTGTTGGCGGCATTTCCTCACTGTATCGCGATGCTTATACGCTAAGCAAGGAAAGCACCAGCTCTTGGATAACCGGTACTGACTACCAGGCGCCTACTTAATTCATTAATAAACCCCTGTGCACTTGCACCCCATGGTTCAAAAATCTCTACTCCAAAAGGAAAAAAAGTTGGAAGAAAGACTTTTGTACTTTCACCTTACTAAACTGGTCTTAAATACAACCAACTCAGCTGCTTAGCTAAGCGTGATCATGTACAAATGTCCATATCGAGCGATTCATTCTCATTCTTTTTATCGTTCTAATAGTCCCAACACTATAATCCTTGCTCAATAATTTTTGCTTAATAAAGTTTTTGATATATTAAGATACAAATTTGGAACATCCTTTGGGTTATAGAAAATGCGTGCGGAGGTATAATTGGTGGTAGTATCATTTTTATTGTTCAGTTTAGTTTCGTTATTGTTATACATGTACGAGGAGTGTTTAAAAAGTATCGCGAATGTTGAATTTTCGAAGTGCTTCGAAGATTGGAAAAACCGTTGGCACAAGTGTATAATATCTCATGGGGATTACTTTGAAGGGGACAAAATAGATATTCATAATTAACTAAATAATTTTTGAAAAAACACAAAATTCGCGATATTTTTTGAGCACAGTAGTATATGTCTCTCTTTGGGTCTTTTTTTGTAATTGTCTGTAGTATCTTGTATAACGTTTAGGGACGTATTTATAATGAGAACATTATATTGTATTTATATATATTGCATGTGCAATAGTGTGTTGCTTTCTTCAGAAAAGAGATAAGTTCTTCCTAAAATGGCGGCAACGCACTCACTCCCAGCCATGTGAGTGTCTATGGGCGATGACTTTATCTTTATGGTGTCTTATAAAAAAGGATACATTGTTAAATAATTAACTATTAAAACAATATCGAGTCATTTATTGTAAATACTACTGCATGACAGTGTTTCATAACTGATTCTTTTGTTGTTTAGTAACAGATCGTTATATATAACTCTGGTACAACGTTCTTGAATATTTTGACGTGGGTGGTTTGGTATTGTGTAACAGTCGAAGTAGATGGGGGAATATGTCTACTTCCGTACCCTTATTATAACCCGAAAATTTAATAAATAATTATAAACAAAATAAAATTCATAATAGCTATTAAAATATATATTTATAAAAAAGTTAGACAGCTGAGTTTATTTATGGGTAATCTCTGATCGGTTTACTTTGGAGGCCTCATAGCTATAAGAATATATTTGAACCCTAGAACGTCGATAACAAATTGGGATCTTCGGAAAAATATATAGATATATTATTGGCAACATAACACAAGATTAAATCGTTTATTGTATATTTCATTGACGTTGATAGTGACATACACACAGACACATACAAGCTAAAACCCATTAAACTTAGCTATAATAGAGCTATTTTGATCACGCCTGACACCTCCAGTTATGCTAATAAGATTAAAAGTGACAATGTGAGTGTCGTCAGAGTAAATTGGAGATATCCTGCAACCAATTGGCTGATTGTGCTCAGACACAGTTCAGATCGGCACGCCTGGACACACGTTTGGTAAGTTTTTAAAGTAAGGCATACAACATAATTAGCAATAGCCTTTTTCAACAAAGCTCACAATAATACAGTAATGATGATCGGTTTCTTTTGGAATTGGTTTACACACTAGTCCTTAAAACAAGAAGGTAATGTTTGTTCGTAGTAAATAGATTGAAGAAGTAAATTTGTTCTCCATAAAAACAGGCATTTAAAAAATTAAAGCCTTGAACGAAGCTTTGAGCTATTAATTAATTATGCTATAATGGACAGATCTGCCCATCTTTCTGGATAGAACATTACCTATTACCGTTATAATAATATATGTATTTATTAAGTTACTAAGTAGTTACTTAAAAAATATAATTGATAGTTATCAAATAAGTCCCAGTTGGGGAAAGACCTTTTCTTTCTTTCCATTATTTACTCAATAGTAGACTTGCCAATCTCTGTATTATCATTATATCAATTTAAAAATATATATATAATACATAACAAGTATTTTTTCCTTGGCGTTAAAGATGGTACGATGAAAATTTATTGAAAACTTCCTCAATTTTGTGAAATCAAATGTTTATTTGCAGGTATGATGAAGTTGCTTATATTAGGATGTCTGTGTATCTTCGCCCACGCCCTTCCACCGGATAAGGTTAGTTATACATTATTTGCTTAATACAATTTTACAAACAACTTGTTGTGAACTATGCTTTGATAAGTGCTTATTTTTCTTAAGCTCTAAAAAAGTTCGGGGAAAATATCAGCCAGCACTTTTATTATGTGCCTACCGTATTTGAGGTACATTAGTAGATGTGATAATGGTGTGACACCACTAAACTTGTTAAGTTTAGTATCAACAACTAGGCCAATAGTGGCCCACGGGCGTGGGTCAAAAATGGACAACATTATTTGAATTCACTGAAATTCTAATGCAAATTGATTGAATTAAAAAACACCTACAATATTGTTAACAATACCATGTGTGAATATTTGTGTAAAACAACAAAAAAGTTCTTTATTGTGACCTTGTTTACAGAATCTTCAAGGTCTCCACATCATTAAGACCAGAAGTATAGACCTGAACAACGCCCATTATCTGACTCTGGAAACCAGATTACCCAAAGCAATAAAACCGAACAGCTATAATATAGAACTGGAACCGTACTTGGACGACGCAGTATTTAATGGTCGGGTCTCGATCAATGTTACCTGGCTTGAGGACGCTGATGAAGTCAGTCTTCATTGCTCGCATGACCTTGAAATTACGGAGCGTAAAGTTATGCTACGGAATGGGTAATGTATCTTATAAATTTACGTGTCCTTCCTCTGTGGTGCTTATATCATAATACTGATTAGAGACAATAAATAAATACTTGGTATATATTCATACTAGCCTACTATACTTTATATAGTTTAAGGCGAAGTTTATTTAAAAATGGCATGCCTTATATGAAAGATGTTTTTGACAGTACCAAAATATTTCCTTACAATTTGTATACGCGCTTCCGCTTTGAATGTCCCTTAATTTGACGAAAGTTTAATTTCACGCATGATGTTCCTTTAGAATTACAAAAACTTAATGTCGAAATCGTACGAATATATGAGAAATTTTATACATTTTAGGGACAAACTTGATGTAGTCGGTGTAAAGGAGATGAATATGGATATGAAAAAGCCAATATTAACCCTATTATTGGAGAAGACAGTGCCCAAAGCATCAGCGGGCGAATTGATTTTCAGTTTCAAAGGTAGAATGCAGACAGCTTCTATGGATGGCTTTTTCAAGTCTTCTTACAATACTGAACAGGACGAGGAACGGTAAATGTACTTAAATACCTTAGACGAAAAAACTTAGTAACAATTGACTATCTGTCCCATCCCTCCATCTTCTTTGTCACGAAAAAATGTTTCTTTGATAGGACAATTTCTTAAAAGCATTCGTTGCATTTTTTTTAGGATTGTGGTAGGCACTCAATTTCGTCCGAACAATGCGAGGCAGCTGTTCCCGTGCTTCGACGAACCCAGCTACAAAACACTCTTCAAACTGAGTATAGTCAGGCCAAAAGATATGGTGGCCCTTAGCAACACTCCAGTTGCCAAGACATTGGAAATGTATGTATATATTATATGGTTAATTAATTTCATTATGTTTGTTGTTTCAACGCTGATCAGTTTTGGAGTAGTTTAAGCTTGATCACAGTTCGCAGTTTTGCCGTGCACCAATTCATTGCAGCTCTTTACAAACCGTTCTGTGAATCATTTAAATTTAAAGCCGCGTCGGATGTTTCCGTGCAGGTTGTTCTCGTCCGTTCTACGCCCTGGAACTGGCAGTAAATGTAAATGTCGACTCAATTATTTCATCCTACGACTTATGAATATAAGTGTAAAAAGCCGAATAAGGTTATTTTTGATTTATATATTTTCCACATAGAATCAAATCAGCGATCACTTGTGTATGACAATAATTTTCTTCAATTTTAAGGATGGTTCTTAATTAAACAGGTCTGAGAAGATACCCACAACAAACTCAGTTGATTATCATTTTTTAAGCGTGATAAATGTGCATTTAAGATGCACCTCCAAGATTTTTATCGTTTAAATAGTTGTTTGATTTTTTTAACGAATTTATGCCTCATTATCATAAATAGACTTTAATCAGTATTATATAAATATAAAATTAAATTGTATGTTTTGATGTAACTATGTAATTTAAATTTAACCAGAGAGAACGAGCCGGGCGCAGTGAGAGACGTGTTTGAGACAACGCCTCCGATGTCGACTTTCGTGTTTGGTTTTGTGATTGCACATCTGACGCAGCTCGGGAATTCTACTCATTACAAAGACGACAATGGAAATCATATAGGTAAGCTGACGGAAGCTGATGGTTAGAGAACTTGCAGATCTGTTTTTTATTCCAACAGACAGTTAATTTGTTTGCATGCAAAATTGGTGCTATTATTTTTCGGTCTAAATAAATTGGCTCGTTTACAGAAACCCATCTCGATTTCCACCCACATAAATTCATAAATCAATTTACACTGAAGAGGTGAAAATATTATTGACCTATTATTAGCAAAATTTGAACGAAACTTTAATTAAAACAGTATAGTTAAACGTATTTAAAAACTTCACCGCTCAGATTAAGTTCGTTAGGCGGCCCATGTATATTTCAGTATTTCGGTTTCCTATCAAAAGATATTCAATCAAGCCCAAAATGGATTAATAAAATGTTAGCGATCATAAAGTATTACTACGTAATCATTAAACATTAAACATGAGCCAAAATTGTGTCGCGAACAAAAAGTTATAGGCTTCTTTATGTCAACTTATAAACCTCGGGAGATTAAACTCTGAGATTAATCTTATATTTTATTGCTTCTAAGGTTTTGTTAACAGGTTAATAGTATTTTATATAACACACCTAAATGTACTGACGATTTAAAGACAATCGTTTTTTTATTTGATTATTTACTGACGAGAGTGAGTTAATTACTTTTTTACTATTTTATTTGTTTTAATATAAAGTCGTAATTGAATTTACTAGAAGCAGTTTTGGCCAAATGGTTACTTGCGCCTCGTTGTGAGGATTCGATTCGATCTTTTGACACACAAATGGATTTTTCTCTCTTAATCTGTATTGTAGTATTTGATCCGATAATAGAAATAGAAAATCATCAATGCAAGTGCAATCCAAAGTCGATACCCATCTGGGATTCCAGTCACTATATCTGATTAATCATTTAGAGCTTCGCGTCTGGGGTAGGCCAGAATATCTCACGGCCTTGGAAGGGACGAATGAAAAGCTGGCGAATGTCTTCAAAGAAGTTGCGAGCTTTTGGCAAGTGCCGTTGCCTCTGAAGAAACTGGACGTTGTCGCATTACCATACTATCAGGGTGTGAAGCCGGCTGATAACTGGGGACTGATTGTATTCAAGTATGTATTTATACAATCTTCGCTTAGCGGAATCATGCGACTTTATTCACCACATAGCTTGGGGTCGCATGGTTTTGTATAGCGTTTGTAAGATCCCAAGTGTTACATGTATTTTAATTATTATGTATCGTTTTAAGCACACGTAACGTTAAAGGACAACTCGGCGAATGACTTAAATACCGTTCGCAATTGTTGCGGATAAACAAAACGTATGAGTTTTCATCATAGCAAATGTAATTTAACAGAATGATGAATCAATTCTAATTTATTATCACACCATACAGTGATAGATAAATAAGAAATATGTGTCGTAACATTTGCTAACAAATGGCATGCCATGTGGTCAAATAATTTATACATATGTGGACATATATATATATATCGTTTACATATGACATTCGTCTGAAGAGCCACTTATAGAGTAGGTTAAATTTTCGCGCACTGTAACATGAAAAATCAATTAAAAGCTGAATTGATTTAGTTATTTTCTGTACGATACTATTTGGTATATAGGGAAAGCGACCTAACAAGCCGCCGATACCATATACTGGAGCAAGAGGTGACGTATCATTGGCTCGGTGCCCTGGCCAGTCCAGCGTGGTGGAGCGATGCGTATGTCAACAAGGGTTTGGGTGCGTACATCTCAGCTGATATTGCCCTTAAGGTAAATATATTTTTATTCAAATGTTTTAGTACATAATTACATTGTAGGCGTTAGTCCTCACGCTAGTAAACCCTGTTTGAGTAGCTAATTGGCTCTTCCTATATTGTAATTTATTGGCGGGCGGTTGCTGTGTATGTGTGTATGTAAAAACGAGTGTGTAGCTTTTACATTTTTTTTTTACCAGCCGACTAAAACCAAGGCCATCGTATATCATCGGAAATTTGCGGATTGGTATGTGATAGATATAATTTTAGGCGTGCCTGAATATATTGTAAGAAAATTAATTTAATAATTTACCACCCCGTTGTGGAGCTATGTATTAGCTCAGGTATTCTGGATCCGTTGCTATATGGGGGCCAAGAAAGGAGCGTAACACCCCCTTAAGGTGGTAACTCAATTGTAAGACTCGTCGTTGCAGGTGTCACTACCACACTTTACTCAAAGATTTACTCGTGAGAGAGAGAGAGAAGAAGACCCTGTTCATTTGTCTCGTTTAAAAAGAACTGGCTGTTTTGTTCGGGTGATGCGGTGCAGATAATATAACTATAATACAGTCGTGTTCATAACGCTACCTTGCGGATCTTCTCTTTTTTTATATAAAGTAGAAGATATTTAAGTTATATTTTCTATTCCTATGTATATTTTTCATTATTACAAGGCTGTTGATTTCTTATTACTAAATACATATATGAATTTATTAAATAACAAAAAACAAGTGTGGTAGGGTATTCTAAAAACTAACTTATAAGGTGTTATCTTTTTTTTGAAATATAAATATTTCAGATTAAGGACTCGGAGATGGATCGACAGTGGCCACTGACAATTCTGTATTCGATTTATTATGAGTTCAGCAAGCGATACCCTCACTCCAGGATTACAGGGCTGAAGCAGGAGACCATTTGTACGAAGATCGAGCTTCTCTTCCGTGTTTTTAACTATACACTTGGCGCCGATACCTTTAAAAAGGGTATGCGAATGTTTATAAGGGAAAAGTGAGTTTTTCTTTTCTTAGAATATTAATAATATATGAATGCCTTTTTTGTCCTTAAACTCTTTAGAATTTATTTATTTTTCGTTTTTACTTTTTGGTAGTCCTGCAACACCTCTTGCACACATCCACATTTATTATCTTTTATTTTGTGTGTTGCGTGGAAGGCTGTCCGTTGATCTCATATATTCTAATATTAACTAACAGTTAATAACCCTACTTAACCAGAAAGTTAATAAATAAATAAAGCGTTCTTAATTTTTTATTTAATTTTAACATAACCATTAGGTTTTAATTATAGTCAAAATTAATATAACTTAAAATAAAAATCATGTTTTTTTATTAGTATCTTTAGGATTATTAATATTTACCTCAAACAGACATCAATGTTCGAAGTATCGTAATGCGTACTAGGAATTTGGTAATAACTAATTTAAGACATTACACGCAAGAATGATGTCATTGAATTATGACGTTTGCAAGTAATCATTAGGACAATTAATGAATTTCATCATTTTATGTGCTGATTTCCTCTAAATATATTCCTGTGCAGTACTGACAGCCAGGCAAACGTCTAGATTGTTTTGAGATCTATGAAAGCTCGTCATGTCTAGTTTCTTTCTTGATCATTCTTGGCTATTTAAAGGAGTGGCGAAGAGTTGCTTTTCAGTTCCTCTCGTCCGCTCTACACACTTGATTTGGGAATCTACAGTAAATGTACCTTCGAAGAGTCAAGTTTTTACGTTATATACGTGTATGAAAATGCGAATAAAGTTTTTTCGTATGTGCTTGTAACATTCCTTTTGTGTCAACTCAATAATGTTATCAACTTTGCAGAGCCTTCAAAACATTTACCGGTGATGATATATTGGGTGCCTTGAATGCAGCAGCCCATGAAGATGGAAAGGTACCTAAGGGCGTAGACATAAAGACGATAGCTATGAGTTGGATTGAACAGGATAGGCTGCCTTTGGTAACAGTGAAAAGGAACTATGATACGAACACGGCTGTTGTCACTCAGGTGTGTATGCTAGGGTGATTTTTTAATGATTTCATACATTTTAGTAACGCCTGTGAACAAATTAGACGCAAAGATTTTTTTGTCAGTTTAACGTACTTTTAGCTCGCCTCAATTTTTAATTTGTTGGTTTTTTTTTTGAGTTTGTTTCTTGTCGTAACATTTATTTGTTAATAATATCCAAACAAGTAAGTGTTTTTTTATGGGATACTTAATTTTTTTTTAGTTTAATTTATTCTTGTGATTAACGATTTGGCTTGCCTTCCTATCCACCTAGTAAGAAGCTGTTTAACAGTTGTTGATTAGCGGAATAGGTATATTAAAGTATATTATTTTCTTTCAGAAAGTTTACCTTCGCGAGCGTCCGCACGACGTTCCAAATGCGGATAAAATGATTTGGTGGCTGCCTCTTGTTGTAATCCGAGGTGAAAAACTGGACTTCAGTAAAACTGCTCCATTAGTGTGGATGAAAGAAAAAGAGATTACGTTAGACAAAATGCCGAGCAGGGACCACTTTATAATTGTGAATCCAGAAGAAATAGGTTAGTTGATTAGAACGGTCGCAGTTTCTATATAAAAAGATGAAAATACAATACTTTTTCCGAGATTTTCACGCTCGACAGTAGCTATAAAAGCTAAGAATTCTAGAAATAGAAGTTGTAAAAGCCTTAATTCTATATGTACTTCTATATGTACCGTTCTAATAATAGTTGGTAGGTTGAAACACATAAGATTCCATTATATATCTTCAAATAATTATGCATTGGTTATTTATTTTATTCAATAATACGTCGTTGTTATATTTTAAAATACACTCAAGTAAAAAATGAAATAATATATTTCCGAAAAAGCACCATTCCCGGTGAACTACGACCGAGAGAATTGGAATCTTCTCCTGCAATACCTTCAGAGCGAGCGTCGCACCACCATCCCGGCATTAACAAGAGCAAAGGTGCTGCATGACGCGTGGAACTTGGCGTTCGCTGGTGAACTCTCATTCGCAACTGCGCTGAACATGACTCTCTTCTTGAGCAACGAGAGAGACTATCTGGTGTGGGAGCCAGTGTTTACAATGATCGATCACATCGGCAGACATATTTGTTCGTGCATTAAGGAGAAATTTAGGGTGAGTTGGTATGCTAATGGACTTTGCTGTTTTAGTATCACGTTTCGGTAAATGTTATTGATATTGGAACTGATTTGGTCTTATTGATGCGATATGGAAATGAAAAAAATATTTCATACATACATTCAGAGAAGGCATAAAATTGTCAAAATACTGGAGTCTTTCCTCCAAATTTAATTTTGTTCCTTTTGGAGTAAATTTCTTAATTAATTCATTCATTCATTATTGTTTATTTTCTTGTTAAGCTTAGTTTATGATACATTAAGATGCATCTATTGATCGATGTATGAAGAGCTAAGGCTCTTAACATATTCTTATAACTTGTATTTTTTTATTGTGATGTATCTGTGTATGTTTACTTAATAAATAAAAACACTTTTGGATCTTGGGGTAAGAGTGCACAGGCACTTATTAAGGAATTAAGTCGGCGTCTGGTCAGTACTGATGACCTGAGAGCTGGTGCATTTCTTGTTCAATGAATAAGCATCAATAAGCGGAGAAATGTACTAAGAACGATTTTTTTTGAATTTATTTAAGAGTTGTAGGTTATTTGTTACATATAGTTATTTAATATACATAATATTCTTGATTATTAAATGTTTTAGACATTTTTTTTAATACACTTTTATTATCACAGACGTACGTCCGTACATTCCTGAGCCCTGTTTACGAGGAGTTCAATCACAAAAACGAGACAGGAAGCAAAAACCTTTGTTCCTTGGCAAAGAACTTTTTATGTGGTGCTGGATACAAGCCGTGCATAGAAGAGGCGAGAGAGGCATATACCAAGTGGATGGAGATGCCCAACCCTGATGAAGGGAATCCGTAAGTGTTTATTTAGTTAGTAGGAGTATTACGATGTTAGGGAATACCGCTGAATATACAGTTATGAGGCCAATGTTGCCTTTTAAGAGTCGGAAAGCTCCACAGCCATTACAATCTCTTATCTCTTACTCGACTCTAACCCAAATACAAGTATTGTAAGGTAACCATTACGTAACGTAAGTAAGACGCGACCTGATACGTAATTTTACGTCTAATCTCAATCGAACGTGGGGTTTTGTCCTGCGTCTTATGTATGGGGTGAAGGGTTTCTATGTTGGTAGGGTTGGTAGGAGCCTACCTCTCCTTCAAAGGCTGGCAACTTACTTGTTAGCCTGCTGGCCTTGTGTGTGTCCATGGCCGGTGTTTAATTAATTAGTATTTACTCCCACGGACGTATTATAAATTGTGGACTACATGATTGTTTCTATGGCAACGATGTAGGTCCTGTTGAAGGTGAGCTGTTAAATAGATTATGTGATTTCAGAATGCTCAACCTATACATATGTCCAGTGTTTAAATGGGGTACAAACAAAGAGTGGGAGTTTGGTCTACAAAGGGTGATCCATTTCCCATCATCAAGGAAACAGAGCGAACGTACATACCTCCTCAAAACATTGGCAGGTTGTCCCATTGATGAGTACAAAATCAATCGGCTCCTAAATGTAACAATCTTGGAAGGGAACGGCAATTTTACGGAGACGGACCTGTTCCTCATCTTCAGTATGTTGACGGGTGATGAAGCTGGATATACTGCGCTGTTCCATTTCGTGGATAACAATTGGGACTTCTTGAAGGAGAAGTAAGTTAACAGTAAATCGCTTACTTATTTTACTTACTTAGTATCCCAAGGCCCCATATCAAAGACATGACATTTCAAATCGCTTAGCTTATTTATATTGACTTTTCATAAATTACTAAAACCCAGTAAATGTAATGATTAAATATTCCTACATAAATACATCTAAATATGTTTATTTTAAAACTAGTAGCTTTTGCAAAATACAAAAGGAAATTGAAAAATCGGTTTATAAATGGTGGAAAGGATGGATGGAAAGTCCTGGTGATATATTTCTTAAAACATTTAACAGTTTTTTCAGGACAAAAAGCCCTATTCATATGATTAATTTAACTAATCATATGAATAGGGCTTTGCTGACGGAAATTAATTCGCGAAAGAACCTCTAGCAATGCCACAAACATAGACAATTCACACAATATTGGTAGACACACAGAACGGAAGCTTGTTGTCTATGCTTTCATATTCCAAATACGATTTCCATAAACAATTTGTTACGTTAACAACCTGAATTAATGTCTATTACATTCACGAATATTGAGTAAATCTGTAATTAATTACGTACACAAATAACAAAGCATTATAATTTATACAGAGTAAACTGTTGGTAATGTATTGCTAACATTCATCATTGTTTAATATAGAGCGCTGTCTCTGCTCATACCTATCATTAATATTAGCTATAGGTGATATAGAAAGAAACATTTCGTTGACAGAGAACTTAAGTTTTCTATTCAAACTCAAAATATCTTTGTTCTAGTAGGTCTTTATAAAGACACTTTTGAATCGTCAATTTTTATACTACCACGGGTTCGGAAGGCAGTCATCTACCGAGAAGAACCGGCAAGAAACTCGATAGCTGCTCTTTTAAAATAAACAATTATTACAAAATTGTGCGATTGACAATTAAAATAACAAAGTATTGTAAGGCTACTCAAGAATTGAACTGTCGCGATGCTGAGCCAATTGCCGACACATTAAAGGGATCTTCATCCTCTAAATATTTATTATTTGAACAAAGAAACGGTTTGGTTTTTTTACTGTCTTTACGATGAGAATTCGTTTGTCTAGAAGATTAGCGTTGAGATACTGTTTTAAATTTGAGTTTTTTGAGCATTACTTTTTAGTAAAGCTACACAACAAAAAAGACATAAAAAAATGTTAATTTTTTTTGTGTGTGAATCTCGTAAATTATATACATACAAAGGAAGTTAAATAAATGCCCTCGATTTTTTAGATCTATAATAATTAGTTGTCTTGTTGCTTTGTACTTAGGTTTAAAGTGTCAGTAAATATAAGTAAATAATTGAAAACAAGCCATGGGAAGTTATCAAAAGACGTACCAAAGAAAAACGCGTTAATGAATAAATATTTAATACGTATAAGCATCGCGATACATCGCTTACACTCCTGCAAAAACCTACACTCTGCCTACAAGGAACAAACTTTTCAAATTTTTTATTAGTGTTTAAATTTAAGTGTTTAATTTGTTTATTATCTCATAAAACATAAATGACTAAATATAAACTAAACATATATCCTTCAAGATAAAAGCGTACCACACTCTAAAAGGCCGGCAACGCACTCACAAGCCTCCAGCCACGTGAGTGTCTATGGGCTGCGACTTCACCTTTATCGTGGGCTTCCGGCTCGTTTGTCCCCTCTTTTATAAGATATATAAATTAAATAATTATAAACTAAATTAGACACGGCTATGACTAGCTTCATACGTACTTAAAACATAAGAGATACCAACTGGTATCTTTTTATCTTTCAAACAGCGTGGTCAGAGGGTAATGGGAAAACTTTATATTGCGTTCGCTTCAGCAACATAAAAGAAAATACATAATTCATACACTCCCCGGTTTTGGCGCTCTATATATAGTCGAGTATACATCCGCCAAAGTTAGGTTGTTACCTTTATGCAATTCTGCAAAATCATAATTCGTAAAATGTAATTTAATCTAACAAGACTAACATTAAATCAAATCAATTCTTTATTATAAAATGTATTAATTGACACATTTACTGCCAGTTCCCAAATCAAGGGCGTAAATTCACCGCCAATCTTATAAATTGTTAAGAATGACCTACAGCACGGTTGTAAATTTTGTATGTAAAAATATAACTTTGAGACCGGAAAAAGCTTGTTCTAATTGCATTTTTTAGGGAATAACAATGAAAGACTCCGCTGATATGTAAAGCTCGAATGGACGAATCTGAATAAAATGTTATTTATCCTTTCCAGACTTTATTCCACGTACAGTGAATGTTTTTTATTCTGTTTTAGACCTTGATTTAACTATGTATTTGCGTACCTTAAATTTATTTATACTTAACTGCACGAATAATTGTGATTTAAACAGATGGCGTTTTACCGATCTCTAAGATATAATTTTACGAATTTATAACATTTATATTTTCATTTTAGATTTGCATCAAAAACGAATCTATGGGACAATCTAATACTGTCAGCAACTGGAGAGTTCAAGACGCAAACCGGTTTGGATTTGGTTTCAAAAATGTATGTTTCACACCAAGGAGAGTTTGGTTCGGCCGAGCATATCATTGAAAAATCAATGAGAAATATCCGCGAAGAAGTCAAATGGTCCACAGAGAATATACCTGTTATAGAGAAATGGTTGGATCATTACATAGCGACACAGAATGTTAGGGCCGATCAATTCATCAAGAACTAAGTGGTTTTTTTTTTGTGTAACGAAATGTTAAAAAGTTTGTATTTATTGTCACTTATTAAAATTACCTTTTGTTTATTTAAATGTATGTCTTATATGTAAAATTTACTAACCTACTATTTGAGTTGGAAGTCAAAAAAGAAAATCAAAAGTATCTTTATTCACATTACACCAAGTACCAACGAATGCGTCAATATCTATATTAAATAAAAACAATACAAAATAACCTTTATTAGATCGGTGGGCATAGCGAAATAGGAGCACACATTTACGCTATAGTGTGAACAACCCGCAACACACACAGTACTCCGAGACTAATCCAAGAAAATAAAATCTTTGGTCGATTCCCGGGGGAATACTGTGTAGGGGCGAAATTCGTCTAACGTTATACAGAAAGCCATGCAGCGTGTAAGCACGTCAATAATCTGTATTCATTCCATACTTCAAAATCGACAAAAAAATATCCTTCTTAGATAAGATGATGTGCAAAATACAATGACCATTTTAAAGCGTCTTAAATCTGAGCGATTCTACGCCTGTTCGTACGCGACCAAGCTGAAAAGAAGCGGGCAAGAAAACCATACATATATAAACAATACAGTTTAATACAACTTAATGTATTTTTTTCTAAGATAATTATTATCTTTTTTCTTGTATTTCTTCGTTTGTGTCACTTGCGATAACCTTTAATATAAACTTATTATCTATTGAAAATAAGTACATGTTATGTGATCATTCTAAATAAAACATCGTCACTGTAAAGTGAGTGAGAAGTTGCAATGAGTATTCTGAATGTATGCTGGGGATTCCAGGACATACACAGGGTGCCTTTTTATGGTTGTATACGATTCTTACATTAATTTAAGTACCTACTAATATTATCATTTTAGATTTTTTTACTAACAAATGGATGTGCGTTATCCAATTCTATCATAATTAAAAAATAAGTTAGTTCTAAATTAAACCCGTACTAAATTAAACCGAGTTAATACTGAATTCTCTAACAAGTGCATTTCAATAACTTGAATTTATTAAATTAATTTAATATTTCATACAATACTGTAACGCATATAGCAGTCAAAAGCTTATGGAGCTTCTACGATATAGTTCTAATACGAAAATATGTATCGAAAGAATCAGCTACTCTTTTACCTGTGAAGCCTTCTTAGAATTCACATTTAGTCGGAGCTGCCGAAGCTGGAGATAAACGAAGTAACGCGATAAAACTCCGGTAAACATTTTTCCAATACTGCAATGCCGGAAGCTCATCAGGGAAGGTCTCGGCGCTCGATTTTATATAGTCACCGTCGGGAAAATGAAAATCTTATTTTTACAAGAAATACTTGGACATTGGAATTGAAGAGTTGTAATTTGATTTAGGACTTTATTTAAATTGGATACGAAGTCTGATCACCAAAGGAAATTAACGGGAACGAAGCGAAAATCGAATAAATAGTAACAAAATTTAATTAAGAATGTACTAATGGAACTATAAATTTGTATTTATCTGGAAAAGTGAAAAGCATAAGAAAAATAGAAGGAGTCAGCAACACCATTACACACACTATTCACTAATACACACGTTAATTGCTCATCTCATGAAATACCTCACTTGGTCATATTCGGGCATTATTGTTTTTATTTAATATATTGGCTTACTTTTTTGTTTTGACAATATTTTGGCCTTGTTTTTATTTATATCATTAATATGTAATCTGTGGTTTTGTGATGTAATACAATTAATAATACAGTTACATTTTTTTTAATCAATTACAAACAACTTGTTACAATATCGTACATAAAATACACTACAGATAAACCATTAAATGGTACGTCTATCACACACACAGGATCTTCAAAAAAGATTTTTTTAGTATTTTTTTGAATGTTACTCCAGTCGTGCTTTCGACCACATTTGGAGGCATCGCATTAATAAGCAAACATAGCATAAACAAACAAATGAAAATAAATAAAATGTCATGAAAGTGTTTTAAGTGTCAACAGAAGGCAACGGGGCGCGAAGAAATATCTATATCTAGGAAGAATTTATTGAGACATTAACATTTAGGGGTATGAAAAATAGATGTTGGCCGATTCTCAGACCTACCCAATATGCTCACGAAATTTCATGAGAATCAGTCATGCCGTTTCAAAGGAGTACGGGAACGAACACTGTGACACTAGAATTTTATATATAAAATTAAAACAATTGAAACATGGTCTTTGAGACAAAAAAAAATGCTGGCAGCTTTTCACGATGCGAACGAGGAAAGCACCAGCTCTTGGGTCCCGACTACCACGTGCAAGCTTAGTGTAACTTGAGTTATTACGTAAAATTCTAATAAATCATATGGCCTTTCTAATTCAAACTAAATCTTTACAAATGAAAATTCAAAAGCTTTACAACCCCAGTAGCTAGGTAAAGTAATTATATTTTGGGGCTGTTTAGATTTATGATATTATTTACAAGTACCAACCATAAGCAGTAAATGTGTCAAAACTGTGAAGCGATCCGTGTTAATATTTTCTCAGCACTGGAGTTGTAAAGTTAGATACAAGTCGGCAATCTCAGCGAAGTTATCTCTGTTGACATCGTCATACTGACTCACTGATCGGTAGTTTGACAAGTTTAAAGCAAAGTTAAATTATAATACACATACTGAACATATCTTTTCAATAATCATATGGACAATAAAACTTATACTGAGAAGAAATAGCTACTTTATTCATTTGAAATATATAAAACCATTACCATAAACCATATTTATTAGATATTTTATATTTTAACCAATCAGTTTTGGGAGTAAAATATGTATTAAATGTATAATTTCGTATCACCTTGATGTCCGCGATCATTGAGCGTAAGACAATGCTTACTTGCCTTTTCTTCAAGAAAACTTACCACTTACCACTTCCTATACTGCCAGCAACGCTACCCACGCGAGTGTCTGCGCGGTAACTTCACTTCATCTTGCCTCCTTCTCGTTTGTCCCCTCTTCTGTTTAAAAAATAATGATTAGATATGTTCGTTGAACTGTGTGACCGTGTGTAGTGCGTTATTTGTGTCAAGAGCCCTCGCAATTATCGAAATAAACGGGGATTATAAAGCAGACACTACGTGACTGAACAATGTTATTTTATTATTTTATCGTTTTCGGTGAGTTTTCCTTTTTTTCTATTAAAAAGTAATCATTGGCTGACACTTATTAAAGTGGAAGCTTTGTTTGCAAGCGTTTAACATTAAAATCTAGCAAATATCTCACTGACCTAGTTTCTACTCAATTCAAAAATTCGTCAATAAAACTAAGTAAGTACATGGGTTCACTGCGCCCTCAGCTGAGAAGAATCCACAAGAAACACAGTGTGTCATTCTCAAGCAGTATGCGGGATATAATAATTTTTATCATAGTAGGTTTTTTCCAATTAATTTCTGCTTGATTTCAATTTATTAATCGACAGGACACATTATAGAACATATATTAATCTTTATAAGTACATATAATGTTTTGAGATCAAACCTATAGTGTATTTTATATTAATTACAGTATCAGCGATTGGTCTGTCAAGATGCGAGACAGGGTCATGTCCGCCTACACTCTCAGTGGACATTTGTGAGGCACAATGCGGAACTAGCGTAGCCTGCAACGCTACCCAGCTATGTTGCCCAACAGCCTGTGGTGGCGCTATGTGCGTGGATTCCATGACACAGCGCCACTTTGTAACTCTAGGTAAGATCCTCAAATGTGGATATGGGACTATAAATTGCATGCCAAGTGTTGGCAACTGGTGGACTGATTCTTTGACTTTGATTTTAAAATGGTTCGAATGATGTCTAGCGTATATACTAGATATACTTAGATGACTTAAGATTCATGTACCCTCGATGGGATACTCCACAACTGTACGTTTTTTAAAGCAGTTTCTGCCGCATACCACCTCTTTGTGGAACCAACTGCCAGCGCAGGTATTACCGAACCGCTAAGACTTGGGGACCTTTATGATAAGAGCGTTCCTCTTCCTTAAAGGCCGGGCAAATCACTTGTAAGCCTCCTGATGTTGAAGGTGTCCATGGCCGGCGGTTAGTACATCAATCGTAGTGGCCCGCCTGCTCGTCTGCCTTTTCTTACTTAATAAAACATATCTGGTTTTGCAACGAGTAGTTTAAAGAAATATTAAATGGATGCAATGAAGTGGATGTCATTTATCATCCACCGCTTTTTAAGCATAGATATTCGGACCACCACAAATTTTGCATATAGTCTCTCTATAATTATTATTACACCGTTAATGATGTAAGCCATAGCCATACACAAACACATTCCTTATAATTAATATTGTATATAGTTTGAAAGCTGTATATCTTCTAAAGATATCAGGCAGTATAGCTAAGTTTAAAAAGTACGTATTCAGTATTAGCTTAAATTAATGTCATATAGGTATTACGTTAAATATCGGAAAAGAGAATTCTTAATCGAAATTAAAAACTTTCTTAATTAGAATTTGTGGGGCATGTCCTAATTATAGTGTAAAGGACCATTTAAAAGATAGAAGTGGGAATGAGTCTCCCTAAATACTGTGGGATGTAAGGATTTGTAAATCTGTGATCACTCTTAAAAAGCTGAAGCAGCTTAGGATGTTCTTTATTTTGGAACAGTAGCTCTAGATATAAAACTATTGACGTAAACCAGTGATAGCTTATTGAATGTGGAAAAGATATAAATAATCGAAATCTTTGAAAGAATCTGTTCTTAAAAGTTCTGTGTCAAAGTCTCAACGGCTAAATTCTCGCAAATGCTTAGAAATGCTCTCTAGTGAAGATCATTGTTTCCTGTTTTTTTGACGAGCTGTGACATAGCAAAGCTGAGAAAAGCGTGCAGTTTTATGTATGAAACAATTATGACGATTTCAAAGTAGTAAATGCAACTTGGGACCCTTCAAGAATAAAAATTAAAAGCCGGCAACGCAATCATGAGCCCCCTGACCATGTCTATTTCCCGTCTGCTATAAGAAAAGTGATGCTATTTAGCAGAGAGGTAGAGTATATTCGTTAAAAAGTTTTATTTTATTTTTTATTCGTTATCTTTACATCTAAATTAAACTTTAATTTAAAAATATTATAACTAGGCATTATGTTTCAGTGAAAAAAGGCCGTTGTCCAGAGTACCCTCGTGGGCCATGGGTGTGCAGCCACACATGTACCGGAGACTCTGACTGTCCCCGCGCTCTTAAATGCTGCCCCAACCGCTGTGGTGCCCTTATCTGCCAAAAACCAGACCCGGATGACCTAACACCATTATGATTTTAGACTTTGTATAATATTTATTTGATTAAAATAATAAAATGTAAGGTATCATTAACTTATACTTATCGTTCAAATAAATTATTAACAAATTTTACTCTGTTCCCAAGTTATGGACGTAGAGCGGACGACAACAACTGTTAATACGTCGCCGCTCCTTTAAATCGTCCAAGTATCTTATAAAGTACGTAAAGAGTTGCAATACACCATGCGCCGGCGAATGGCTCTATATCTATATTTCAAACAATTTTTTATTTTTATAGAAGAGGGGGCAAACGAGCAGGAGGCCCACCATAAAGGTGAAGTCGCCGCCCATGGACACTCATGTGGCTGGGAGCTCGTGAGTTCGTTGCCGGCCTTTTAGGGATTTGAACGCTTTTTTCTTGAAGGACCCTAAGTCGTAGTGGTTCGGAAATACCGTGGCGGGCAGCTTGTTCTGTAACGTGGTAAGAAATGTCTTAAGTGCAGTGGTGGAACGACCGACATCAAGGTGATCCGAAAACGAAAGACTACATTTCTAGTCTAGGACTAAAAAAGTATTTAAAAACACAAAGATATCGTGTGCTTCAGTGATGTTTGCTTCGTTTTCACGTTGGAAAAACATCAGAAGTTACACAAGGCTAAAAATACACAAAACAAAAGTCACACTGTCCGGAAAAACAAATAGAAACCGGTGTATATGAAAGAAAGCCTTGTAATTTGAGAAAATATTCGAATGGAATTCTTTTATGCGATGATGTCTACGCAGGAAATATTACCGTGGAATAGGGAAATGATGTAACGGGGTCTGTATGGGTCTATCCCAATAATGTGTGTACTATTTATGGTTAGGATAGCTAAGCATCGTTTGATAGCATTTGCTTGTATGTTGGCGGAAATGACATTTATAAGCGCACAAGGCTGAAAACAATTTCACTTTAATATTGATTAAACAGCTGCAGAAATTGTCAAGATCCTATATATATAGGTATTAGATATTACCGGGAGCGCCAACGGGGTTTAATTTAATTTGTTTATTTTGATGATAAAAACAACAGTAATAAATTCAGGTTAAAAATTTATTTAATCCGTTTGATGAACTGCATTCAAATTTTTGGAAAAATCCCATTACATGAATTTCTCATACCTTTAAAATACCATAAACTGGTGTAATAAATATAATGATGGAAGTTTATTTAGATGTACAACCAAATTTAATTAAAAAGCTGTAATTTAAAAAAAAACCCCCGCTTGACTTGAAATGCCCCACTTGTGGGTATTAATCAAATTGCTTTGTACCTAAAACGAGGTATGACAAAGTAATCTTGAAGATTATTAGGGAAATATATTTGTAATTTACTGATACAAACGAAGGTACGATACTTAAGGGAACCCTAAAACTGTGGAAGTTCATTAAAGTCCTGAGTGGGTCCATTTGAGCGGAATGGTACCCTCTTAGCTTGCGTTGAAAAAATTTCATTATTTGAAATGAATTGTTCTCGTATATTTATTAATAATTTCAAAGTAATTGAATAGCTTTAGTGATTGTACCTTTGTTTATGTAGATAATAACAAAAGGGCTCCAACAATGACAATGGAAATGTGGAAATTATAATATTAACAATTTTTCAATCAAATTAACAATCAGTGATTTGTATCGTTCCAATTTTCTCGTATATATAAAATTTCCATGTCACAATGGTAGCCGGCGTACTCCTCCGAAACAGCTCGACCGATTTTGACTAAATCTTATATGCGTATTTAGTAAGTCCTAGAATCGGCTACTATGTATTTTCATTTCATTTAATCTATTTCACCATACCCCGTTGTTCACCCTATTTTTTTTTTTAGACGAATTTCATTTGTTTTTTTTTTAATGTAACAGTAAAAACCCTAAATTTTTATCACCCACCCCTATTTTTAGTATTTTTATAGCAAAACAACATTTGTCGGGTCAGCAAGTATAAATATATATACAAACACTTTTAAAACGATGACGGATGGTGTGGTCGGGTAACTCAAAACGATTTAGGGATGCAGATAAATAAATTCTACACGAAATAATGTTATTATTTTTTAACAAAACAACCAAACACCTGCAAAGTCTTATACCATTATAATTCGTATATCGTCGGGAGGTGTTTTTAAAGCTGAGCCAATGCTGAGATTTGTAGAGAAAAAGTCTGGTTCTGCTTGCGATTGGATCAATAAAAAAAGGAGAACAGGAGAAACGATTGAGGGGATTTAATTATTTTTTCCAATAGTTTATTTTTCAAATCTAGGATAGCTGTTCAGTCATAAAACTTTATTGCTCCGTGAACGCACTAACTGAAAGGAGCTTTACGCAAACCACCTAAGGTTGAATATGCAAAAAAAAACCTAAAATGTCAACATTGACATTTGCCTTGAAATTTGAAAGTTCTGATGCATAAGTGCAGTTGTTATGTCTCACTTAGTTAAATGATTTACAAAAAAATATGGAGGGGTCGCATACACATTAACAGCATATATAGAATAAGTATTTTAGTGCAGTAAAAGCGATCGATAATTTACAAAGCATTCCGAATTACGCTGTAATTTAATTGTTGCAAGCCGGTAAACCACAAATATGACACAGACAACTCTAACAATGGACACAGAGGTGTTTTTTAAAAGTAATTGCCACTCGGGAAACATTGTGAGGTATTACAGAAATTTTAGATTTTTAATTCGAATTGATGGTGTGGCGGAGAGTTTCTTGCCAGTCCTGCTTCCGTTTGGCGACCTTGATTTCGGAACTGGCAATAAATATAGCGTCAAAATTTTTTTTGACGATTCATTAGTGTAAGATTACCTACCTATGAATCACGATTTTGATTGTCGTACGTTAAAAACTTCAACATATTGTAGGTGACTTACAGGATACATGCCTTTGATGTACATATAAGATCCAGACTTGTTTTCTTTCATAAAATAAAACACGAATGTGATTCATCTAAAAACAGAGTTTTTACAAATACAATATAAAGTTAAAAACACAAACCTTAAAACAGAGAATCGACACTTAAATGTTCATGCATTACTATTCACAAACAAAAGAAAAACAAATAAATTTTAGTTTTAACGAAATTAACAGTTTTTACAAAACTTATCAAGCAAAATACATTTGTCATCTTTATCAAAACAAAACGTGACGTTTTAACGTTCCATTCCATCCCCAACACACTCGAACGTTATCAACACAAAGTGTTACGGACAACGAGCATGGTGATTTGTAATAGGCAAAGGCGAAGACGACAACCAAGATGTTCAAGAAACTAATGGTCAGCGGGGTGCGGGCGCGACGGGTCGCGGCACCATTTTGTAGTTTTAAGTTTTGAATTATAGATAGATAGATTTACGCAGCCGTTCCGGACGGACGTTAGTGAATAAGCTTGTGTTAGTGAATCAGCTGGTGTAATCTGTATGGCACCCACTAACGTTTGATAAATAAAAAGGGAACGTGTTAATTAATACCGCTTCGAGTTTTATTCAACCATCCGTAACACAAAGGTTATATATATTATAATAAGAATAATAAAGGCATTCAGAAGTATGTTACAATAGGTAATATTTTTATATTCAGTATACTTGAAATAGCAATAAAGCTGAATGCATACACTAGTCCGGTTACCCGCAATTTGCATTTCAAAGTGAATCTGATACGAGCTGCACAGTTTAAAATCACGCCTAATACTTTAATTGGCCGACTTTAGACTAGCGACGATTTAATTTTTTAAATACGTTTTTTTTTGAAAGCCACTGTCCCAGTTTCTACCTAGTTAAATCGAACGTAGACAATCTAGGTCTTCCATTTCTTTTTTAATTTCGAAAAAGATTTTTTCTGTATTTACATGCAAAATAATGAAAATACAAAATTTAATACCTGTATTAACTATTTTTGTGGATATTTTAAATATTTGAAGAAATAAACCTTAAAATGTAATGTACAAACACCTCTATTAACTATTTCTTATGGATATTTGAAGAAATAAACCTTTTAATGTTGCCAATTTGATTAATGTATTTTTTTCATACAGTCACATTATTTAAATAATCCATTTTAATAATAACGCCTACTGAAAATTTATAGCAATAATGTGGTACTAAGCTCGGAACGTGCATGCGGCGTTGATATAATAGGAACCATTTCTTGAACGACGTAACATTACGAGAACTCATTCTCATTTTACTATAACATTTACTTTTAAATCAAGCAACTTTTGGAGCGCTGTCGGGAAATCGCAATTCCCCAGAAAATAAAGCGTCGCAAGTGGAACTGGATTGGCCACACACTCCGGAGAGATCCCAAACAGGCATTTGACGGGAATCCTAAAAGGGAGCGGAAGCGGGGCCGTCCCAAACAGATTTGGTGACTTTCAGATGAGGCGAATGGAGCCGGTAAGACCTGGAGCGTGATATATTTCTAAAGGCGTAGATAATTTCTAATAATGGAGAATTGGTTAAGTTTTAATTATTTTTAAGACTAGAAAAAAGAAATAAACCCTCACTTCATAAATCAAAGAATATTATTACGTTATTATGTATATTATATGTTAATATATTTTCCGGATTTATAAGTAATCTTATAATAATGTATGTTGCCAAATAACCAAAAACACAGTACATATTAATCATATCATAATAATTGTATATAGAAAATCCAGATGAGGTCTATCTTTCCAGTTCGCCAGTAGGAATCTAAGAGACGCTTTGCAAACAATCAAACTAAATTAACTATGCTCTGTCATTGGCTATTGGCAATTGTCATAAATTCTTTAACTTCCAAAGAGTTTCTAATAAATTCATTTACTCAAAACTCAAAGGAGGTTCCAATAAATACGTTAAAGTCAAAAGAGGTTTTAATAGCTGTCATATTATTTTAAATATTTAATCTATATTGTTTTTTGTATACTTTGACTGTCAGGGTCGTGGTAAAATCACAATATATTGTATGTAAACATTAAAAATACCCAATCGGCTATTACAAATATCACAATACACAATAAATATGAATGGGATGTCAATAAAAATATTCATGTTTCAATATCTATTGTCCCTCAGGGTTACACAGAAAACCTTTCAATTCCTACTATTTGCATATTATACATAAATTACCATTGATTTTTTAATATATTTTATAGCCATTAGCAAATATGGCTTTTAATTATAATGAATTATGGTAATATTTAAAAAAGACTGTTAACAAATTAATTGATAGAGCAATTTGCGTTTATTACATCGTTTATTATGTTAATTTCTGTTAAAAGGAAATATAATATAAAATTAAAATAATATTTTAAAAATCGCATATATATGAAATATTTCATATTAACTATATATGTAGAAATTTATTGCGCGGAGCTCAATAGACCAAGATATTTACCAAAAATAGTAAGATATACCAAATACACACATATCTGAATTTTACTAAAGAATTCAAATTACCCTTAGTGTAACTTAACCAATAATAACCCAAAAGGGACAGTAATGGTCAAACTTAGATTACAAAAGGTACCGATAGCAGGTAATTGTCGCTATAAATTATCATAGGTTTACCGTGATACCTACTACATATGAGACTTCACACACGGTATTAATTAAGCTAACTTGAAATCCTTTACAATATTTTAATGAAGCATCATGATTATATCATATCCATATTTGCTTTTCTATATTATATAAGACGTTGTTAAATATACACTATTAGTTTAGCTTACTCACTTACGTTAAACTTAAGTTTTACTTAATTCAAGTAAGTAGTCACGTACTACATTGACTTAGCTTATAGTATAGCTTTCTCATTTTATAATTAAAATTGTTAAATAAGGCAGCTGCCCTGTTTTGGTTTATGTAATTTGGGGTGATGTAAAAATAATTAAGGTAGGTGTAGCTTGTCAAAGTGGCTTTCGAGGAAAGACAAAGTTGGATTACGGTGCACCCTTTGTCGGTTGGCTTTGAGATAATTTGATAACACTACTGAAGGCTTAGATAATATGACATGAGTGCATGTCAATCATGGTTACCTTGTGAATATACTGGGAAGCTGGTTTCATACAGGAATTAAATCAAAATTGATGATGCCTGGTATCTTTGTACAGTGGCATGGTATGCATTATGATGACTTAGTAATTAAACATTAAAAAAGTAGCTTAAGAGAAGCTTTTTGAAAGAGCGTTTTATCGGTTTATTAAAATGTTTGAGAATCAATTTGTTTCAGCTTGGCCTTGCCCCAACATTGGAGCGTTATTATTATTATTGAATTAAATATAAACATTCTTAATATTAACCTAATGTAAATATAACTTAAAATAAAACATATACAAATTTAGTCCTTCTGGCAGGGTACCCATAATGATTGCGGCCTTTCCTGAGAGCGAGAAAAGCATCAGCTCTTGGATCACCGGTACTGACTACCAGGCGCCTACTTTATTCATTAATAAGCGCCTGTGCTAAAGGCAACAAAATCAAAGTTGGATGGGAGGAGACCTTTGTACTTTGACCATTTCTTTTGTTAAGTATAGTGAATAAAAGTATATTTTTAATTTAAATATTATATTACAACACGGCTAATTATCGTTTTCTACTTTCTCGATCCAATCTAGGTTGTTATTAAACAACGATAAGGCTCGAAAAATTGAAGGTCGTATTTTGTTACACGCAAAATTATTTTTACAAATGAATAATATAATTTTAATGTTCCCTAATGGTTGCTATTGCCATAGTTTTTGTATTAATTTTTCTTCTAATATATAATTCCTAATTAGTTCTATTGTATTCAACCAGTTTTCGTTTGTTTCAATCTGTCTATGTGACACAGCTAACAGTCAGAACATGAGTTGTTTTTTGACTTGTCTTGTTTGCTAATTTAAAATCATATTCATTTTCATTAATTTTATTTTTTTAGAAGAGAGGGCAAACGAGGACCACCTTAAAGGTGAAGTCGCCCAAAGATACCACATATCTGGGTGCTCGTGAATGCGTTGCCGGCCTTTTAGGGAGTGGTAAGCACTTTTCTTGTAGGACCCTTAGTCGTGTTACTTCGGAAATATCATGGTGGGTAGCTGGTTACATAACGTGGTGGTGTGTGGTAAGAAATGTCTCGCGCAGTGGTGGAAAGACGGACATCGTAATTTTTCTAATTTTGTATTTAACAAATTACCATACAAATATGATGACCAGAATCCTCTCGATAATTTTACCGTCAATATCTATAAAATAATTCACGATTCATTCGGAAAGTACCCAATTTTGCTTTTTTATTCAGCGTCATTAGCATGAGTGATTACTTTAAAAATCTTTATTTATTAGCATAAATTGTTTTGGTCATCATAACATTTTATCAAAGTCAAAACTTTTTATTCAGTAGGGTGCATAGAACCATTTTGAATCGACTTAAATCTAAATGACTGGTCTGTTCGTCCGCGACCAAGTTGAGAAAGCCAGAAACTCAGATTGGTTGGTTTTCTTAGGAAACCCTGTCTTGTAGGCTATGTAGCTTCCTATGTTGTCATTTATACTGTTTGAGTGTTTTGCGTATGTCATTAAAATATTAAATTAACAGTAATAGTTCAAAAATGATTGTATGTTAAAAATATATTATAATCGCTTGTACAAGAAAGTATGAAGGTTATTTGCGGGTACAATAAACCTTGTATTTACCGCAGATTTGACCGGTAATACAGGTTTTATATTATGCAAACTTTGATCCACTTTCTCCTAATTATAAGTGTCAATGTTATAACGTTACATAACATAACTGTTAATTGTATAAAAAAACCTAGCTAACATTTCATATTTTAAACACAAGCGTCAAATGGCTAATCGGATTAAACCATCATTACATATCATGTTGGGGAAAAAGCATTTTGCGTATTTAAACAAATGAAAAGTTACCCGAATATAACTTAACTTGTTCCCGAACAACTCCGAAGAGCCAAGCAGAGCTGAGTATGTTGTGGGTATATATCTTCTCAGGTCGGTTTATTTTGGAACCCATAAGAAAACTTTTAACATACACAAATCATACAAATATCTTGTATACAAAATTCTCGTGTCACAATGTTCGTTGCCGTACTACTGCGAAACAGCTTGAGCAAATTTTATGAGAATACTGATTACGTCTGAGAATCGGCCAACATCTCCCTTAGTGATAAGGATTGTCCACACTTAACATTTTTTTTTAGTTTTTAATTATAATTATAAAAAATACATACAACCCTAAATTTTTACCCTTTTAACAACCGCAATTTTTTTAGTAATTTAATTATTTTTCATCCCCGGTCGAGAATTGATCAATCGTCAGTCACCGCACCAGTTGTCTACTTCTGACACTGTCTTTCTATATCTATCTATATTAATATTTATTTTGTATCATTGTCTTACGTTCAAAACGTTCTTAAAAATGATTTAAGTAAGAGTGCATTTGTTTTTGTAGTTGGACACATCTCGTAAAACAAAATATTAAAACACCGCAACAAAATGAAGTTCGTCCTGTCTATACAAAAAATTGTTTCTGTACACAATATTATTTAGAAGATATATTTAATACTTTAAAAGCAGAGATTACGTTTATAGCTTCAAGCTTGCTATACAAATTCTATTATCATGGAATTGCCTCTGAGTAAACTATTTATAATTTATAGACTAAGAGTTAATGTCATTTTATACAACTTCACCACCTCTTTGTGGAACCAACTGCCAGCGCAGGTATTCTCGATCCGCTACGACTTGGGGACCTTCAAAAAAAGAGCGTTCCTCTTCCTTAAAGGCCGGCAACTCACTTGTAAGCCTCCTGGCGTTGCAGGTGTCCATGGGCGGCGGTTCGCACATCACTCGAAGTGACCCGCCTGCTCGTTTGCCTCCTCTCACATAAAAAAAAACTTAACATTAAGTATTACTGCATTTACACGAAAAGGGCTTTCTATAGTCAACTTACTGTCATTGAAGTTAGTAGAAAAACTTTCTAGACCACCAAAAACAATCGCAGATTGTTTCAATCGTCAACCTATACATACAATGTATGAAAAGATAATATTTGAAAACTCTTAACTGTTTAAAGTACGATAAGGGCAGAGATAAGTTATATATATCAGAATGGCAGCTCTTAGGCTATTGTAGTGTTGCTCGAGGCGTAGGGAGGCTAATGAAAAATCAATTGAATCGCGTGCAGGTATTGATAATCTGCTTCGAAATATCAACAATCTGTAATATCTTGCTAAATTGTAATTTCACATTTCACAACGTTTGTTTTTATTTTTGTACAAGTTTAATGGAGACTAAACCTTAGTGTGTGAGAAACAGTCGATTAAAGCTTCCAATTCTTAAAAGGCTGGCAACGCATCTACGAGCCCCATGTATCAGTGGGAGTTCGTTCGGGTGGATGCAGTAGTAAAGACAATCAATTCTCTCAATCCCAAAGATAATTCTGTAAATCCTGATACCGCAGTCGGACAATATATATGTGAAATAGGAACTATCTAGTAATACCGATAAATAAATAATTAAACACTAAAGCGTGTGCGTATAAAAATGTTCTATTTTTGTCCGAGAACATTGAAACTCTGTGCAGCTGTCAGTTGTCTCGGCGTGACTGATTGAAACAGAAAAAAGGCGGGATAAATTCGCACTTTATTCGCAGCATAGTAATCGGATCTAGGGTTTAAATTGTAAAAATAGATGAAGCCTTTCGTTTCATACAGTTTCGTTGGATATGTACCAATGTAACCTCGGCGAGGTAATGAGATGAAGCTTCATCTAGAACACACACTATTTTTTAAATTACATAAATTTATATACACGCCAGGTATCGTGTCAACGTTGTCCTCTGATACTACGATTAATGTTTGAATGGCTTTTGTATTCTGTATGCATCACAGGAAAGCAAGCTGTAACACTATGCAACATTAATCTAACTTTCCAATATACTTTTGGTATAGTCAATGTTAAATACATTATTTTGTGTTAAATATATTAAGAATATTTTTAAATATAGAAAGCATTTTACTCACACTCACGGGAAAAACAAGGTTGTTTTTCAAAATAAAATCACAATTGTGTATACCATATCCTCTATCATCCTAATTAAATGTAAAAAGAAATCCATGATTATATTTATTTATTTATACGGCCGAAGCCAAAAAACACATACAACTTTTAACTTAAATCTGACAACCTCTTATATTCATCTACTATCATTCCTAACCCTGTCATAAAAATGTCACATTCTGGTGCAGAGCTAAGAAGACGATTCATCATCGATCATACGCGGAATTGGGCTTTGCCGGCGGAGGCTTGTATGAAAGCGTACCTCAGCCAGCAATGGATGCCTCCTGAGTCAGTAAAAAATATCAGGGGCATGTAATCTTAGCCATGATTGCAGAATATTACTGCAATCAATGCCCCCCCTGATTATCTTCCAGGCAATTTCCCTACGCCGGTTTAGGTCAGTATACCCTAGAATGCCTAATAGACAAGCAGTGGGATACATAAATGGATAATAAGTATAATTTCTAATTATACTAGCTGACCCGGCGAACTTCTTACCCGCTAACAGTCGATGATCGTCGTGTTACCTTTTAGCTGAACTAATTTAGGCTTTGACGAACGTAATACAATGATAAAAAATAATAAAATCAATATCTCGTTCAGGATTTTAGATATCTTAATTTTTATGAATAACTAGTTAACCCGGCGAGTTTGTTCCGCCTTACAGGCACTCAAGAAGCTGATTTTTAATGTTATTAAGTCTGAATACACGTGCTGCAATATCGTTTCTATATTGGTCAACAAAAAAAGTATGCTATGTCTCACTCCTTCTAATCTTATTTCAATGACTTCCCATGATCGTGGCAGGGTAGGGCAGTATCAAAATAAAGTAACATAATTTCTTAACGAATTAAAATAATATTCAAAATAACTTAATAAGTAGTTAGTAGTAGCCGGCCCTAAGCGACATCTTCACCAATGCAAATCGGTTCAGCCGTTTGGCGTCATAAATAGTGTAATCAACAGACTTTCTTTTATACATATAACTTTTATACTATTTTTGAGTGGGAGTGCCATGCTGTTACTTAGAGTTTCAGCCGAATGGGCAGGCACGGCCGGAGAAATACCACTCTCTCACAGAAAACGGGCGTAAAGTTTTACAATTGGACTTTGTTCATTTTGTACTCGCGTTTCGTTCGGTGAGATCTTCCGGTGCCCTTCAATTCCCCCTACCCCTCCATTTCCCAATTTTCCTTTAAAGGCCGGCAACGCACTCACGAGCTCTCAGCCGCGTGAGTGTCTGTGGGCGGCGGCTTCACCTTTATGGTGGGCCTCCTGCTCGTTAGCCCCCTCTTCTATAAAAAAAATATATAAATTTGCTTGTGATTGCTGAGATTGAACAATTTTACGAACGTTTTCCAATAAACGTATCAAATTGTAAAAGTTGCTCGAATTACATTTATCGCCAGACCGCGCAGGTTATAAATCGGCAGCGGAAAGATATTTGCAATTTAATAGCAATATTATCATAATCGATGAACGATGTTTTTTTAATTTTTTTCCTTTTCCCCTTATGAATGAATGTTTGGTTAAACAAAATCGTTTTATTTTCAAATAAACCGGAAACACGTCAAACGGTTCAAATGATCAGCGCTTAGATTAATTCGAATTTCCAATGTTAATAAGGGCCTTGTGAAATCTGAATACTTTTGGCTCTTAATATTGAGACTTGGTAATTAATATATACTTGAAGCGTTTTCTATATAAATGAATGAATTATATAATACATTCATGTGTGTGACAATTAAATGAATTCCTTCCTAATTTATTTGATAATTAAAGTCATAATTGAACAAGTTGTTTGTATCTTTTGATGATGAATTAGCTCCAGCTTAGTCTAACTTCTGATAGTGTGCTGGCATCATTTCCAATAAAAAAAAATCAACCAAGCCAATTTTATTGCCTGCTTCTTCTCAGCTTGGTCGCGTACGAACAGGCGTTGAATCACTTAGATTAAGACCTAAGTATTTTGTTTTTTTTTTGAGTTAACTTCTGATTTCTGTACAAGGAAAAGAAATTGAGCATAGAACTCCATAACAAAATTGTAAATAGGTTGCATTAATTTGTGTATTAATATTAAACCACAGAAAATACACGCTTCAAGCAAGGCGGTTGGAGCCTAGGATATCCCTGTCATGTGGTTGTCCAGTTACTTTTTAACATTTAAAACGACCTCAAGTTAAAACCGGTAGCCTTGATTTACAATAAGAATGTTTCGTGTTTTCAAGTTTTTCATATAGCAGGAGATTAAAATCGTAGTAATTTCCAGATATAGAAATCAAACAGTGGGACAATCATGCAATATATGTCTTAAGATTAAATGTTTTTACGAATGGTATTTAAACTTTGAGCTACGCTCTAACAATTTAAATAACTAATGAACATATTAAACATACTTTATCCGACTAATGATTTACGTGTAGCCCTGAGCGGATTGATACGATCGATCGTTTCTTTTTTATTGTATAAATTTGTAATAATAAAATATTCATGTAAAAGTCGATAGCGCAGTTTAAAAAATGGGGTGTGGGGTTGCGTTTTCATTCTACCAGAGTAGAATGCTCCTCCGACTCGGTAGGAGAAGTAGGTTCTTCTACCTATCTCGTATTTCGCATACTCAGACGCTCCTTGGACTACGGTAGAGATATTACAGTCTCACAAATTGAGGTCCACACTTCGCATTTGACACACATAACGTTTTCTGGACTGCAACGGATTGAGTAAGGATATGCTTAACAAACGATGTGTATTTCACAGGAGATAGAACCATCAAATTGAAAAAAGAACTAAAAATATTATACATTTTATATACACCTTATTTGAAATGTTAACTTGCCCACCTTGGGTTTCGTTCGTCCGCCATAAAATGTGCTCTTCCATGGATTCACACCCCTGCATTGATCTGTTTTCGCACTCATCTACATATTCATTTCAAAGCATGTTGAGGCAAAAACTAAATCTGCACCAAGGTACAGAAAATGGTTGCTCTCTCAACCTCCATATTATTAATTTTCTATTTGTTATTCCTGTAGTTGCTTATTTTCTAGTTTTTGTTGGTGAACTTTACGTTAAGGATTCATCCTACATTTTTATACGTATAACTTGTGTTTTTTTGTAATGTATCTGTATATGTTTCCTTAATAAATAAATAATCCAATACTTGGATGTATACAAAACGAACGCTACTGTGTAATTAGTAACACCTTTTAAAACGTACTTTCATTCTGATGAAATGGTATCCCATATATCAGTCGATAAAAGTGACGTCGTAAATTTGGACGTGACTATAATTCACACATTGGAAACCTTTTTGTGGGCGGGACTTTTCACGATCGGAAAAGCGATTTATTTTTTTTGATTGAGACATTCGTTGAGTGTATTTACTAAGGCATGATAGTATTTTTGTTGTTTCTCATGTCTTTTAGGTTGTTAAAACTTAGAAATCCATTCATTTATGTTGAGTGAAATCTGTACTTTGGATTCGCTGCGCTTAGGGGAAATATGCGACTTTATTCACTATATTTTGTATAAAGCGCATCGGAGCTTTTAAGTTCCCAAGTAACCGTTACATGTACCTAGTATTTTAATAATTTTAATTTGTTTAATATAAAGCACATGTAATGTTTATAGGCATATTAAAAAAAAAGAAATATATTAATATAATAGAATCATGTATATCATATGGGAAGATTAATAAAATATCTGGTCGTATTTGGAGTTTTACGAAATGTTCACAATGAGCTAGTGGCTAATAGTTAACCTATTTATCAAGCTATAAATAGCTATTATGGTTGCAAACACAACTATAAGTAACAATACATATCACGCTGATCCCAACCATACAAATGGGATGGGAGTTTAAAATGAATATGAATGAAATACACACTTCAAATCAGCAGAGTTAATAAAGCAAGACTCAGCACACGAGCCGTTGTAATTCAGACTAGCTTATTGAACTAATATCGGCAACTTATCTTTTGTAAAACAATTTCTCACTTTCTCTAATATTACTGTAACACAAAACGTCTCTGAAATTCCCTTAAACATTTCTCCACCTCTCCACACACGTATTTATTGGCTTCCTAAACAAATAAGCCCTATTGACACCGATTTATTGGGCAAACTCGTAAAATAGAGCCTTTATGAGAGTACACAATGTCGGCTGTGATTGGACACGACTCGAATTTAGCGGTTTACGATCAGTTAAGGAATGCTAAATAGAATCAAATTATATCGTTCCCCGTATTTTGGAACGAATTGCGGTTGTGTTTTGCCTAATTAAGGAGATTAATATTGTCAGGTAATGTTTAAGTTTTTTTATAGAATAGGGAACAACGAGCAGGAGACAAACCATAAAGGTGAAGTTACCGCCCATAGACAATCACGTGGCCACGTGAGTGCGTTGTCGGCCTTTTAGAGAGTGTGGGTACCACTCTAAAAGGTCATATTTTTTAAAAATTAATACCATACCACATACCAGAAGTAAAATGGTTACATTTGACGACAGTTAATAGGTCTTGGGCTTCGCGATGTCGTTCTAAAACATAAGGTTATAAGACCTAACGAATTTAATAATTATCCATACTTTAGTGTTATTGTTCGTGTTATTTCAGTTAATAAACTGAAAAACATTTTTAATGAAAGCCTTTTAATCCATTGCTCGTCTTTATTTGAGGTAAACAAGTTATTTGATAATACGTAGTAAATAATAATTACGAATACTATCTCCTTTGTAATGAAACCTTGAAATCATCTTTTGCTCTCATCATAATGGAGTATGTACTCTCTATAGTTGGGGCTGGTCCCTTCTCTGGCTCTCCTACTACTTTGAAACGACGGATTACGGTGGCGACTGCGATTTCCACAGACTGCAGAGCGAACTTATAACCTAAAAACATAAACTTGTTAAAACTTTTAAACCCAATGAATTAATAAAATTGTATTTTCTTCTTTCTCTTTCACTCCTCTTTCAAAATGAAGAGAAGTACTTCTCTACATTTTAAAAATAATTATTTATTAATCTACTAAATACACAACCAATTTGATAAACATCGTACAAGTATGTACGCGAGGTTTTAATTGATATTAAACACTGTATCTAATCAAATTTGTGAGAAAGAATTGTAAACTGTGTGACGACAATACAATCCTTATACATATAAAGTTTCGAATTATCTTATATGTTATCAAAAATATGATTAAGGTTAGTTAATCCCAAGTTAAGGTTATGTTAGGTTAGGTTGTCAACGCAAGCATCTATCAATATTTATGTTGTATTGTCAATTGTCAGGTGAGTCAACCCTGTTTCATTTTTTTTAAAAAAGTTCTATGTAATCCGTTATTAGATCGCTTGGGATTGGACTAATATCTCAATATGAACCTCTTTGTACGTTTGGGATCCATACTTTTTATTGTAATCTGTGCACCTTTCAAGGCTCTAATATGGAGGGGTCCTCTTAGTTTAACTACAAACTCAAACATTGTGATTTTAAACTTACCGATACAGTTCCGAGGACCCAAACTGAATGATGTATAGTTCACGGTATTATCATTGGTAAATCGGTCCGGATCAAAATTATCAGCTGTGGGCCCCCAATCTTTTGGATTACGATTCATGCCCCACAGTGATATGACAATACTGGTTTCTTTGGGAAGAATTATACCTGAGGCTGAGGATAAAAATCAGATTCGTATTTTATATCCATTTTTATATACGTAATATAAAAAAAAATAATTAAATGAAAATTTTCATGAAATTTGTATTTTCAACTTTCTTATACCTAGTAGCCAACCCGACAAACGTTTGCCATATAGATTGTTTCTAAGTAATTTCTAGTGTAAAGATTGGAAGTTTGTAAGAATGTATTTGCAAAGAATGTAAATTTAATTATTAAATGCAGAATATGCAAAAAAATCTCAAAATTGAAAAAAATGTGAAGGGACTACCGTTATCACTAAGTGTTATTAAAAATAGATGTCCTATTCTCAGAATGCTTACAAAATTTGATGAGAATCTTTCAAGCTATTACAGAGGATTATGGGAACGAACATTGTGACACGAGAATTTTATATATAAGATATAATAAAGAAATCACTTAGTCATTTGTTTGGTAGGACGTTTGGTTTGACTTACTGTCATAAGATTATACTTATGTAGCCTGTGACGTTTTGTGTTTAGTCTGTGGACTGGCTCAAAACGCCTCTAGTTTTTAAATTTTCCCGCCTAATTCCTAATATCATACGATTCAACTAATAAAGTCTAACTGTGTCAATTATTTAAGTATCAGATAACTGTATCTTCTCTTTGTTAATTATTGTAAAAATCGACATATAGTGTATTATTTGAGGGTGTAAGAATAAACATTAAATCATTGTCAACACATAAAATACTCGATAAAAACACTTATTAAACTGTAAGCAAGTAAATGCAAGGCCGGTGAATGTATTTCGGAGTGGATTATTATAATTAGTTACAGGTTTTGATTTGAAATAAAATGTGGTGAAATATAATGTAAAAAGTGTAATGTAAAAAAACATTACGTCTAAGACTATTAAAACATACCGCTCCAGATCGCTTAAAGGCACATTATTAAGGGTCAATGCAAACCCAGTTGTGTTTGGTTAATACTTACGAAGCTGAATTTCGTCAACCCCAGTCCTTCTGGCAATCCCCGGAACTGGTGGAAACAGACGGATAGATTCCTTGACAACTCTGCTCAAATATTCAAGTGATTTGAAATCTTCCGATTCCATATACCGATCACTGTTTCCAAAATGTGTTTTGAGTCTGTGAAATATTCTATATTTACAACTAATTGCTTACATTAATATTATAACTACAATTATAAAAGAAAAAATCACTACAGTACATACATAATGATTATTTATTTTTATGAAAAAATAAATGTCACTCGATATCAATTGAAATTTTAACATTTAAAACAGGTTTAGTAATATAATAAATTGATCATGAAATATCTCGGTAACTCAAAGGTATCTAAAATCAAGCAAATAACAGACAAAGTACAACCTTATAACCTCGTTCAATTCAAAAACTGTTAAATCAAATTTTGATTATTATAACGTTTACTTAAAGGTGTTCCAAGTGCAAAAGTACTCACTCATTGTAAAGTTTCTCCTGTATTTCAGGGTATTTAGCTAATAACACCAACGTATAGCCAATAGCAACTGCTGAGCTGTCCGTACCGGCTAACATCATCACCAGAATCTCCTCCCTCAACTCCTCATTGCTTAGTCTATTCTGTTCCTCGGATAATAGTATTAAGTGATCCAAGAAACATTGCGTGGTTTGCCCTTGGCCTGATACAAAAATCTTAATAATAAACATGTTTTAATTTTACTAAAAAAATAATAATGTCATACCAAAAATTGCTTGTATTTTTCTTATAGTTCCCACGTTTTTATAAAGGGCTTCCCTTTTTTCTTTAATTATCTGTAAATTTATTTAAATTATATTCAAAATTCAACATAACACTTACATTTAACAAATTAGCAAGTGACTTAAGATATAAATTACCCCATTAATCCTAATTAAGTGTTAATTGCGTTTGGCTTTTTAAATTATTATGTTAACAAAGTCTCACCTCATCAGGCAAAGCGTATAGTAGAGGTATCGATTTTTGTACGTCTGCGTGTAGTGTGGAATGTTTATATATTAATGGGGGCCATAGCCAAAATTTAACTAATTTACTTGACATGAGACATAAAATATTCTGTATCGCAATTAAGAATGGAATGTTTGGGTTTCGCTGAGCATCCAATTTCACACCTAACGCTGTCTCTGTATCAAAAATAAGACACATATAAAAATATAATCCATACCATTATTATATTTAATAAATATAATAAGACATTGTTAAGTTTCATTCCGACACATTCGTTTACAGTTCTTCTTGTTTCTTCTGCTTAGTAAAATCGTTGCTGGCTTAAAAAAAAAAATTAAAATTATTCCTCTTAGAATACCTGCGATAGAGCCTAATGTATAAGCATTGGCGTATTGCCAAAAGCTGAACTCTTCAGAGTCGACACGGCCATCTCTTTCCAACTGCTCCACCAGCTCCTGTCCGTGCGTCGCTTGGATGCTCACAAAATTTTTCAATAATTTAGGGCTGAAAGCCGGTATGAGCATTTTTCTTCTATGAATCCATTTAGAGACTGTTAAAAAAAATTAACATTAAAAATCAACTTGGTAATTGTTTTTATTCACAAAAATAAATGCATACTAAAATAGAATAATGATTTTGTTACATTAACACAGTCACATAATTACATTAATAATAAGACATTAAATTTTATCTGTCAATGCAAAAAAATGCCGATAATTAACCCCTCGTTCGGACGGACGTTAAATATTAGCTTTAAGTGTAGTTTAAATGTTGGTACAAAAAAAATAATCTAAGATACGACTACGTTGTATCATTTCTGAAAAAAGAAGCGTTCACTACTTGTGTTAAACATTAAATAATGCAACTCAAAGATTAACATACCTGGTGCAAAAATTCCAGCGTTACCAATTACTTCTCTAAAAAAATCCATAACAGTATCCTTTTCGAGACAGTGTTTTAATATATATTCAGCGTCCTGCCGATTTGTCACACCTATAAAACATAAACTGTAATTGTGATAGTGAAATGAGTTAGTTTTTTCTATTTAGGTAAATTAAAAAATGACCCGCCGGCTCGTTTGCCTTCTATACCATAAAAAAAAATATATTTTGTGTAACATTATACTTACCAATATATAAATGTGGATCTGTTATGAATCTCACAAGGCCAATTCCAGATTTGTGTGCATATTTACTGTACTCTATTATCAGACATAGTATAACTAAAAAAAGAGTTCTCATATATTATTCATGAAACTTTAGAAACTTTTTGACATTCACAAAATGTTTATAAAGATAACTTTGCTTGAATACAACTTTTATGTTATGTAATAATGTAATTGGGTTATTAAAAGTAAAAATTCATACTGTCTCGTCCCAAAAAAGCATATTTCAGCGCTCCCAACACAGAAGTAGCCCCAGGTGGTGTCGGTATATTGGCCGCCAATTCATGTACTCTTCTTCGTTTAAATCTATATAACACATAGCATATAACCACAAGAAATATATTTATAAAGGTGAAAGACATGTTTTTAAACAAAATATATTTAAGCGCGCGTCGCGTGTATACTATACGCGGGTTGTTAATAAAATGTGTTTAAAGGAACGTAAGCACGCAAAATAATAAAAAATATGTCGACCTTGATGACTTTTCGCTCGTTTATAAAAAATGTTTATAGAATTAAGAATATTTAGGATAATCCCCGTACTTATTTTTCTCTGTTCGCCTGTTTTTTTATGCCTGCCTGTTCATTTTACATTTAAAAACTGCTTGAAAGCTTTGTGAAATTGAAGTGTTTTGGAGTGACATATTCATTTTAATAAGCTAAAAACACATATTTGAGCACAGTTTGTCTGATAAAAATCGCTTCAATTGGATAAGTCCGCCCGTTTCCCACAATCCTTACTTAATAATAATTAATATTTTCTTTATGTTATTTAAAACAGAAACTATACCGTTTAATAAAACTGCTTTTGAATTTGCTATCACTTGAATTATGCTAATTTAGATTAACACAGTTTGTAAGTATGATTATTGCTTATTATTATAATTTTGTTCTAGAGGAGGGGGCAAACGAGCAGGAGGCCCACCACAAAGGTGAAGTCGCCGCCTATAGACATTCATGTCGCAGGGAGCTCGTGAGTGCGTTGCCGGCCTTTTAGGGATCCCTTTTAATCCCATTATACATTATGTATATAAAACTTTGACTGATTTAAAAGCGATTTTATTATTTGATTTACATAATTTCAAGTTGCTAGTATTAAAAAGTTCCTGGTAAACAACCTTCCCGAGCAAGGGATGTAAGAAAAATACGCAGCGGTTTTTCTGGTACAATTATTGAGGCGTGTCAATAATGCGATCTGCAGACACAACAAATTTACGTGTGCATTTCCGTTTATTTTATATAATTCTAAAAAACATTTAGATTAATTCTCTTCACAAAACTTATTAGTTTATTCTGAATAGAGTAATTGAATGTATAAGTTTTAAAGAATCATGTTTGTACATATTTTACCCACATTATAAAATATAAAACCCTATTAACGACAATGTAAAAAGTAAACGAAGTTTTATGCTCTTAACAAAAATAAAAACTGGTTAAATTGATAAAGATCTGTTAATTGGCAAAATTATGAAAATTTTCAAAATAGTCCGATACTCGAACAGTATTTTTTCAAAAAAATATTTATTATGATCAAAGATCATCGTAATTTTAAGTTTTAACATTAATATTTAACTAATATTATCAGTATTCTCTTGGTCTTCACAAAAAGTACGTTTTTTTTTATGGAAGAGAAGACAAACGAGCAGGCGGGTCACTTCGAGTGATGTGCTAACCGCCGCCTATGGACACCTGCAAAGCCAGGAGGCTTACAAGTGAGTTGCCGGCCTTTAAGATAGAAGAACGCTCTTTTTTTGAAGGGCCCCAAGTCGTAGTGGCTCGGGAATACCTGCGCTGGTGTCACAAAGAGGTGGTGCGCGGCAGAAACTGCCTTAAAAAGTCAGTTGTGGAGCGCCAGACGTCAAGGTGGTACGGATTGAATTTCGTATTCGTTTGGGCACATACACTAGGCCTATATTGATTTACGTAGTGTTACCATAAACCATTGATGATGAGATTATATTTTTTTTGCTTTGTCGTTGTGAGAGGTCAAATTGGCGTTTTTTACGTCATCGTATTTTAATATCAACGTTACCAACGTAACATTTTTTTTGTGTTTTAAACAAAGAAATGACAATGATTTGGGATATTAAATTGTTGACGCTTTGGGAGGAAAACCAAAGTTTTTATCTTTAATTACCAACAGAAAAACGTTTCTTATTCTATTGACGTATCATTAAAAAGTGATTACTTGACTTCTTCGCGTTCATTATTTTGGGTTTCTTTTGTAGACACATTGAAGGTTATTTCCTCCTATTTTGTTTTTGCCATATATTCGCTATAGGGTGTTCACTTTCAAAGAACCCACCCTTGTCATTCAGGCGTTACATGCTGAATTAGCTATACCATAAACATATAACATTAACTTTGGACTTCATATTAATCTTCTAAAGAGTGCTGTAACCTCCACTTTATTACGAGAGTGGTGTGGCCTAGACTTCCTGCTGTGTCTGTAGATGGCGTAAAACTGAATTAGTCAGCCTGTGAGGAATCAGGTATGATCCTATGATCGATGATAAAACATCTCCCGTCTGCTTCATTTTATAAGTGTTACGTATTTTCAATTATTTTTAGACGTCTGAGTAATATTCCCATTTGCTTAAATCCATTCCATCCCATCTCTACACGGTTCACAAAACGTTTGAATTTGCTGCGGGACAGTTTAATTCCTGAGTAGCCTTACTATGCTTTAGTTATTTGAAATGATGATGTAAATAACTTAATTTTATATAAGATGTTTATTTTAAAAGCGCAGCTATCTTGATTTTTGCCGGTTCTTCTCGGTAGATGACTGCCTTTCGAACCGGTGGTATTGTAAATATTGACGATTCAAGAGTGTCTTTATAAAGACCTACTTGAGCAAAGATATTTTGAGATTGAAGTTAGATTATTAGTATTATAATTAGCACTCCCTAACAGAGGACGTATTCTAAAGCGAAAACAAAGTTATATGCGGTTCTCTTCCGCTGAGGCGATGTTACAAACTTGGCATTACGAAAACACATATTAAGATCAAGATTGCTATGGGAAGTTACTAAATAGTTTAATATCAAAGCTTTGTTACAAATGTACTCAAGTATGATTTTATTAACGTGACATCATTTCAATTGAACTTGTCTGACAATATTAATGTCAAAATGTCAATGTCAGTGTTGTCTTGTGATATATGTGAAAGCTTTTCTAATCTCACATTTTTGCGTAAAACATTTAATAAATTATATTTTTACAGTAATTACACTCGTGTTTACTTATACAGTAATTACTTATTTTCGTTGCGTCAATATGTTTCATTTTGTTTAAACGATTATAATAAATACTAGGTTACCTGCTAAAGTTTTAATAACATTAAATAAAGTTTAACGTTGTGATCCGGCTTTTCTAATGCCTTACCTAACTGATATTAATTATACAATTATTAAGATGGCACACTATGCGTAAAGCCAAAATATATTTCACCACCAAAGTTATATTTTGAAAGCTATCACTTTATTGTGCCTGAAAGTTAACGCTAAGGCCGCTAATTGTTTTTAGTACATATATTTTATAGTATATTGTATAAAGAACGTCTTAGTTTTTTGTGCAACAGTGTTATTTGACAAATAAATATGACGTCATATCATTAAAGATGCCATAAGTTTAGCCGTGGCGTGAAGGAGTTTTTAAGTTTTTATTCTATCTACATATTACGATATTTAAAAATGACGATCCTTTATTTTATTTTTATGTAACAGGTGGTGAACGAGCAGGCGTCACTTCGAGTGAAGTGCTAACCACCGTCCATGCAATGCCAGGAGGCTTACGATGCCTCTAAGGGAGAGGTACACTATTTTTTTTTCTTTTTTTATGTACCTCAAGGTCAAATTTGATATGGTATCAAAGTGAGTTTAACACTAGACACGCAGCGCACAGCCAGATGACTCAGTTCGTGGACGGCCTTATAAATGTTATAGTCTCCAGTTTACCGGGAGTTATATTGGTTAGGAAATACAGATTTGCGTTTTAAGTAAACATTAATGCGCGACCTTGAATACATGCGATTTGATTCAACCGCCGCATTATTGATCCTTCGGCACACGCAAGCCGTGGTAGTTTTTGAAAATTTTGTACCAACAGTCGGACGAATTTACACGATATAAAAAAAATACTACTACGAAATATTAGATCCAATGTTGATCTCACGATGATTAAATATTTATAGCTCTTTTTATGCGTGATTTTAGTTATAACTTAAAAATACGTAATTGTTTTTCAAATCGATTCCAAGACTTTAAATTATACGCCATATGTTTAACTGCATATGGTCATAAGTATAGTCTTAATTGGGGTCATAAGAATGGCTAAAAGTGTGGTCATATGTATGGTCATGATAGACATAATAAAACGCAACGTCCGACTATGGAATTGATAAGTTTTTTGACTATTGTGCACTCTTTGTAAAGCTAAGAGCAAGCCCTATTGGATTGTACAGTACTATTTTAAGAGTTTGGGAATGAATCGTCCTAAATACTGAGATACTTACTTACTGAGATATGAGAAGAAAATTTTGACGTACACAAGTGATCACTTATACGATTCTATTTTGTAAAGATATAAATAAATATTGCTTAAACTCTTATTGGGGAGGTATACAATAGAAACCCGACACGGTAACAAAGTAATTGCTATAGACGGCTTTAATTAAAACGATAAGAGTAATTCAGTGAAATCCAGCCGAGTCGTAGTCAGCGTTATGTGACGTTCATTTTTATCATTTTCAAAGCGACAAAAGCGAGCTTTCTGTTGCGGAATGTTAAGCTTTGGATCGCTACGAATATTTAAAATTGCGCATGGAAGCTTTTTGGATAAACAAGTTCATTAGCTGCTTTTTAATTTTACTGTTAATTGGGTTACATATGCTTTGGATTAAGAACAATTAAATATGTATCAAAATAACATCTTTATTTCAACACCAAGATTTGTAGGTGCGGCTTGGCTACTAATTAAATAAGCTATGTCCACCATTTGAAGACCTAAGACTGAGACGACTCTGTTAAATTAACATAATTATTTATAATTTGTTATTAATATTTAGCATTTGTATAATGTGAGTTTTAATGCGTCAAATAGACTGACCGAGATACCCAAATTCAGTAATCATCGAGTTATAAATGTAACCCTAACCTATTAGGGCTTTGTACATTCAAAACTGAACCTTACAACAAGAAGTATAAAAGCCAGTTTCAAAATTGTGTATATTATTCGAGCATTACGTTGAAGATCGCTGAACTGTGCATTATTCGTCTAGTTTAACTTGACCCCTAAGGGTTGGACGATTTCGCTTGTTATTTCTTGTGGGAAGCGACCGGATAGGTCTAGTTAAATTAGTCTCCTGTGGGAGCGTAAACTCGTGCTAACGGAGCGCAAACCGCTGACATTGGACAGAATATTGTTTTCATGTTGTTTCATATATTTATGTTAATTATTAATATACTAAATCGATTATTATTATTACAATTATAATACCTTGTTGCTCGCAATACGTTTTTTTTAAAACAACGCTTCCTGAAAAATAAGTTTGTGTATAGTATTATTATTTTTATTTTTTATGATTTACATTCAGTAATCTAGTATATAAAATTCTCGCGTCTCAGTGTTAGTAGCAGGTCGGCATATCTTAAAATATATTTGAGAGTTTTTCGCCTAACAAAGTTTAATTTGTAACAATTAGTTTAACTACGGGATACTTGGAAATAAATTACATACAAGCTTTTATAGTGACACATACTTACAATTAATTTTATAGACAAAACAAAGTTTGCCCGAATAACCCTGTTTTTTATGCAATTAAATATTCATGATATTTGCTTTAATTTAATTATAGATTAGATATTTGGCTATCTAAAACACTTGTAGCAATGTAGGAAACACATGAAGAAACATTGGTATGTTATTAACGTAGTCTGACTGGTAAATTGGTAATGTCCTATTTCAGTTGCAAGATGCAGAAGCCAATAAACCCGTTGATTGCCTTGTTAGCTTATTGCTCTGCTCTGCTGTGCTCTCTTTATTATAGTAAATTTATTCCTAACCAGTTGCTGAATAATGAATCTTTGATCGAATGCATCCTTTCTGTTTTGTTGAGATTTTCCTTTTCAAAATCAGAATTTTTTACAACATATACATATACTTTAAAACCACGCCCCTTTTCGAATGACTGCGATTAATATACGTATTAGATAATTAACAATTAAATTAAAAACATATGAATGGAGTTATGTATATAATATTTAGTTTATTTAAAAGTCTAATCAACTATACTAATTGCTTTGAACTAAAATCATACTTAGCATGAATTTTAAAGGCAGTTTAATTATCATACTAGGTACCTATAGTGATTTGCATGATATTAGATGGAAAAGCTTTTATTCATTAAAAAACATTTTAAAATCTTATATAATTTGTGGTTAAGAACAATGAAACCTATTTACATTTGATAAGGTTCAATTTTGTAAGTAGTAACGTTGGTCGCTGAGGTTGCATTCGCATATTCCGTTCATCCCGAGGTTAGCCAAAGCCAAGCCTAACAGGTACAAGTTATAAATGCATGGAGTAAAAGGGCTTTAAGTGTTGTTTACGTCGTTATGTTTATGTGTTACGTAAATGGGTTAGAAAATTAATAAACAATAATTGTAAAACAACACGAATGCAAATTTTATTATATGACTTTAGATAACAACAAACTATTTAAGGCTTCCTTAAATCTAGTCGTTACATTAATATAATTAGGGTGGAATGTTCTTTATATAAAACGAATTTTAAATAGTAATATCTAGTTATAAGAACAAGTGTACTGAAATTTCAAAATGCTTATAGCATGTACCATCAATCAACCGGTGGGTCGAAATATGAATACTCAAGCTCCTTCATTCAAATGTCGAATGAAAGGCTCGTTACTCGCCCAAATAGAGACGACCGAATACTTTCATAGTTCGTGAACCAACTTGAGTAAGAGAGAGTTGGTATAATTGTCTGATGTTTTCTCAGAGACAAAATTTATCGAATCTTTGATTTATGGAGGAGGTACTGTCGTAAGTGTTTCCTAGAATTCGCTGATCTCACTACTGTTATTTTAAAGAAAAATTGCGAATAATATTCTTTATTTTCATTCTAGAGTTTTTCCATCAAGTTCTGTTTATATGATGTTTCTGTTCATCTTCATATTATCCATAATATTTAATAAAAAATACATATGATGTGTATTTAATGTGTGACATTGTAAGGTATCGAATGGGGTGTTACATTATAGATCATTTTTGGGTCCTCAGTTATACGGATGACCTGGTTTTACTTAGCCAATGCCGAATTGCCGTGCAGACCTAATCGTATGACTTGCAAATAGTAACAGCGTTAATTTTAAAGGGAACTGCGAAAGACGTATTTTAAATACAAATTACAATTTGTGCTTTTTGTTTCGAATTCTGAAAAGGTGTTCTAAAATAAATACTACCGAAGATAAAACCCATCCTAATATTAATAATACGAAGCATCCTGTAAAATGATTTAAAGTGAGTGGCATGTAAGGGCTATCTTGCGCTTCGGGTAGAACAGAAGTATAATCTTTAAATATCTTATCAACGATTCCAGCTTCAAACAATCGAGTAAATATCAAATTGATTGGACGAGTAACTGATGAATTTTTTGAAAAATACGTCACGCAGTAACTTTCTAATATTTTTTTTGGAAGCGTATGAAGTTTAACGTGTGTACTACGTTGAAGAACTTTTGCGATGATCAGATTAGTTCCAAACACAACTTTCCTACCTTTGGTTAAAGTCCTTAGCGTTGAAGTAATGTCACTAACATTAACGGATAACCAGTTTTTGCTCATAATTTTGTTGTCTTTGTAATAAAATTCGATAGCTGAACTGCTTCCGAAACGATAATTCAGATCGATGGCATCTTGGATGGTATTAACATTATTAATTTTGACATCTGTTTGTAAGAAATATATAAGATTTACTTGATATAAAGTTCTGACTAAAAACCAATACCAAATCCAGTATACAATCAGATTCTTACAAAAGTTCACTGGATATTTGGTGACTGACACTCCTAAAGTTATTTGAAAAGTATACACAAAAAAATCATGAGAAAATTTATCTAATATAAATCGTTTACTAAGAATTCTCCAGACCTTGTGATCAAAAAAATAATGCGACAAAGTAAATATAATAAATGTAGTCATTATAAAAAACCAGGCACCGTTAGTAAAAGGTTTAAGTAATTTTAATGACGACGATTCTAGTTCAAGTGGAGGTATCAACCAGACCAAATTCAAAGTATTATAGCTCATAGACATATCAAAATCCTGGTAACGTTTTAAATTCATAAAAGAAGATGTTAGAGAAAGGTTTGCTAAATTATTTTGAATATCACCAAGAACACCATTCCATGAGTTGTTAACATGAACTCCCCAGCCCATCTTATCCTGAGGTGTCATTAGTACTAAAGTAGCGTTGAGTGCGTTTATAGTGATTGTTAATAAATCACCATCTGTACCAGATGGCTCACCATCTTTAATCAGCATATAAGGATACAATTCAAAGGTTGTAACAAATAAAGGACATCGATGAAAATTCATAAGCTTTAACGGAAATATACGCCTTGCTGTAGAAGCTTTCTGTTTGTATGAATGTATGCAGTCTTCTAGATGAATTGTTTGAGGTTTGGGATGATCACAATCTGCACTTGGGAAGTACGTATAAGTATTGATCACGTTATCTTCATTTTTCATATAAACAACGTTGACGATTCTATAATTCCACAGTATTTGTATAGCTTCCTTCTCAAAACAATAGTTGCTATAACATACGATTAAAAATTTCGAGTTTGGATTAAACTTTTGCAATTTCATTGTTTCCAATGTTAAAGCGATATCAGAAGTATCATTTAAAAATAGAACGTATTGTTCTATGTCATCAACAAAATTGTTTTCTTTCATAGTTTCTGACAATTTATGCAACTTAACTTTTTTGCCGTATACTTTAACAAAATCACTAATTACATTAAGGAAAGCTGCTTTCACTAAGATTAGAGTTGCGAATTGCCACTTAAATGTGTGGTAAGCAATATATGCAGCGTTCTCAGCCATTTCATCGACAGGAAGGCCACACTGTTCTTCACCATCACATAAAATTATGCCCGTCATTTTTAAATCGTTAATTCTAACGTGTTAAGCTCTTCAAGAACTTCAATCGCTTAGGTTAACAGACAACTAACTGCAACAATTTAAGCCTTTGTCATATATAAGCCTGATATTATTAAATCACTATACTTCGATAGTTATAATTTATAACACAGAACAGTAATTATGTTTCATTTGTTACATAAAAACTATCAATTACTATTCACATTTATTTTATATATTTACATTACTGCAATATATTGTTATTTCTTATCAATAATCTGCGTAAAACACGCCACTAGGGTAACATAAGTTTTGGGAAAATTAGAGAAATTCCGATTCAACCAATCGCCATCGGCATAGAATAATTTATGAGTAAATTTACAGTAGTCGTATTAGTTAACTAATAAGAAATTGCTTTTTAACTCCGATATAAAGAATGAGGATATCCTATATATTAAAATGGATGACCTGAATTAGAAACGAAAAACTATATCCAACTTGTCAGCAAATAACAATCAACATTCTTTCATTTTTAAATACTATATCATTGTCAATGCAGACGTACGCAACACGCTTTATTGTTTTTTTATAAGCAATCTGCAATGGTTTTATCGAGTGTCCCGATTCGGTCGCCCTTTTAGATTTTCATAAACCTTCATCCAACAAAACAAGGTAAATACAATTTTTCAAAACACCTCGTGCTAACTTTTCTGCTAACTTTAGATGACAAAGATCTCTTTAAGGTTTCAGCAATTGGCTCAGCATCGGGACAGTTCAATTCTTGAGTAGCCTTACAATGCTTTGTTATTTTAATTGTTAGTAGCACAATTTTGTATTAATTGTTTATTTTAAAAGAGCAGCTATCGAGTTTCTTGTCGGTTCTTTTCGGTAGATGACTGCCTTCCGAACCGGTGTTAGTGTAAAAAATGACGATTCAAAATTGTCTTTATGAAGACCTACTTGAATAAAGATATTTTGAGTTTGAGTTTAACACAAATTATTTCAATACTTAGTCATCACAGATTGTGTCAGGGGAGTAAAAAGGTTTGTCAACAAATTTACATTTTCTATTCGAATAGAAGAGGTTTGAAGGTGCTGCTGCTTTTTTTAATTCAAGTAATGACGTTATGTTAATTATAAAACAAACAATATATTTAATTATAGTGTAAAAGTCATTTAATTTTAACGGTTCCTTTCAATTGAATGTTATCCATAGACCCTAATAAAATAAAACAAAAATACTTAATATGAATGTGTTTTAATTTGTGGATATAACACGAAATATAAAAAAATATGCAGTAAATTTATTATCTCTTCAACGTTATAGTCAAAATTACAACTTATTCCTTTTTTTATATAAGCAAAAAATATTGTTTTTTATTAAAGTACATGGTTGCCTTATTAGTTACCCAATATTTATTATATTATATCAAAATAAAATATTTGATAACAGGTTTAAGTTAATCTTCTTTAATGGATTTAAGTGAATTATAAATTATAAATAGTAAAGTATAAAGTGCATGTTTAATTACCGATCACATTGTGGTTTTTGCTACGAATTCTTATAAGGTGTTCTAAAATAAATACGACCGAAGATAAAACCCATCCTAATATTAATAATCCGAAGCATCCTTTAAAATGATTTGATGTTAGTGGCATGTAAGGGCTATCTTGCACTTCAGGTAGAACAGAAGTATAATCTTTAAATATCTTATCTGCGATTCCAGCTTCAAACAATCGAGTAAATATCAAATTGATTGGACGTGAAACTGATGAATTTTTCGTAAAATACGAAACACAGTAACTTTCAAATATTTTTTTCGGAAGCGTATGTAGCTCTACCTTTGTACTGCGTTGAAGAACTTTTGCGGTGACCCAACTAGTTCCATATATAACCTTTTTATTTTTTGGTAAACTCCTCAACGTAGCATAAATATCACTGTCATTAATGGATACCCAATTTTTGTGTGTTATCTTGTCGTCTTTGTAAAACTCCTCGATAGATCTACTGCTTACAAACCGATAATTTAGATCGAAGGCATCCTGGATAGTCTTAACATTATTAATTTTGACATCAGTTTGTAAGAAATATATAAGATTTACTTGATATAAAGTTCTGACTAAAAACCAATACCAAATCCAGTATACAATCAGATTCTTACAAAAGTTCACTGGATATTTGGTGACTGACACTCCTAAAGTTATTTGAAAAGTATACACAAAGAAATCATGCGAAAATTTATCTAATATAAATCGTTTACTAAGGATTCGCCAGACCTTGTGATCAAAAAAGTAATGCGACAAAGTAAATATGATAAAAGTGATCATTATGAAATACCAGGCACCGTTAGTAAAAGGTTTAAGTAATTTCAATGACGATGCTTCTAATTCCAATGGAGACAGTAACCAGACTATAGCCATTGTATTAAAGCTCATAGACATATCAAAATTTTGGTAACGTTGTAAATTCATAAAGGCCGATGTTAGAGAAAGGTTTGCTAAATTATTTTGAATATCACCAAGAACACCAGTCCAGGAGTTGTCAACATAACTTCCCCAACCCATATTATCATGAGGTGTCATTAGTACCAGAGTTGCGTTCAGAGCGTTTATAGTGATTTTTAATACATCACCATTTGTACCAGATGGTTCACCATCTTTAATCAGCATATAAGGATTCATTTCAAAGGTTGTAACAAATAAAGGACATCGATGAAAATTCATAAGCTTTAACGGAAATATACGTCTTGCTGTACAAGCTTTCTGTTTGTATGAATGTATGCAGTCTTCTAGATGAATTGTTTGAGGTTTGGGATGATCACAATCTGCACTTGGGAAGTACGTATAAGTATTGATCACGTTATCTTCATTTTTCATATAAACAACGTTGACGATTCTATAATTCCACAGTATTTGTATAGCTTCCTTCTCAAAACAATAGTTGCTATAACATACGATTAAAAATTTCGAGTTTGGATTAAACTTTTGCAATTTCATTGTTTCCAATGTTACAACTATTTCAGAAGTATCATTTAAAAATAGAACGTATTGTTCTATGTCATCAACAAAATTGTTTTCTTTCATAGTTTCTGACAATTTATGCAACTTAACTTTTTTGCCGTATACTTTAACAAAATCACTAATTACATTAAGGAACGCTGCTTTCACTAAGATTAGAGTTGCGAATTGCCACTTAAATGTGTGATAAGCAATATATGCAGCGTTTTCAGCCATTTCATCGACGGGTAGACCACACTGTTCTTCACCATCACATAAAATTATACCAGTCATTTTTTAATTATTGAATTTATATATTTTTTACGGAAATATTCTGATTCTACTGCTTGAAAAGCTTCAATCTCTTGACTGAACAGACAACTTATTACAACAGTTTAAGTTTTTGTCATACATGATAATGTTGAATTTCTATACTTAGACCATAATTAACTACAACACAGAACAGTAATTATGTTTCATTTGTAACAAAAAGCTATCAATTACTATCCACATTTATTTTATATATTCACAGTAAGTGATTTAACTGCAAGATATTGTTATATATTTTGTGAATATATCTGCTTAAAACATGCCACTCGCAAATATTGTTGTGATTAGCATCTGTTTTTGTATATTGTGTTATATTACACCTACGTTATTTAAAAAAATATGTGAATTTAAAAAAAAAACTTTTACAATCCGGATTTCTCGAGTACCAAGTACCAATTAAGTTTAAATTTTGTATATTGAACTGAGCTTTACAGATGAATAACATCGATTGAATGCTTCTATTTTTCCACTAATATTTGACGTTTATTTGGGATGAAAAACAGTTTTGAAAAATACCTGTTATAAACTCGGAATAAAAACGAGAACTAGAAATTCATATTAACGGCTTTGTATTAATTGGAATTTTTGGATTGAATGATCCCTAAAGTGCATGTATGTGCTCTACGAGCGTGAATTAAAAAAAAATGGTTCATAAAATATTTGGTTTTACAATTTTATGGTGGTTAACGATAACTACCATTTTTAAGAATTTTTGTACAAACAAAAAGTTTTGTCAAGTGATTGGATTTATGCAATCGTTACATACATTTGATAAAGGAAAACCTAAAAAGTCAAGGTTAACTTAATTTTTATTTACCTAATATACAAAAAAATATAAAAATATTACTTTTTGTTGGTTTTCTTTTATATGCAAAGGAAAGTTTTTATATTTTTTTGTTGTATAGCTATCGATCATATAAACATTGTGCATTACATTAGTTTTATGTCGTTAAGAACATCGGCAAATCGTCTATTGTAACATCGGCAAATTGTCGTGCATTCTTATATATTATAGTAAAACATAGAAAATTATCAAGTTTATAGTATGGTATTTCTAAAAATAAATGTCTATAAGTAAATCTATTGGTTAACCTTACTATAGTGCAAAAAGTAATTATAATATACCTTAAACAACAATTAAACTCGACATATTTAATATTTTATTGTCCTTTCTTTGTTTTAGCTAGAAAGATAAATGTAAAACTATACAGAAAAATATTTGGAATTTTATATTAAAATAAAATAATGTTGCTAATAATAAATAGACTTTGTGGTAATTTTTGTGATCGTTTCATACTACGAATATGACACTCCACCATAAATGACCGCTAAATTTCGACTTCCACTGTAAATAGAACCATCAACCTCATAATATTTATTTTATTTGTAAAGTCGACCCATTATTTAACTCGACACGCATTTGTTTTTAATCGTGTGTAATGTATTTTGATTTTTTTTGCTTAAACTATAATTATTTAGCTCTAAATTGTCAATAATAAAATTTAAACGTGTTTAGAGTTCAATATTTAAAAATGCATATTTTGATGGATTTACAAACTATAAAGTTGTATGCGGTATAGTGCATCCATTACTGTTCTAATAGCCTAATGGACGGCAAACCACACAACGGAACAAATAAATTTCGTTTGTAGCCGGCCTAATTGCGTTATCCTTCGGGCTTAACTTGTTTTGAACTTTTGAAACACGATTGCACTAGACTGTTTATAATTAATTTCTATTTGTTTGATAGCTGTATCAGCTAACTAAAAGTAAGAGTAATCCACAATTTGGAATAGACTTACATTAATTATGTAGGGTATTAGTATTTAGTTTTAATCAAAGTAATGTTTCTGGTATTTGCGAATGAAATAGTACATTATTTTTATTACATAAATAATAATAGTAAGTCTATTTTTCGAATATTTTTTTATACAAAAGCAAAAATCAAACAACCGACAAACGAAAGTGTGTTGAAATACATTGCACCTGAGTTTTCGGTAAATTTTATCTTTTTCGATGATCATATAAAGTTCTTCATTTTTAATTATAAAGTGTAAAGCATTTTCTTTCCTAATTTAAACATCGTACTAACTCTAGTTTCCATGTGCCTACATATGCCTATAAACAAAAAAATGACTGGATCCATGTGATAAAACTTCAACGATGATTTAATAAAATGGGATACATTGAGTATCCAACGAACTAGAATCTACAGAATCAGCTTAGTTTAGATGTTAATATACAAAGCTTAACATTAACATATTAATATAAAGTGTCATTATAGCTTTAAATGTAACAATGTATGAGAGAAATAAGTGCGGTCAGAAGTTGGGGGTTTCTCTACTTTTGTATAGCAAAGTCCATTGTCTATGTCCATGTGTCTATTTTGAAGTATTTTTGGAAATTATTCTATAAACTTAAAGATTATTTAAAGAATAAATATCTGGAATGGTTCAGCAAAACTCAGCGTAAAGACAGTTTTATATTTGAGTAGCCTAACAATGTTTTTGTAATTTAAATGAATGCTATAAGACCCATAATTTTTTTGAAATAATAAATTTTAGAAAATCGAGATTCTTGCCGGTTCTTTCAGTTAGATAATAAACTGACTGCCTGCCTTCCAAATCAGTGGTAAAATGTGTATATATAAAGACTACTAAAGACCATATTTATAAAGACATAACTATATTTTGAGTTTAAATATACTTTATGAATATTAGAAATATTACCCTCGTAAAAGGTGAAAGTTGATTTACCGAACTTTGCGCTTTTTGCTACGAATTCTGATAAGGTGTTCTATAATAAATACTACCGCAGATAAAACCCATCCTAATATTAATAATCCGAAGCATCCTGTAAAATGATTTAAAGTGAGTGGCATGTAAGGGCTATCTTGCGCTTCGGGTAGAACAGAAGTATAATCTTTAAATATCTTATCAACGATTCCAGCTTCAAACAATCGAGTAAATATCAAATTGATTGGACGCGTAACTGATGAGTTTTTTGAAAAATACGCAACGCAGTAACTTTCTAATATTTTTTTTGGAAGCGTATGAAGTTCAACGTGTGTACTACGTTGAAGAACTTTCGCGATGATCAGATTAGTTCCAAACACAATTTTCCTACCTTTGGTTAAAGTCCTTAGCGTTGAAGTAATGTCACTAACATTAACGGATAACCAGTTTTTGCTCATAATTTTGTAGTCTTTATAATAAAACTCGATAGCTGAACTGCTTCCGAATCGATAATTCAGATCGATGGCATCTTGGATGGTATTAACATTATTAATTTTGACATCTGTTTGTAAGAAATATATAAGATTTACTTGATATAAAGTTCTGACTAAAAACCAATACCAAATCCAGTATACAATCAGATTCTTACAAAAGTTCACTGGATATTTGGTGACTGACACTCCTAAAGTTATTTGAAAAGTATACACAAAAAAATCATGAGAAAATTTATCTAATATAAATCGTTTACTAAGAATTCTCCAGACCTTGTGATCAAAAAAATAATGCGACAAAGTAAATATAATAAATGTAGTCATTATAAAAAACCAGGCACCGTTAGTAAAAGGTTTAAGTAATTTTAATGACGACGATTCTAGTTCAAGTGGAGGTATCAACCAGACCAAATTCAAAGTATTATAGCTCATAGACATATCAAAATCCTGGTAACGTTTTAAATTCATAAAAGAAGATGTTAGAGAAAGGTTTGCTAAATTATTTTGAATATCACCAAGAACACCATTCCATGAGTTGTTAACATGAACTCCCCAGCCCATCTTATCCTGAGGTGTCATTAGTACTAAAGTAGCGTTGAGTGCGTTTATAGTGATTGTTAATAAATCACCATCTGTACCAGATGGCTCACCATCTTTAATCAGTATATAAGGATACAATTCAAAGGTTGTAACAAATAAAGGACATCGATGAAAATTCATAAGCTTTAACGGAAATATACGCCTTGCTGTAGAAGCTTTCTGTTTGTATGAATGTATGCAGTCTTCTAGATGAATTGTTTGAGGTTTGGGATGATCACAATCTGCACTTGGGAAATACGTATAAGTATTGATCACGTTATCTTCATTTTTCATATAAACAACGTTGACGATTCTATAATTCCACAGTATTTGTATAGCTTCCTTCTCAAAACAATAGTTGCTATAACATACGATTAAAAATTTCGAGTTTGGATTAAACTTTTGCAATTTCATTGTTTCCAATGTTAAAGCGATATCAGAAGTCCACACTGTTCTTCACCATCACATAAAATTATGCCAGTCATTTTTAAATCGTTAATTCTTACGTGTTAAGCCCTTCAAGAACTTCAATCCCTTAGGTTAACAGACAACTAACTGCAACAGTTTAAGCCTTTGTCTTATATAAGCCTGATATTATTAAATCACTTACTTCAATAGTAATAATTTATAAAACAGAACCGTTATTACGTTACATTTGTTACAAAATGCTATCAATTACTATCCACATATAATTTATTATTTATTTACAGTGAGTGATTCAACTGCAATATATTGTTATTCAAAAACACGTCAAATAACCATTAGTTTTGGGAAATGTATAAAATGTTTCTTAAAATTGAAATGGTCTTGTTGCAGCGATCCCATGTGAGCTTTCAAACCAAAAAACGCTATCAATACAGAATATTATTTTAAACTTATTAAAAGTCGTAGAAGTTTACCCATAAGATCTTGATTTTAAACTGCGACTGCGCGCTGTTCTTTTGAACAAGACAAGACGTGAAATTTTGACAAACAACACTTTCACACAAATATAAGTCGTAAAGACACTGACGTTTAGAAAGTCTGCACGAGTTAATGTTACCAATGGAAAACCATTACTGGTTCATTGTAGGCATTAGTGAATAGCGCAGGGTAAGAGAAGAAATTTAAGATTATGGCAACTTGACAATAACAATATTTCTATTGTCCAAATTTCTGAATGCACATTAAAAGTGAGGCTATTGAGAGGAGGCCCTTGCCACAAAATAACACTTGAGCTCCCAGCCACATGAGTGACCAGGGGCGGCGACTTCGCTTATGGTGGGCCCACTGCTCGTTTGCCCCCTCTTCTTTAAAAAAAAATGCGGTGGAATGAATTAAAAAAAATACCTGAAATTTTCTCATGCAGAATAAAAGTGGCGGGATTTGAAGGAGGCCTTCGACTCGAGGTTTTCGATTTACAAAAATGTAACTGAATTAAATGGCTTAATTATATTCTTATATGAAATAAGTATACATTATTCAAATATCCCATAGTGGTTATTAATTTAATTTAACATTCTATCACGATACTTTATTGTAGATCTGCGCTTCTTAATCTATGGATCACGATTCCAAATGGGCGTAGCAAGATTCTGCGGTCGAGAGATTTTAATGTCAAATGTTTATTTATACAATTTTATAAGTTTTTGGTGCAATTTTTAATTTAAGATTTTTGTATGTTGCAAACCGAATTCTAAAAGTATATTCTTTCATATGTTACCTAATGAATGAATCATCAAAAAGTATTATTTTCTTTTATATTTGTATGGGGTCGTCAAGAAACTCGCAATCATCAATGGGATCATGAATGAGAAATGTTTAAGAAGCCCTGGTATAGATAATAAAGCGTATTTATCGCTGTAAACACGACCTCATCGATAAAACACCCTATATAAGCTACATCCCGCCTCCGCTGATCCTCATTATTCTTCGATGTTTGCTGCTCATTTGTTTGTGCCCGTTAAACGTGTTATGGAAATCGAATAACGCCGGGAAATGAGCAGTCTTACGTTTACTTTGTATCTGAGTTTTATTAAAGATAGGGATGTTTGATGGTAATATGAACCCATAAAGGCTAATGTTAATATTATAACTTTTTTTTTTCAAAATTTTACACAGAATCTTCACTAATGCTGTTAAGTTTTCAAATTTAATATTAATAAAATTAAGAAAATTAAATAAACTCATTTATTAATTTACTGTAGAAGTCGATTATACCAAAACAAAGTTAACTAAACTAAAATAATTTTAGTAACGTTCAAAGCAAACAGTCCCAAATGATTTTTTTTTAATTCCAAAGTCAGTTGAGTTTTTTTTATCTTAGAGTACTTTATTTTAAAATTGTTATTACTGTAATATAAACTATAAGCATTGCAGATCGTTACATTGTTTTTAATTTATGCATAAAAATAAGATACAAACGCAGTAAATTATAATATAATACTCTGTTGTTATTATTAATTAACTTTTTATCTTTAAAGTAATTAACATAGGTCAGTAATTGTATTATCTCTTTGTAAAAACCTAATTAAAATTTTAAAAGATAAACTCGTGAAGAAAATAAAACGTCCAAACAAATAAAAGAGCAGCTTTAGGCTTGACGTACACATGCCGTTAAGTGCACTCTCTTAACTATTGTAAAATGGGGTGAATAGAAATGGCGGGGGGAATAGAATTGAAAGGGGAGTAAATATAAGTGCATAAAGGTCAGTTTTGATTAGAATTGTTATAGATAGATCTTTATACCTTCATATATATATATAATTTCCTTTAAATTATATTTTATTAATACTTTAGTAGCAACTTAGTTGTTTTTTTTCAAAATAAAATATCAAATTTAATCTTTGTAAGTTAATTGTCAAGTCAATTGTATTCACCCATATCGCGGGTAATTTTTATATTTTTTGTATTTAATAAATAATTTACGAAGAAAATAAGGCCACAATTGAGCAACTTTATGTTGTTTCTTCATATTTAATAATCTGACATAACTTGAATATTGCGTGTCGATAAGCGTTCATGTTATGCTATGGTTAATGGTACTGTAATATATTTTGGCAATTTGTCACATATATTTGATGTAATAATATATAAGTGTAATAACAATATAGCAATTGTGCTGACAGGTGATATACGATTATCATAGGAACAATTACAGTACAATTATTGCGCAACGAAAAAGTCTTTAACACGCGAAAGTTACGTTTACGTCAAAATGATACTATGTAATTAGTATTTAATTAGTCAATATTTTAATACATAGAGATTAGCCGGTCGTTTATTTGTAACGAACAGGCATAAAATAAACGCAAGACAAGCAGTATCAATATTGGTTGAGACGAATTCTAGATTTTATTTTTAAACACCTTTTAGAATGTTCGTTGCCACGCCCACGTCATCAACACGGACAGTGTTGTTTTCTTATACAGTATTGCTTTTGTTTATAAACGAAAGAGATAAAAAAAGTACGTCTGTGAACGATGTACCTTATGTTGACTCTGAAGTCCCAGTTTTAATTTAGAGAGTGTTTTATCTTTTTTAATTCAAGCGAGTGCGGTGCAGTTTTCACGCCATTTTTACTTAGAGTATTAGTTTTTATGTAATAAATAGCCGAATATTGAATACTTGATTCAGCTGAAGGTGGTCGTGACGGTCATAGAACTTACAGGCTGGCCCTAAGAAACTCAGTAATAAAGTTATAAACGCCGGCAACGCACTCACGAGCTCCCAGCCACATGAGTGTCTATGGGCAGCGACTTCACTTTTATGGTGGGCCTCCTGCTCTTTTGTCCACTCTACTAAAAAAAAAAGTAATGTTGTCCGTGGATAAAAGCACTTGTTGTGATTCAGGACTTGTATTGATTTCAGCCTAGCTTTTTGTTCCAACAGCTAAAGAGCTGAAGCAAGAAATGAAAACTGGATTGGTTTGCGCAAATATTGGTAATATATAGGCCAATTTTTATTATGGACTTTTCTTTTACACGCAATAACAATAAAGAGAAAGCAGCCCGCAAATAAAAAGAAATCATATGAATCCTGTTGCATTAAAAATTACTTAAAAAAATGTTTGTACCAAATCTTAAACAACTCGGACCACAACCAATATCAAAAATGTTGATCGCAACGGGGATCGAACCCGGGACCCTGTGTTCAGTAATCCGGCATACTTATTGGATACCTACATTCCAATCTTTACAATTAAAAATATCACAAAAAGGGAATTAAATCACTCGTATCACTTTATTATTTTTGTGATAGTTTTACCTAACTTCGCGAAATGTTTCGATAATTTGTTAAAAACATAAAAACCTTTAATATTAATTTGTCTCCCCGTCCTATGTGTTTTTGTTATACATACTTTTTATACATAATACTAGCGATGCCTAGTGACAATCATTAATGATTTGCATATAAAAAAGAAATTCTTATTAGCCAGTATTTCCCATTAAAACTTTTTTATCCTAACCTATTTTGTTCAGAACTTGTATTGGGAACACAGTAAATAATATAACGAAGAACATAAACTTGGATGTACACCAACTTTATGAGATCCACACATGTCGGCTTCTTTTGTATTCATGTATCCTAAAGTTTTATGTTATGCATAGATTTTGTAATATCAAGTACTCTATATGAATTCTATTTAATTTGAATATACTGGAGTACCCTTTTCGATACCTTATATTGGGCTTTTCAGAGGTAAACAAGATTTTATGTGTGTAAATATTAAATAATATATTTTAAGGAATTTTCGTGTCTATAAGTGAAATTGTGAATGTACCAAAAAAGTACAAATAATATTTTTAAGGTCGCATGAAGTAGAAAGTTTAAGATTTTGTTTACTATCTAGTGTATATCTTAAGTGTATATCTATATAACTTACAGTTATGATATTTAAGATAGATGGCGTTGATTTAAATATATTTATTTTGACGGATTTTTCAATTAGCATTAATAACGAATTTGGATTGTTATTAAGTTACTTGAAGATTTTGAAATTATCCATCCCATAATTCAAGTCACAGCTTTATTGCTATACGAACCATATTGAAACCAGTTATTTATATAGAAGATAAGAGGTTTTTGAAAATCAAAAAATATATACATTTTACTAAAAGCTCCAATAGGAATACTACATGTAAATAAATTGAGTGGGAGTGCCATGCTTTGAGTGGGAGTGCCATGCTGTTACATAGAGTTTCAGCCGAATGGGCAGGCACGGCCGGAGGAATACCACTCTCTCACAGAAAACCGGCGTAAAGTGATGCAATTGGACTTTGTTCATTTTGTACTCGCGTTTCGTTCGGTGAGTGAGATCTTCCGGTGCCCATCCTTTTCCCTCCCCCGTCCTCTTCCCCTACTCCTCCATTTCCCAATTTTCCTTTAAAGGCCGGCAACGCACTCACGAGCTCTCAACCGCGTGAGTGTCTGTGGGCGGCGGCTTCACCTTTATGGTGGGCCTCCTGCTCGTTTGCCCCCTCTTCTATAAAAAAAAAAAAAAAAAAAAAAAAAAGTTATTTAAATATAATTGAAAAGGAATTTATAACAGAACGTATTAAATTTGCCAACATGAATATTAACTTTTAATGATATAAGTTATGTAAGCTCACATTGCCGGGGGTGATAGAGGTCGATAAATTGTTTAAAAGCTCATTCAAGTCAATATATGCTTACGTAATAAGTTATTTGTATTATTTATCAGTGGTAACAGTATAGACAAATTAATCCGGGTTGAACTTTAATGGTTGTTAAATCAAGGCGTTGCTAATATTGTGTGAGCTACTTGGGATGTTAGGACTCATGATGGCTGAGCCAGAACAGGTGCGATAGAACCCGCGAACATTAGTCGTCAAATAATTTAGTTCGAGTTATTATTTATTGTTTTTATATAAAGACATTGAAGCATTGGCTGCATGGTATACCATTATAATGGCAGCTTACAACCGTACTCTAGAACATGCTGGGCGGTTTAAATGACTGGCGGAGAGTTTCCTGCTATTTCGTGTCGTCCGCTCTACGCCCTTGACTTGGAAACTGGCAGTGAATGTAGAGTCATTTTTTATATCCTTTTGTTTTTTGACGATTCATAAGTATACCGTAGTTACCTATGTGAATAAAGATATTTTTGATTTGAATGGTTATTTTTTTGCCACTTATAATTTACCTAACGTGCAATACATACGCAATGCAAAGAAAGATGGCGGGCTAAATAAGGTGGAGCTTTAACTGCCCAGTCCTTCTAGACTTCACGACGGTCACCGCCAAGAGCGTAACGAAGAGCTATAATAATATAATCGGATATAGCGATTCAATATGAGATACCACGCGTTGAAAAACCATGTCGTAATTCATTGGAAATTTAAAATTACTCACAATATACTTGGGTCCATGATATAGAATCGTAATGAAATCTATCGACTTAAAACCAAGGTGAATTAGATAAGAAGTCTCAACCATAGTAGAGCATGTATGAAAGCAATTTTTACATTTCATTTCACCAATACCAAATAAATGAACAACAATAGAGATAAAAAGTAATACACTCGAAAATCCACCCATTCATACGTAGCGTGCTAGTTTTGAAACAATGAAGCAGTGTTGAATGGATTTCGCTGATAGGGTTTTCACTGGCGTTAATAATTTCTTGTTATACAATTTTTCTCTGTCAACAATTGTGAAGAAGAAAATGAAAATAAACCCTGATCGACCAGTCGAAATCACTGGTTCGACTTAGAATCGATATTGTAATCAATGTTGCTGCAAATTGTACATCTAAACTATTATTAGCCTAAGTTTTAGTCTTAAAACGAATCTTTTATTTCCAGATTAATCTAGATATAAAAGTTTTTACAATCAAGCAACGGAATACTAGTGGATTCTTTATTTTGTTATATGAGAAGCATGACCTTACTGATGGAGGCTTCGTTTAACTTAAAGCCTTAAAGCTGGAGAAATATTTATCAAAACAACCAAAAGTAATGCCCGAAGACAATGCAACTTCAATAACACTTTATAAGCAGGATAGTAATATGAATACAATTATTAATTAAATATGAAAAGCATTTTCTTTCTTAAAGAGGTAGTGAACCAGCAGATGGGACACACTACCAGAAGTCTTGTGAATTCATTGCTGGTACCGTGATATGTCGTCTCTCCATTGAATGAGTGAATTGAGTTATTTCGAATCTGTTTTAATTATATAAGACAACGTCGTAACTGTGAATGCGTCAAGTATGTATAGTCTTTGTGTCTCCATCAAAACTACATACTAGAAAACGAATAGTTCTTTTTTCATGTAACAGGAGGTAAACGAGCAGGCACTTCGAGTGATGTGCTAACCGCCGCCCATGGACACCCGCAACGCCAGGAGGCTTACAAGTGAGTTGCCGGCCGTTAAGAGAGAGGTACACGTTTTTCTTAAAGGCCCCCAAGTCTTAACGGCTTGGAAATACCTGCGCTGGCAGTTGTTTCTACAAAGGGGTGCTACACGGCAGGAACTGCCATAAAAACGCACAGTTGTTGAGTGTCAGGCGTCAATACTGTCAGCACTCACATTAATTAAATATGCGAATTAAAAATCTCATAGAGTATCAACCCTAAGTGAGCAGATAAATGAACCGTTCGTGTCCACATGAATAACTATACAAATGATGTATATTGAAATACTTTTTTTATAATGAAAATTTTTACGGTGTAAATTGAGACAATAGCTGGCTTTAATTTGTTGTAACTATGCAGTGCTACGGCATTGTTGTTATTAACTGTGTTTCATCTTGGTATAGCCAACTTGGGTATAAGAATTTTTAAATTATATTATGGACACAATTATCTTGCTTATTCCCCCGTTTGTTTGTCTATCTAAGAAATAAAAGAAGATATTTTTAATTTTTTTAACTTTAATAAGGGATTTTACATTATTTCAAAAACTTACATATTATGACGTCTTACATCCCCTCGGTCACTTTTTCTTATGCAGTATCGTGTTTTATCTCACTCCAACCCTTCCATACTCTCTTTACTTCCATACTCTTTAATATAAAATCTTGTTTGTTTGTTTTCTATTTGTTTTTGGTATAACATTTTAGGCGCTAGGGAAACCTTGTGTTAAGTTTACCGATCGTACTGTATCTTAATTAATAATCGATCAGCGTGGGTGTGAAATTTGTGTGTGTATCGATCACTTAACAAAAATGTTTATGTCCATATAAAAATATTTAAGTACATTAGTACTTAAATATTTTTATATGTAGTCACAGCCCGCCCGGTTTTACCTGTCATTGTAAATTAATTTAAACAAATAATATTTAACAAGGTTGTTTTATTGTGTGGCGACCTCTATCATCAATTAGCTTTAATCAGGACGATCAATACGTGAACGGAAATGTCATCAATCCTGCATTGCGCTGTCATCCCGACCGCTAAGCATATATACAACTTCTCTTGGGCCTTCGTTCCGGCGAGTCAGTGGTTTGGAGTGGTCGAATATAACTCTTCGATTTGAGGAACTGCAAACCACTCCGTCACAATTTAAAATCCATTTTAATTATCCACCTGTTATCTTTTGTGATGTGTTAGCGTAACCTTAACCTGCGTTAAGTTTAGATACATTTTTTTCGATACATTATTGATTAGTCTATTTAATATTGACAATTGAATCAAGCACCACACAAGATAATTACCATGTAATTAAACGTTTGAACCCGTATCAATTCATATTGATAAATAACCAGCAGCACTATCCATAGAATGTGAGCCATGCACTAATTGCAATAGCCTGGATAAACAACAATAATGTTAATTCACACTTAATCAACTCTATTCCGTGTGAATAAGACTCAAATTGTTATAACCGAAAGCGTTTAATATTTTTGTCCCATTTCTAAGTTATGCTAATGTATATTTGACCTTAATACGTGTTTATAAGTTTGGTTTCAGCACGTACAATATGTTATTAACGGTCTGCTACGATTGCATGCCTTTAAGGATAAAAATCTAAGGCACTAGTTTTTAGTTGATTGCGAGCTCAAGTGACCCTTCTAATAAGTAGAGTATAATTTGCGACATAAAAAATTCTAGATTTTATAAATTAAAAATATTTCCTATTTAAAAGTTTTGTATTGTTTTGATGAGATTTTAAACCTAGGTCATGGTTCTATTACGACATAGCATATTCGTAGCATTCACCGTCAAAACAAGTGTTTATGACTAGCATATCAATATTGAAGCCTTCAAGTGAAAACAAAAATGTCATTAAACAAGGATTGGTGCTGTTCCAACCAAATCGGCTTTGTTAATTCTTTAGATAGCGTAGCTTTTCGTTCTGCTTTTGATCTGAAACTGCAATAGATTTAAGTAAAATCACATCAAACAACACCGATGTTCCAACAGCTATCTACATTGAGTAAACAAATTAAACACCACTTGACAATAGAGACACCCATCATGGTATTGTCTCGCCTGACAGGGACTTGTATGGTACAATTTAGAAGCTTTTATTAAACTAATATTTGTATCACGTTCTGGGGCGTGGCAAACAAGGCCGACCCAAGCAGACCTGGCGGTGATCTATCATCGCCAAAAATCAAAAACATAGGTTAAGAGAACTTAGGCGAAATGCTTCAGATAGACGATTGGAAAAATATCGGCCCTCTGCCCCGATGTGGGCCTTAGAACATTCCTAAGTAATATCTGTATTGAAGTAGGTCTGTATAAAGACACTATTGTATCAACTTTTACACTACCACCAGTTTGAAAGAAAGTTGTTAAATTAAAGAATAATTATCTTGTTAACATGATTAATTCAGATTACAAATTGGTCACAAAGAATTTAAGTGTTTTTCTCCTTTACAATAAATACACTTATGTCTTTTTAAGATATATTAATTCTACTATTTATCCACTGTATTTCTTAATTTTGTGAATACTGATACATATGCTGTTTTGTCTAATATTTACTTCTAATTTTTGGTTTGTTTAAAGGTTTTGTTTAAAACACTTTATAAATCGATTTATAAGGCCTTCCAACTGGATCCGTGAAAATGTCTAAAATATTTATATGTCAATTTAAAAACTCTAATGTGTAACTAAATTGGAAAAATCACTTCGTATCTCTGCTGAAATGTATCTAATCTATTAAATATGTATTTAATTAAATAAAACCGCTACAATATTTCACTTGGACCAGAGGCAATCGCAATTGTTCTGCTCTTATGACAAGCCGTATCTGAAGCGAGTGGAACGGGAAAATATACCGGCCCAGACCTTAGGAAATATAAATGTGATACATTGTTCTCACCAAACCACCTTTATATAGGTAAGCGACAGTGTCTATGTAGATTCTAGTAAATAGTTTAGTTTGATAATCGTTAATGACAATGACTTATATATTATCATATATCACGACTTACATATTGGTTATATATTCTTAGAAATCAGAAGCGAGAGATTTAAATTATCAATAATCAAACTATCAGTGAAGAAAATATAACCGACGCGTCCGAGGCTAGCTCAAAAAGTGTTCCCGTCCTATAAGAAAAGGGTGACCATCACGACGACCAGCTTCGCCTCCGTACTAATATCTAACAATATTATAAATCCAAGAAACATGTGTGTGTGAAAAAAATCAACCAAAGTTTCTTGTCTGCTTCTTCTCGGCTTGGTAGCGTACGAACAGGCGTTGCTTCATTTAGATTTAAGACGATTTAAAATGGTCCTATGTACCTTAGTGAATAAAGATATTTTTATTCAACTCATATTATATTGTATACATTCAAAACAACATATTGGTATGAATGTATTTCGTTACTGTGTTTCATAGAAGATACACAATTATTCATTGTGCCCACTATTTTACTGTAAACAATTTAGTTTAAAAACTTTGTGTTTAAAACAAGGACTGCATAGTTAGATTATATTAGTGACAACGCTGTCTGGAAATAATTTTTGAATATTTTCTAAATGTTATAATTAGACATGAATACTTTTTTTAAAACAAACGAGCAGGAGGCACAGCATAAAGGAAGTCACCGCACAAACATTCAAGAGGATGGGAGCTTACGGCCTTTTAGGTAGGGGTACTTTACTCTACATGTCCTGTTCACGAATAATGGTACCTTAAGCTCGTAGAAGAATTAAGAGTGCTTCTCTGAGAACAAGCTTTTAGAAAAATTGTTAAAATGTATCCATTACTTTTTAAATTTTATTCATTGGGTTAAAAAAAAGTCTTACATTTTTGTTATTTATTTATTTTACTAATATACACAAACTGTTATTACAGACTAAACTCATTACTACATACTTTCATAAGAACAATTATTACTCTATAATAGATAATTTGACATTGACTTGCATTACAGATTCTAAGAATTTATATCGATCAATTCGATTGCATGATATTTGTGTAGAGAAATTAATAATAAAAAATGTACTTTTATACATATTTTTGATTAATACTCTTCATAGTGTCATAGAGATTCTCAATTATACATTTGTACTTATTGTAACTAGATTTATTTCACTATAGTCTTTCATAGACAATTGTCATAAAGATTTATTTCAACCGTTCATATTTAAATAAATTCTACGCTATTACAAAGCCTAGATGAATGATAATTGTTTTATAAACAACGCTTAAATTTCATACAAAATTTCAAATTAATGACGATTTATTGCTTAAATTATATATGTAATCTATCCTAAATGGTTAAATAATTGACACTTAAACGCCGAAAAACTTTAGCCGGGCTCATAGCATAAAGCTTTTAAGCGTTTATCGATTTTTTTTTAAATAACTGTATAAACTTAAATTTAAAACACCAGCCTCTATTAACTGAAATGATTTTGCGTACCTTAATTTATTATCTGGAAGGCATTACCGTTATACAAGAAGAAGAGGCCTTCCATGCCTTAACCATTGGAAAACCGTGTGAACTTTTATTTTAAAAATTCTACTACTCGCTACAAATACATAAACTACATTTATTACTTAGACACATAAAGAGACTTTATATTAATTTACAATTTATTGTCTTTTGCGCATAATATTTTTTTAGATTTAACATTACCTATATACATCTGTAATAATTGATACATATCTCGCTATACATCAAAAGCAATAAGTTATTATTTTCCAATAAAAGCTGATAATTGTACAAATCATATATTTACTAATAATTTAATTGTATCAATGTTTTAAACAAGTTTTTAAATCATATACAAATTGTTTACGTTACATGAAAATCACCTTTTAATAGTCTCATGAACGTTTTCTTAAACTGTTGATTTGCTAATGCATAGCAAAATGGGTTAATAGGGCTGTTAGCGTAGCATAAAAAATACGAGAACATATACAGATGTTGATTTATACATGGTGGATCTGTACAGAAACCTTCGACTAGAGCTAATATATGATATGGAGTCCAGCATACAACGAAGGCGCCTAATATGAAAGATATGGTCCTGAAAGCTTTTCTAGCTCTATTCTCCGACTTTGATTTCTGGCGTCCAATACTGGGAAAGAAACCGTCGCGCTTTGAACGCCTTACTTTAAATTTTTTACCTATACTTTTTACAAACTCTTTTCTCGAATCACCTCGGCACGATCCACTTACTGCTGGACTTGAAACATCACTGCTCTCAATTGCGGGACTTAATGCAGCATTCAATCTCAGTGGCGCTGCCTTAATTTCCCTCTGTTTTGGCGTTTGTGGCTCATTATTATTGGAAGACGATACTAGGGTGATGACAGGTTTAGGGCATTCTCCAGCTGTTAAACTTACCTCCGTGTTAACTTTAACAGGCTGTGGAGGAGATTGGGTTGGTTTGGGTGAAACTTGTGCTTCAGCTGTCGCTCGTATAAGAGCAGCCTGTAATAAGGAAGTATTTGTTACATTACCAGAATTTAATGTGGGTGGAGACGGTGGATCAGTAGTGGTTGGAAATGTAAGAGAAGATGGGGGGCTCTCATTCTGGGGCGTGGCTACAATAATGGAACTCTCGTCCATGTATCGCAAATCGGCACCATCTAGTCCTAATAAGAAGTCATAGCCACCACCATCACTTTTTATTAATCTGAACACCTTGGATCTAGATGATTCCGAATGAGATGGAGGGCTTTCAGATACTGTGGGGCTACAACGAAATTCTGATGGAGGGGGAATGATTCTTTGAGCGATTGTAGTTGAAATTTCTCTTTCTAATGATGAGTCTATCCCAGATGATGAAGGCGAAATATTGGTAGCGGATGACAGTGGCAAACTTACTGCAGAATGTCCATTGTGAGACTGTACTTGATCAGTCTCTAGAATACTCTTCTCTGATATTTGAGACAGTGATGACTTTGGCTTATCTAGGTCGTGCTTGATAAGTTGCGTTGATTTTGATTCAGGTTTCATAAGCATACTACCGTTCAGGCGCATGTTGCTTAGCAATTGCATAGCGCCCGTTTGCATTACAAGATTAGCGACTGAAGGCCGCTTTTTTATATTTTGCGTAGTGCTTTCATCGTCAGAATCAAATGCTGGACTACTAGATCTTTCCGCTTCAACTTGTTCATCTTTCTTATCGCAGTCTGACTCGGCAGTAGTTGATGTTCCGGTGGCAGTAGCACTACTTTTATGCGCCGATGATTTTTGACTAGAGTTCGAATCGGATGAACCTCCTAAGTTGGTCAAAGGTGCACTTAAAGACCCTTTTGAGGTTGATTCCTTACGAATAGATTCAGACACTTTAATTTGATCTTCACTCGATACAGTTGCCTTCGATATCGTTGCCATGCCGGCTGCTCTTCCAGCCATGCCGCTCATGACACCTGCACTTAGAGCTACCATTGATTGCATTTTCCTTTGTTTCGCTTCGCTCTTCTTCTGCATATCGTAAGCAGTTTTAAATATGCCTGCATACAAAACGATTAATACTATCAGCGTTGTCCAATAATACGCAATAATTAAAGCTGTATTGAATACTGGGTCTTTTAAAAATTGTACAGCGCACTCTCCCTCCTGTAAGTCTCGATACCCAACAAAATGTTCCCATCCGAAAATAGTTGTGAAAAATAGCAATGCTGGTATAATCCAAGTGACTGTGACCATCCATATAACACGGTTCTTTGTTCTCCACGCCCTGTACCTTGCAGCTATTTTTACACTACAGAATCGGTCGACTGTTATTAATAGTACCGTATATTGTGATACAAGGCATACAGTGTAATCGACGGATAACCAAAGGTCACATAACAATGGTCCTAAATGCCAGTACCCTTTCAAAACGTAGTCCGTGTAGAAAGGCAGAGACAATGTACCTGATAACAAGGAAAAGCAATTTAAAATTGATTTATTTGCAAGAAATGTAAAAGCTCATTTCAATGAATGGCCGTATTTATTTTTCCAATGATTAAAATTGCGCATTACCCACTCAATAGTGGTACTGTTTGTGTAAATAACGAAGAATTCTATTACCGTAGAATGCTACTACAAGTTAGCATTTCAAAACAAGAATATTTGTTTTGCTTAAGATTCTAATTAAAAGTGACGGGCGCATAGATGCTAGTGGAGCATAAAGCTAATACGTAGCTTTGAGCGGACGGTGATTGTTAAATCCATCTTGAGAAATTAAAAATGCAACTTTTTACATTTTTTACATAGAATTTAACATAAAAGGTATGCGATCTTTGTGATTTTTATGTTTTTTCCTTCCTTAGATTTAGATCGATTACATGAGTACATATTAAAAATATATAGTCTATCGTATATGTTTTTAATCGTTGTATTGATATTCTTTAACGTACCTATGAGCAGATCCGTCGCAGCCAGAGAAGCAATAAAGTAATTACTGGGCTGACGTATAGTTCTGTCTACAAGGAAGGCCAGAAGTACCAGGACGTTGCCGCTGACAGTCAACAAAATCACCAGAACAAGACAGGTCGCAATTATCGCAGCCAACCACAGTGGAAATGGTGGAAGAACGGGTTGCTGAAAGAAATCAACGGTTATTATAACTAAAAATAATAATTATAAAACAAAGAGTTATTTCCAACTTATACTGTAGTGATATCTTAATATTAATAAAGTTATGTAATTAATATATATATAAAGAGAAAAAAAAGTAATCACATATATGTGTTTAGTTTTTGATTTTGTATTTCGTTATAGTCTGAGCGAAATATTAAAGATTTTTGAATATAATAAATGGTCTAAGTTTAAACTTAGCTTAGTTAGTTTTAAAACTTAACTTAGCATAGTTTTAACTTTTTGTTCTTAGAATAATGGATATAATGTTAATTTGAGACAAAGGATACTATATACGGATATATATATACTATACGGAGTATTTATAGCGTCGTACTAGGGCGTGCCTTTGTTGTGCACTTTCTTATGAAAGTATGTAAAATCAGTTTCTAGTACATAAAAGAACTCATACGACATAGTTTAAACCGAACCGTTGGCGTCTATGAGCCATAGTCAGCAGGTTTAAACGAAAAATTATCCAAGAGATATCTGACGATAATCAAAAGCTCTACTGTCTGAATTTCCTATAACCGATTTAAAGAGAATTCCTTGACATTCATTTGTTATTTTTCTATATCCCATAAACTGCAATAAAATACCAGCTACCAAGAATTGACTATTCCTCAGGTATTGCGCAAATATATCGACCAATGCTGACGGTTGTTTTGAAGTGAGTCGAATGTTTTTATTTTCTACCGATAGAAATCCAATTCCGTAGTTTTTTTTTACGGAAAACACCTGCTAGCCTTTCAATGCGGTCTAGATAATTAGATTTCAGGATATAAAATGGCGATCGAAGACACCTGTTATAATTTGTGATAAGCTCTTGAGGTAATTGGATTAATACGTAAAAGTTTTTTTTATTAATTTTTATAAGTAATTAATTTTCCTGCGTTGTCGCATCAAACGAGCAGCGAAAAATGGCAGGTAATGGATTTCTATAATAACTTGGTTAATTGTACATATATTGTATAGGGCCTAAGTAAAAAATTCAATGGTCCCAGTTTTGGGTTTTTTTAAGGTGTGCGAGTTTTTTTTGTATTTTTTTTTAACGCCAGAATAAAGCGATACAATTCTGCCAAGTTTGCTAAGTGGAGTCTGTATACTTTTAAATTTACCTTAGACTATAAGTAGGCTTTTTTAGGATAAAAAAATTGGCATTACTCTGAAAATAAATAAACAAAAATTTTCCCCTATTACCGTCCTACAGCTCTCACGTTTGAGTTCCGACTGGAGAACGAGGGATATTTAAATTAGCCTATTATATAAGCTTTATTACAACTGATGTTCCAAGTTTGCATCTGAAACTTTATTAAATGAAACATTACTGAGCAACTTACCAAACTGCTATTTTATGTCCATTTTAATAATCTAATCATTTTTCATTTTCGGTCAATAACTAATTAATCGTCATTAAATTAATTATCCCCGCCAGTTATTTCTTTTTCTACACTAGAAATAATTTATATGGCAAAGCAACGTTTGCCAGTTCAACTAGTAATAATATAAATTAGAGATTAAATCTAACTTACCATTGAAATGATTCAGCTTTAAAGATTTTAAGACATAAATTAATTCCTTAAGTTATAGAGACATACATTGACTGATAGAAAATGATGTTGCAGGCGTTGGCCCTGACATCGCTGTTCATCGATTACCTGTCAGCGCTTTCTGTATACACTGGACAAATAGTAAGAATATGTTCCTTCGTCTTTAATAAATCGCAAATTCTCTGCTAAACTTAAAGCTATCAAATAAACGGTTACCTACAGCCAAACACATTTACATAAAATGTGTAAAAGCATTATTTCAATATATCCGTGATAATTTGCCTTTCTAAGTAAATACGTGTTTTTATGTGTTACTAAAAACTATAAAAAATAACCTATTGGTAATTGTTATTAACATTTATAATAAATATATGGATTATTAAAGGCTATATATACTATGAAATGACCCATAATAACCATATTTACTATAAATTGTGGTTTTAGGTTTAAATCCTACCCTTATCCATTTAAGACCCTTATTTCCTTTCCAAATTGCTCCCACTCGACCGCTACAGCCTAATTTCAAATCACATGACAATTCTCAATAGGGACTCTATGGTTTTGGTTTGAAAAGTAATTCCAAATGCCGCATTTGAATGAGGAAAAATATATATACCTAGTTTAATTACTTGTTTGGGGTACATTATTACAATATGCTAATGAAATAAATATACTATGACTGCTATGTCAATTGTCATCTGAAGCCCTAGATGACAGTTGACAGACTTAACACATGAAGTTACGAAGAAAGCCATGATCAAAAGCAAAGATTACAGACAAGCTAAAGCAGAACTCTTATGAGACGCCAACAGCTTGAAGTATTGAAACTATATTTTTGTGTATTGAAATATTTTGATAGTAATGTTTATGAATTATACTAGCAATTATACTCAATTAATATTCTGAGTACTCGAACGAAGTATAATTAAAGAATTTAAAAGGCGCACTTGTAAATAAATCGCGTATATCTTCTTTAGTAGTATAAACTCGTAAAATAAATGCAATTTAGTAATTCAATACCTACGCAAACACAAGCCTGCACTGTACAGTTCTTATAGTCTAATAGATGAAATATATAATATTTTTTTTTGAAATTATGATTTCTTACATTTAGCCGCAAACAGATGCGACAGGGGAATCCTGATTAACCAACAAAATCTATAACTGATGGCAACACTTAAAATGCAATTAGATAACCGTGTTACGATCCCGTAATAAACCGTGGATTTTATGGGGATTTACGGAGCTCCTTCACGGTACATGGGTTTTATGGATCGTTAATTTCTTATTGCGTTGACCCGAATATCAGTGTTCAATAGTTATTAGTAATAATAATTATGTACTGTACACTTAACATCTACATATATAACAAGACTAGATAATGCAGACCCATTGGCTCATACAACATACGTATTGTAAATTATTATGTTCAGTCAGGAAACCGTATCGGATAATCCAATATAGAGTATACAATGGTCTTGGAGACGGCTGGTCTGTTGTTCGGCCAACGGTACGTGGAGAGCTGACAATAGCATTAAGCATTTTATATATTATTTAACCTATTTTATTGTATGTGTTATGATTATTATTTTAATTAAATATTTATAATTACATAACATACATAAAATAACAAACCACAACTCGAAAACTGAAATTAACTAAAATACTAATAAATTTAAAAAGTTTGTGACATAGTATCCCTAATGCTGTATTATTGTTATTATGAATGGAAACATTCTTTGAGAATTCACTTTTCAAAAAATAACATAATAAAATATAGGATAAAATACATTATTCAAAATTTGTTAGGGATATAATTGATTAAAATGTGAAATACAGGTCACCAAGTCTCCATTCGTAGCTAGAGTTAAATTGAAGGTAATTGAATAATATTAATTGTTTTTAAATGATTGCTAGCAGAGCTGTCGATTACAAGGCTTTTGGGCCACCTGAATATTGTGTGTATGAGAGGATGCACATTGAGTATGTTGGGTTGATGTATAATATACTTGTGTGAGAATTAATAAGCAGTGTCAGGGTATGTATGTAGGCAATGGACACAAGGAACAAACACGGAAGTAAAGCAACGGGATAATTTCCTGGAATGAATTCAGGAATACGTGAGTTATACCGCATATAAGTGTATAATTATACGTATTATACCGCATACAAGAGACAAAGGACTGTATTGTATGATAATCTAAGGTTTTAAGATATATAACCATTCTGAGTTATTAAATGTAATAATATTAATTATTTTAGCATTCATTTTTTTATAGAAGACACCAGAACCAGGTACTTTATATAGATACATGTACACTTATTTTTCCTTTCTTTCACTGCCCACTTTAAACTCCCAACTAATTAAGTAGTCTTATTGCTTAAGTTAATCTCATAATTAATATAATTTATTTTTTACTTACTTGTTAAGGCTCTATGGTAGTGACTTTTACCGATTTTTTTGATACATAAAAATCGACGCTATCAGTACGCATACGTGATAATGTCGTTACTTTTCTTTCTGGGATCGTTCTGTCAGTTTCATAGTAAATTCTCACACTTACCAGTTGATCGCTAGCGATTGCATCTTCGATTGTTGTGTTTAAATAGAGGACATCTGTATAGTTGGTGATGTTTGCGTCCTGGCAGTCTGGATAGGTGGATGTGGGAAGGCAGGCACGCTGTTTCAGCTTCTGTAGTTTCCTGAATGACACACATTCATACAGTAACAAATATCAAGGTGAAATTTTGTGGCCTACATCTAGTTATAATACCTGAGTACTGGTTAAATAGGGACTTACTCTCTCTGAGTCTATTTGGGGTTGATACAAAGGTTTATACTTGCACTCCCACAGCCCTCCCATAGGTTATTGTTATTATTTGTTGTATTTTAGCTTACTTTTATATTCCATGTGTTAAGCGTGTTTACAGTTTTATAATTAATATGTAATCTGTGGTATTGTGCTGTATCAGTTAGAGAAATAAAATAAAAAATAAACTCTTATTAGCCAGATCTTATTATTTTTTACTGTAATTTCTCCTGTCTCATACCTCAGGCCTATAATTCTCTCTTAAGCTTTCTCTCTTACAGATATATTTTTCAATAATATTAATAGTTTCGTTCCGTAAAAGTTTATTATTTTTGTGTCCTAAATAAGGACACTTCTTCACTTTTCTGTATTTAATGTTAATTGTTTATTAAAAAAAATGTTTCTAATGTAATTGGTGTGTCTATGTATGAAGTCTGTTCATGTATGTGTGATTATACCATGTGTATAATAACACATTATAAGATGTTACTTGTATTTAATCATACATTCTGTATTAAAATTAAAAAGCAATTAACAGTATTATTAAGTAGATGTTTTTCCGAATGTTTGAATTATTTTAAGTATGACGGTTGGCGTATGATTAAAAACTGTTTCTGTATGGCCACGAGAGCCTTTAAGTCTGGGCTTCATACAGCCTGTACAAACAAAACTGCATTTTAGTCTATTGCACGTTAAATTGTGACGCTGTCAGCAAAGAGGAAATTACTTCATCAAAAATGCATCGCGACTCGGTAGCAAGTAGCAAGGCGTACTCTACGTGACAGGCTTTACAAATTTTTGAAGATAAAAGATTTGTTCGCAACACTACTAGGAACCGTTTTAAAATACATTTGCAATAACTTAATTATGCCGATAACACATTTATCATTTTTTTATCACATTTCTCTATGCCTTTGCTATCTATGTAAAAACCCGGGGCTTGATAAATTTTAAAGTACTTTGGTGTAATTAAATTTGTTTATATTACTTTTTTGTATTTGTATTTACGTTATTATTTTAAGTAGTATTTTTTATATTTCAACCCAATCCGTATTTATTTCTTTTTATTACTCTCCTGTTGCCTGAAAAAGAACGCTTTTCAACGATCATCTTCGATAATTATTCTCATGTCTTGTAAGTGTTCGTTTTTTATTATTATTGACTATAAAATACTTGCACGATATATTTCTATCGAAATTAGGAGGCCACTAAGCATTTGAATTTCACATACTTTTTTCTATAGAAGGTGGGCAAACGAGCAGGCGGCCCACCCTAAAGGTGAAGTCACCGCGGATATATCTACCTATAAACCTTAAAACTGTGGTTATATAAGAGGGAACAGCACTTATTTATAAAAATTGAGTCTTTGTAAGAAGCATGTGAAGTTACCATTGATTAATAAAATTAGTTCCTATGGTATATATAGGTGTAGATCTATTGAAGTCAAGATTTGGTTCCGTCGCATTCATCATCACAAGGCTGTTATTATTGTCTGGGTTGAGCAGCCACGCAGTCACTGCATCTATGAAGAAAAAGATTAAGTTATTTTTTCAGCAAAATTGTATACACTGGGCTTACAAGCTCAATAATAATATTATATATATGCGCAACAACAATTAGTATTAAAATAATTAGAATACTTAAGTTCAGGCATCGTTAACTTGTAATACAAAAAGTTGAAAAACATAAGCTAAATACTTTCAAGTTTATTACGCTATGGAATGTCTTTTTGTCTTTGAAAGAAAAAAAAGTGCGGACATGTCATAATTAAGAAGATGGAGGCATTGTAACTGCACGACAGCAAATTGTGAAAATAAAACTTGACAAATATCAGCGATGTGTTGTTTTTATAATTAATAATAGTTATCGTAAATAATCGTGAAGTCTGCAATGCTGACGGAACGCCTTGCATAAACCCTACGGAGATACTTCTTTCTATACATATAATATATAGTATGGTTAGAAAGCTGTCTGAAATGATATATACAGTGTAAACCCTATATAATTACACCGAAGGACTGTGAATTTTATGGCAGTATTGGTCGATAGATGGAGGAAAGAAATTGAATATGTATGGAATACAATTTTACAAGCTTAACCAACCAAATCCAATTTCGACTTAGAGAGACTTAAGTTTAATCGAGTGACGTTACATGGAATTTACACTATATAAAACACACTTAAATCACCCAATATAATTTACATCTTATGTTATAGGTGCTAACATATCTAATGAACTACGCTAACTTAAAACTAACATATTATATAGACAATATGTTTATATATAGTTGTTATGGACAACGAGCATGGTCTTTTAGAAACGGCATAGGTGAAGCTGACATCCAGATGTTGCTGAAGCTAATGGCCAGCGGAGTGCGGGCACGGCAGTTCGAGGCATCATTGTGTAGTTAGCTTTACTTAATACTTAAAAATAAAACTCGAACACTACACAATGGCCGTTGTGTAAACTGTATTTTTAAAACGTATTGTATTGAAGATTTATAAGTGTACCTAAGTTGCCTATTGAATAAAGATGTTTTTGATTTTTATAAGACAGATTTACGCAGCCGGAGGGACGTTAGTGAATAGGTTTTGTATACATATAAAAAAATACTGTTAAATTTTGTAATATGTAGCGCAATATTTAACTCACCGTGTTAGATAAGGCTGTTGACACACGTCATTCTAGTTAAAACAGGATAGGCATGCATGCTTCCGTCGCAATCTCGCCGCTCGCCAATCTCCATGTGTTTCGGCTTAATTTCATCTGAAATATATCCAAAAACGTTGGTTTCCAGCAAAATGGAAATTATAAATGCGAATTTAACTATGTCTTTATGTATCTTTTTTTCCGAACCACTACGACTTAGGGTCCTTCAAGAAAAAAGCGTACAAATCCCTAAAAGGCCGGCAACGCACTCATGAGTGTCACATGAGTGTCCATGGGCGGCGATTTCAACTCTATGGTGGGCCTCCTGCTCGTTTGCCCCCTCTTCTATAAAAAAGCTTTCACGCTAAAACTACTGAACCGATTTCAAAAAATTTTGATATGGAAATAGACTTTAGGGAAGGATACACTAGGCTGATGTTTGGGCGAAAAAAAGGCTAAAATATAAGTTTGTATAAAAGTTTCACCTATTTTCCAAACGCCTAAGCACAAGCAAAGCAAGTACAATTATATATACTAGTAGTATACTAGTAAATCAACATATAAAATATACTAAGTTAACAAAAGATACTTGTTAATATCTTAACTACTTATTCCTTTCAAACAACCAGTTCAAATATTATCGTCTATATCCAGTCTACGTAGAATCAACCATGAAAAAAAAAATGTTTTAACTAATATATTATTTATATAAATCAACGGCTCGACTTAAATACAGACATTGGCCATTTTGTTTTATACTTGTCGGTAAACTATGAAAATGCCAGTCACGATTACTTGGACGAGGGTAACTTCTCAACGGATCAACAGAATTTATAACAGCACGCGATCCGAGAAAACGTGACTCTATACAGACAAGTTTGAATTATTGTATCCATATACAAACATATATATAAACATATATTCGTATATATTACCCTCAACATTTTAATAACTATATTGAGATAAAATATATAATCCGAAAAATTATCGATGTAAAAAATGGTAAAAATTTCGTTATTTTCATTATGATTTAATATGTTCAAAAAAGACTAAGCCTTGCTACGTCGGCATATTAATATTATACCGAATGATTAACTAACATAACATATTGGTAGTTTTTAATTCAGAAATACTCACTTGAAATTTTCGTTTCTACTTTAATAATACCGCGTTCATTCAACAAACAAATTTATCAGTACAACATAAATGTTATATAATTATCCACTTCAGTTATTCGAATGAAATGAAGCGGCTAATATTGTTGGTTATATAAAAATAATGAGGACAAGTCAATGTTACATTAAAATATCACATTAAAAAGTGAACATATACACAGCATACGCAATCATTTAAATGTTTTAATGAATTTAAAAAAATTTTATATTACAAGAGAGCCTTTTCCACCAAAAACATTATCATAAGTATGTATGGTATATTTAAGATTAATTCGTAAGTGCATACAAATTTATATTAGGATTTAATGTATAACGTAAAGGTTTTAAATCTTAGAAAGGTTATTGAGCGCTGAACACTGTTGTTAGGATGTATGAATAACCCTTATCCATTTTTGGAGGCAACGCTTCGATGCCTGCTCAAGAGGCGGAAACAAAGGGATGAGCTTATATGCTGTGTTAATATCGGCTACTTGAATGACTTCTGTTTATAGACTTTCTTAGATTGTGAATGGGTTAAAAGACTTTGTAACTTTGTAGTTTCATGTTCTTTGTTTTAATTCGGCCTTATTACAGCTTTTCAACTCGAACAGAAGTGCTGTTAGTTAACCTTTAATTGAACATAAAAAAAAATTATATTGAATACGGGATCAGCATCCCGACAAACGTCGTGTCAAAAAAGATGTTGGCCGATTCTCAGACCTACTCAATATGCTAAGAAAATTTCAGGAGAATCGGTCAACCCGTTTCGGAGGAGTAAGGGAACGAAAACTGTGACACGAGAATTTTTAATATAAGTTTAAATGAGGCGTTGAACGAGTTTTATATATCGGTAGAGATAGATAGTTGAGATGACATACATTGTCTTATTAAAATGTTTATTTTGCTGGTCTTTATTTTCGCTCAACCATTGTTTTTTTTATTATTTATATAAAGATGTACTATGTCTCTATACATTCCTGGAGGTTAAGATTAATTTTAGTGAGCTTTTTATGAAATAGCATTAAAATGCTTTTTTAGTGTACAAAAGACACATTCAGGTCATGTGAATATTTTCATCACATACTTGTGAACTAATTTTAATATGGAAATGCCTGTTGAAGCTTGCGAATTCTGCAAGTTTCATACTTGTTACGGCATTGGATTTTCCTCTTCTAACTTTTATGTGCTTTCATTGTATTTTAAAACTAGGTTTAAGCTTCTTGGTAACATAATATTATCTAAACTTTAAGTTATAAATTAAATTTATAAATACAATTGACTTTCTGTGTTTGTTATTTGGCTGGTTTAAATTGATATTTTATGTGGTACTAATCAAGTTCAAATCGAAGTAAAATTTAATAAGTCTAAGATTGGGTAAGGCTCAACTTTTTCTGATCACGCTATATTAGACTGCTAAAGTTTATATAGAATTCACAGTATTTTTTCCAAATCAATAGAACGTGAGTCCAATATTGATTCTACTTGAGTCGTACATAACACTGTGCATCAACTGAGGGAGGTTTGCAAACAAATAGCGTGTTTTATTGGACTCCTCTTTTATCAAAAACAAATGGTCTAGTTTAGTTATATTATTTATCTAAATAATACAGTATAATAAAGAAGATAACATATATATATAATGACAAAAAGCCAAAAAAGGGGTTAAAATGAAGGATATAAAAGTAAGTCCGAAATACATAAGAACCATAAAAACAAGAATATGACTAAGTGAACTAGCTTTTAATTTGAGCGTGTAATATTAGTGTGTGTAATGGTGTTGCTGTGAATGAGAGAGGTGGGCTATTTGATGAGTTTGTCCTTAAATGATTCTCTTTTTGACTGAATATGTACAGGATTCATTATAGGTCCTACTAAATAGACAATGTAAATAGTAAAAAGGTGTACAAATTAGAAATTTTTATATGTTTTGGCTTTTCAAATAATATCTTTCAATATACTTAGAATTTAATCTATCATGAAAAGGTAACAATGTTATATATAATGAATTAAGTTCTTGAAGTTCCTGTTATACGTTGCGGTCCCTAAAATACGAAAAGTTAGGAAATTTATAGGATTTACTCCTTATTCTTGAAAATTAATTAAATAAGGGTTTATAATTGTAGAATTTGATTAAATGATTTTATTTGAAACGTGTAACAACAATGTAAAATTAAGTTATCGTTGGTCTTTTTTTATGTGTGCGTTGATTAACAACTTATAAGAAATTGTCCTACTTAAAATTATTCCACATTATCTCTACATATAAAAATAAAACATGTTCTTTCCTTGTAAATATATACATTAATGTAATAAAGCCCTTAATTCTCAACCTACGTTGATCCAAGTTAAGGACAAATTTCACCTTCATTTGATTTATGGCTCCGGTTTTGAGCAAAGTAATCAAGGATAATCCCCTCGTGAGGAGTTCACTCTATCAAGCCTTTTTATGAAGACAACATATAGAACGTATGTACATGTAACTCCAGCAGTAGCTGTTTAACCTGTAGATTATATACGTATATAAATAAGTGAAGAGCTTTGTATAGATGTATTTTTAATATACAGAATATGATACATGCCAATTTTTATTTTAAAAAAGCAGCTTCAGCGACTGATATTAATATAAATGGCGAACTTCGGTAGATTTGAAATATGATTATTCTGGGAAAATGGTTTTTGTGTAATCTACACTGTCTATATAATTTGGATTATCCTGTTTTATTTGAAGCAAAAACCGATATGAATAATAATGTATGGAAAAAAATACATTTGATATTGATGTTAAATTTCGAAATTAAATTTTTTCAACTAAGTCAACAATTTCTGTGCCGGACCATAAGCGAGGCGTTTTTTTTATTTAGGTCATATCTAGGTCCTTTGAGTCGATTGAATAAATGTATTTATTAGGCTTTCAGTATTTCTTTTGTTTAAAAAATATAGAGTATTTGTTTTTACCACGATTAATACTTAAATGAAACAATATTGAATCATTATCACGGTCACTTAAATCCACACGAGTTAAAAATTGGACGGTTTTTGTAATCTTATGGTAAGCTGTTTGATTAGAAATACAAGGTTTCTTTAAACTGATATTAAAAATCCATTTAATATAAAAAGAGAGCGCTGTGTTATATTTTACTAGTTCTAACATACAATATATTTGTGTATAATATTTATTGCGTAGTAAATTAATTTGTTAATAGAAATCAAAATCAAAAGTTTGAAAACTTCTATTTAAAAAAAATAATATTTTATTCTCAACGTTCATTTTAATTGCACTCAAACTAAAAGTAGGAATTACTGGAACTTTGGTGAAATAAAAGTTTTGAGCGTCCGCTAGTGTTCTTTTTGAAAAATGTAGTCAAGCTTATTCAAAGTATACAAAAAAAAATACTAATTGAAATAGATATTTTGTTACAACAAAACATTCTAGAACATTTATAGCAAAGACCATATTTAAAGTAAAAGAGTCATCATTTTAATATTTTTTTAAATAATCATACGAATATGAATCTATGAAAGAACTATTTAGCCTCTGTTCTTACATCAACAACCTTCCTCGGACAGTATTAGAAGCAGCATTACAATAAGTTACCTATAAATAATTTTAAACAGGACAGTTATTAATTTTAAAATTGCTTAGTTAAAACACTACGACTAAACTCTGAAGTGTCCTCACAGTAAAAACACACGGCTAATTACAAAAGCTTAAAAAGATAATAATTTGCGAACCTTTAAAATTTTCAGCGAAAAATGAAACTTTTTGACCTTCTAAATTGGTTTCTTTCAAGTACGTAATATAGATATTATTGTCTGATAAAAAGTCCTCAAAGTGTTTATAACGAACGGGACAAAATGCCGGCACAAGTTTTATTAAAAATAAAGTCATAACTTGATACGAGAGTCTTAATTTTTGTTATAAAAGCTTTTTTGATATTTTGAAGGTTTGACCTTATTTGATTTTCAGAGGGTGGGGTTTTTTATAAATATGTACAATTAACTTTTCATCAAACGCATCTAAATTTATAATTTATATATGTACAATGTATTTATGTAAATAAAATCAGTATTTAATTTCAATTACATAATACTTTGTTGTACTTATTTAAAACCCTATACTTACAATAAGTGATTTATTAAAAGTGCGAGTTTGTATATAATGTATTTTATGTGAAAGATATACATTATGAAATCTGCTACTTATCTATTTATATTATATGAATTTAGTATAAAATATCGCTACAAATAATCATTAATCATATTTTGTGATCCAACATTAGTTGTCAACATATGATTAATGTGAATTTAAATTCAATTGAAATTATATTTAGAAAATTAATATGTATGAGAATAAGTCAGAGCAATTAATTCTTTTGTTGCTCCTCATATGCTAGACAGAGAAGAGGTGGTTTTAGAGAAGAATACCCCAAAAAACTAGTATTTAAAAGAAAACAAAAATATTCACTTCGCTTTAACACTCATTGCCAACTTTCATACACAATTTGCAGTCTCTACACATAATGATTTAAAACATGGGTGTGAAAAATTTATTTTTAAAAGAACTAATAAAAAGGCTTAAGACCAAAAAAAGGTAAATTGTGATTCGGACCCGGCGGCATATTTTTACCATATTTCATTAAATTGAATTAATAATACAACAGTTTAAGATATTAAAACCATTATATCTTATCTAATAATACGTGTTTTAATCTTATGTTCTATATTCAAATTAGCAGATATTATATTTTAGTCATGTTCAGTATAGTTAATTTTATTTTATTTATGTAAATCTTAAACAAATTACCGCAAATTATAAAAATCTCACACCGAAGTCAATTTTTAATACGATTACCCCACGTAAGTTAATATACCTAAAAAGCAGTATCTTATATAGTAAATTATTTCTAAAACTTTCTTATTCGAAAGCCTACAAAAAAAGTTAGGCCTTAATGTAAACTACAAAAAACATCAATAAAATAAAGGTGAAAAAACATACCTCAATATAAAACAAGTTTTCACACACATTTTATGAACACACTTATTTTAACTATCCATGAACAATTTTAATAATTCTAATTTATAATATTGTATTTAAAAAAGTCGTTAACATGCTACGATGAGCTTTGCGGGTCGCTACGAGTTTGGTCTACGGCGCCTACGAGAGAACTGCTACGGTCACGGAAAATCGCGTAGCGCTACGACGCAACAGGCTATGATGAATATCGGTTGATCCAACGAAGCGCACGGCTTTATTTCTTTTGGGGTCATGCCAAGATCGTAATACATGATTTCCGTGTATTTTTTTTTATTCAAACTATATGTTATAGTTCAATCTAATTGGTTATTGGATCATACAATAATTATAACAATAAAATAAAGTTTCCCAAAAAATGTTGATAAAAAATCACAGTAATTCATTTGTTATTTGGCCTTTTTCATTTTTATAGTCAACAAAGTATAAATTCTTAATGATTACGAAACATCTCCCTCTTTTATTACCTGAACTAGAGCTTAACTCTATGCTATTATATATTCATTTATATTTTTTTAATAGAGAATCATATTAATGATCACTTGTGTTTATCAATTTTCTTATATCTACAACAATTGCATTATTTAAGCGTGATCGCATTATTATTATTAATAATAATAACCCAGTCAAGCATACTTTATATAAAATATAACCATTTTATTAAAGTGGTTGAAATTAAACTGGTTTTAATAAACTACTTAAGTAAAATTAGATATTTGTAGAGCACTCGTACATACGACCTCGTTGCAAGATTACCACTTGAAAAGAAGATCTACAGAACATTTATACCGTGTGTGGCAATTCTGAGCACCTTAATAGTTGGATGTTGTTTTTGTTAATACTGTTTTCCTGGACAACGTTTGTAACTACGATATTTATTTATTTTTATTAGGTATCTCTTCAATTTATACACCACCGTGTTAATACAAGTATAATATATTATCAAAATATGTGGACCAAGATTATTTAGGATTATGCAAAAATAATAATTAAATAAAGAATAAATAAATAACGTATATACGAAAATCCATTGCAATCGTATGAAAATATGTTGGTTGTACACATGTAGATTTGTTGGCAGCTATCTATATAAAAGGTATTAGTCTGTTATCACATTGTTAAAACATTTAATATCATGGGATCATGAAAATGAGCCGTCAACGCTTCTGGGTTGAACTGTTGGTCTCATTTTACTAGTTACTTGAGTCTTAACAGTTTTCACTGTATAAAAATAATGGTTAGGATCATAATGAAAACAATCCATAAATGTAATAAAAACACTTCAATTGTTTTATACTGAGAATACATATCCGATTTAGTTTTTTTTACATTTATATCTATACTAATAATAAGACAGTAAAAATCGAAAATCTGTACATTAAATATTTTTCCAAAAAACTGAAAGTAGGCAATTAAAAAAGAGTCATAGAAACCAAAAAAACAATTTTTGGAATTCTTGTCTGTCTGTCTGTCTGGTACGTTATAACTTGAAAACTACTGAACGGATTTGAACGCGGATTTCACAGTTGGATTACATATAATTGGGAGCGTTGTCAAAAGTTTATTTTGTCAAAATCGGTTGAGAGAAAAAGAAGTTATGGTCAATTGAATATTTACTTCAACCACTGCTTCAAAATTTTTAAACACTTATATTGATTGACTAGTTATATATTGTTAAATATGTTCTAATATTAGTTAATCTTAATATTAAAACTTATGAGAGGTAACAAAAATAACAAATAACGCAGTGCGCGGTTGAAGTGTTGAACAATGTGCTCGATAGATGGCGTTGATAAAATTCGTCATCAACCTAGATTTATTTATTTTTTTTATTTCTTAAACCTATACAGCTTATCAATAACAGTTTACACAATAAAAATAGATTAAAAATAAAGCCAAAATAAGGTTAAAATATAGAACCGGAAATAGAATCTAAGATCAGAAAAAAGAATAACAAAAAAAAACACGAACAGAAAAAAATAAGTAAAAATATATATACACATGAACAAGTGGAACTATGTGAAGTACGAACATTTTAGTGTGTGTGTGTATCAGTGTGTGCAATGGTGTTGCTGTGTGAGTGAATGTGCGAGGTTGAGTCTTAGTTTTTTTTTAAAGAACTTCTACTTAGGCCAAATATATCCATCGCGGTATTAAGATGCTCCATTGTGTAATGACTACCATGCAGTTCAAACTTTCATTAACGTTTTACCCTATGATTATTTTGAGTGAACACTACCTATACAAACAAGTAAAAGGAAACGAGTGAAGAGACGTTTATCGTTTGTCCGCATCCATTTTTCCACCTACATCCTTAACGTTAATGAGGTTTACCTTTTATTATTTGGTCAAGCTGATAAGTAATAACCTCACAAGTACGTAATTCGTACTCATAACTTCGTAAGAATTTCCTTGAACTCTTAACCGCTGAGGAGTTTTACCTTCCATCATCAGCTCATCCACATAAGAAGATGACTATCAGAATATAAAATTGTCAGAATAGTAATTGCCTGTACTTTAATTTGAAAGTTGCCCTCGATTTCCCTGAATCATTCGATCCTGTAAAGCTACATTATCCCTGAGTAACACAGGCTATATATAATTCCAATTGTAACAAGATTTTAGCCCGTGAAAGAAAGCCCTTTCGAGATCATTAAAAATAGCTATATACTTAACCAAATTACACGTGGGCGAAGCCGCGGGCGGAAAGCTAGTTATTTAAATAAAACGAGAGGAAACGTATACAATAATAACTCTCTACTGAAATAACTGGTTATCAGAGAATGAACACCACTATGAAAAAGCCTTATATATTTTTAATGGTATTAAAAAAAACATTACTACAAAAAGAAAAATAATAAAACAGTGCTTCAGGTCAAGATTAGTAAATTAAAATCAAGAAGAATTTTGTCTAAAAGTCAATAATAATTTCTTAAGTTAAACCGTCACTTAAAGCCTCAAGCCACAAGTCTCAGGATGAGTCAGGGCTATAACGCTTTATAGTTGGATTCATAGGTATTTCACATGATTGGTCAAGAGGCATTTAATCGTCTCGATAATTTCCAGTTCTGTGGTCACAACATTCTCATATGACTCGGAAACTGAGTATGTTTCGATCAATAGCTTCTATTTCCAAAGAACGCGCAAATGTCTTAAAGACATTTTATACAATATTTCTGTATTTTGTATGAATGCGTATATCGAGATTTATAAATCTTTTTTCATATTAATAATAGTGAATACTAAACACTTTTAATATAAATAACTTTTCTAATAGATTTACTTGTTTTATGCAACAACTTTTTCGCATTTTTAAATGCATCATATTTTAATAACACAATCAGTCAATTCAAATATAAAAATGAGAATGAAATAATGTGATTCGAAAAATAAACTACACCACTAAAATATAAAAATAATATAAAAGTTTAGTTCTTAGGGTTACTTGACTTTATTCGTTAGATTATTATGAAGTCAAGGAAATAGTTTATATACCGAGTCTTTTATATGAAATTTAATGAATGAGAATATACCATGTAGTTTCCTTTACAAGATCATTCTACTGACATGAAGTAGTATAATATAAAAAAAACTGTAGTGTCGTCGTCGTCTGTTTGTCCTATTAATATTTTCTTTTAATTTTTAATTTTTTTTAAATTTTCTCCCTCTTCGTCACAAAGATATTGTTATCATAAAACCGCATTTAAGTCTAGAATATGGTTAACACTGGTGTTTAATATTTTTAGAACTATAATTCTCTTAAAATAATTATAGTTCTACTCAATGTATTAATCAGCAATGATATTTGTATATGCATTTAAACAATTTGTTTCACACATCTAACATCACTATGTTAGTTAAGAATAATGCCACATTACAATTGATAATACAACGATTAACCACAGATAAGGAATGATATAAATTGTTCTAAGTATTTCACACTTAATTTATTTATTTTTGACGTGAATACAGGTGAGTTGTTTTCTATAATTAATGAAATTATGTAAAGTCCCATAGATTTTATTCAATCAAAAATTGATTAAAATGATACTTTTTCGTATTATCGTAATTCGTATGTGATTTAAATTGTACCTAATGATATTCTATGTAAGGTTATTAGTACTATTAGTACCTTGATAAATGGCAATTTTTTTTTCTTATTTATAAATAATATCTATTGATATTGAAGGTTTTTATAGATTATTAAAATACATTCACGTATTTAGAGTTTCTTTTATTATAATTTTTTTTAAATAAATCTTTTATTTATACATTTTTCTTTCGTAAAATAATATTTTAAAGTGGTATTGGGAAAATTTCAGCCATGAGTGATAAGATAAAAGTATGATAGTGACGTTTATTGATAAAATTTACATTTTCGTTTTACGTTGCGAGATAAAAAAAAAACATTTTTTTTTCTATCAAAAAATGATCTACGTCATGCAGCATTTATATAAAAATTGAATCGCGTTGTCTATTTACATATAAAAACACACTAGAATTATAATTATGTACCAATTATACTCAGATCAGTCAACGTTCACACAATAATAATAATTTTTATCAATTGACATAACATATTGAGTTATTTATTAGTATTAGCCGTATCTAATCGTAATCTAATCTATTTAAAAAAATATCCACTTGCCAAGTCCCAACGACTACTCCATTTTCTACATGATATTTACGGATCGTCGGTCCTGCTCCATCCAAATAATGTTTATTTACCTCTGATTTATACTCGATTTAAGTCTCTATTCAATCATGAAATAATATTGTTAGTACACAGTTTAACTAACCTGTAAAATTTGATTGAACATTGAACACTTAAAATACTCATAATTGGCTTGTACCAAAAAAAATATTAGGATCTCGAGGTGCTTCTTGGCAGCTTGTTCGTGTACAAACAGGCGTAGAGTCATTTAGATTTAACTGAATTTATTTTTCAGGCATGTATTCACTATTTCTAGTCCTTTTGGGGACAGCTTTGGCCATCCCATTGAACCAGGATGTATCCACTCAGTATGGACACTACCGTCTACCCGGAGAATCTCATCCGTCATTTTATGATGTACGATTAGTGATCGACCCGGGTAAAACGGACACATTCACAGGCAGCGTATTAATCCGTATAATACCGGATATAAATACAAATGAAATCGTCATGCACGCTATGGAAATGTCGATAAATAACATACGATTGAACACGGCAATCAATCCCGACGTGAATCTGTTCGATGATTACACACTGGTGACAGACGACACACATTTTTTAAGGATTAGAACAAGACAGCAGTTGATTGCTCTGCAACCCATCGAAGTTAATATAGACTTTGAGTCGAAATATGCGGATAATATGTTTGGCTTGTATGTTTCAACGTTTGAGCAGCCTGGTGTTGGACGGGTGTAAGTATTTTATTAAGTTTACTATAAAAAATTTAAAATATTTTCTTTCATGGTATGAACATCTGGTCATAGGCGTCTTGCAGGCATATATGTCACATCCAATAAGAGAAAACAATGAGCTGAGGATTTCATTTTGTTGGTAAAGACACGAAAGACAGCCAAGCGTTTGATTACACACTCGACAGTATCAAAATATCAATTCTGTAACGGTTTAATGCATATTTTTCATATTTGCGGATCGAATTTAAAAATAAACAGAAATCAAACGTATTTAATATTACATGGTACAAGTTTAGTACATAATATGTATGTGTTATTTTATTTATATACAGAAACCTAGTAACATCACAATTGCAGCCTACTTTTGCGCGCCGAGCTTTCCCTTGCTACGACGAACCAAAATATAAGGCAGTGTTTCGTATGACGATATATGCGCCTGCCTCATACCCAACTGTTAGAACGAATATGCCCCTGAGAACCGATCTATCAAAGTAAGTAATGCCTTATTTTTATAGATAGTATTCAATTTTAACTATGCGTGTGTCATAGTTGAAATATTTTCTATATTAAATTAACGATTAAGTACTTATATATCTCATTTCATCATTATATATTATGCTAAATTATCTTTTGTCAGGATTATAATAAGTGACTTGCAATATTTACCAAAACACATAAATAATTATTATATTTGATTAAGTTAGCTGGATTACAATAATTATGCAAAAGTATTATCAAGAAATAACACTTACATCTATCCCGTTTGCCAATCGGACATAGAAGCCGCTAACCATAGACACGACAGAACCATCGAACGTTACGAATAAATTCATATAGTCAAAAAGAGGTTTTAATGCAGCTATTTTTCAAAAGAGGTTATAATAAATTTTTTTCACTAAAGAGTTTTTAACAAATTCGTGTATTATATGATTAATATTTAGGCAAACTGGTAACACAAAAGGCAAAAAGTTTCCTTACATATAATTAATATCATATAATTAATATCATAAAAAATGCTTTCTAAAACGACTGAAAAGTGGTTCCGTATTTTAACGACATAATGTCCTGGTACACTTATTATAATACTTATTATTATAAACAATCAATGAATTATCTTTAAGTTAATATAAAAAATCATATTCAAATTAAAATTATGTTTCAGGCCTGAAATTCCGCTTTTCGTTAAATACGAATTCCAAGATACTCTTATACAGTCCAGCTATCTTCTCGCCTTTCTCGTCTCCAATTTCGAATATGTCTCCAACGAGCAGAATCAGATCTTCACCACTCCCTTCAGGGTATATTCTAGACCAGGCACACAGAGTACAGCTGAATTCGCTTTAAATTTTGGACAAAGAAATATGGTCGCTTTGGAACAATACACAGATTTTAGCTATGCGTTGCCTAAATTCGACAAAGTGGCCGTTCCGGACTTTGCTGCGGGTGCGATGGAAAATTGGGGACTAGTGATTTACAGGTATCATTTTAATATTCATATAAAACCTATAATAAGCCATATTTTAAAGATTTGTTTAATAATACATTTATAAATTAAATAAAGACTGTGTCAACTAATCGTTGCGAAGCGGTGCTAACGCAGACTAAAAACAGACCCATTTGAGTTTGGAACATTTTATGACAATGAAATTGTATAAAAATATTTAGAACCTGACGTCTTTAATTACTATAATTTGTAGTTGAATATGCTTAATATAAACTCATTAACTGCCTGTGATAAATGTAACATTTAAAGTACTGGGCTGATAGCAACAGTTCTCATCAAGGGAGAATTTCTAACAATAGCCTCTCACTAAATTAATCGTAATGAAAAACGTTGCCTTTTGATAACAGAATGAGTCATTGAAATATATATACAAGCCATAATCACTCTTTGTTTATATGAAATACGTTATATTTTTGCTTGATACAATTGGTAAATTATATTTTGTAACAAATTAACCAAGCTGACAACAATTTAAATGATATTTTTTTTGTAAAATACTATTTGAAATTCGAACACTCTGATACGAGTTTATGTCTCAACTTCTGAATTAAATATTTTATCAGTTATTTTTATCTTAATTCTTACATTGAATGTCCTTTAACTTATCAATTAATACACTGTACCAATAACTTCTGTGAATAGTGCATAGTTATTATTAATCTTAACTCTCGCTGGGTCTATAAATATCCATAGGTCCATAAAATTTGTAATTATTCCTCGGTAATTTAATACGCATTTCATCCCACTGCAATAAGATCCAAATTTGTATTTTAATATATTTTTTTCAATTAATACTTTATTTGGAAATAAGTCATGGAAAAGAATCACTCTAAATACTGAGATAAGTATTTAAGTAAAACAGTGACCATGCTTAAAATAGTTATCCAGCTGAGTTTGTTGCGAGTTTATTTTCATACCCTCATTAAGGATATGTAAGAAGAAGTTATTGGCGTACACAAGCTGATACGAATATCCTTTTATATATATGTACATATACTTCTATGTAAGAAGGACATTCCTATGTATTGTCTCATAGAAACGCTATATCAGTAACAATGACGCTGTCGATACGTGCCGGCGTCAACTTGGACAATGACATTCAATTATTAATCAACTAGCTTTCCGCCCGCGGCTTCGCCCACGTGTAATTTGGTTAAGTATATAGCGTTTTTAATGATCTCGACAGGGCTTTCTTTCACGGGCTAAAATCTTGTTACAATTGGAATTATATATAGCCTGTGTTACTCAGGGATGATGTAGCTTTACAGGATCGGATGATTCGGGGAAATCGAGGGCAACTTTCAAATTAACGTACAGGCAATTAATATTCTGACAATTTTATATTCTGATAGTGATCTTCTTAAGTGGATGAGCTGATGATGGAAGGTAAAACTCCTCAGCGGTTAAGAGTTGAAAGAAAATTCTTACGAAGTTATGAGTACGAAATACGTACTTGTGAGGTAATTACTTATTAGCTTGACCAAATAATAAAAGGTAAACCTCATTAACGTTAAGGATGTAGGTGGCAAAATGGATGCGGACAAACGATAAACGTCTCTTCACTCGTTTCCTTTTACTTGTTTGTATAGGTGGTGTTCACTCAAAATAATCATAGGGTAAAACGTTAATGAAAGTTTGAACTGCATGGTAGTCATTACACAATGGAGCATCTTAATACCGCGATGGATATATTTGGCCTAAGTAGAAGTTCTTTTAAAAAAACTAAGACTCAACCTCGCACACTCACTCACACAGCAACACCATTGCACACACTGATACACACACACACTAAAATGTTCGTACTTCACATAGTTCCACTTGTTCTGTTCGTGTTTTTTTTTGTTATTCTTTTTTCTGATCTTAGATTCTATTCCCGGTTCTATATTTAAACCTTATTTTGGCTTTATTTTTAATCTATTTTTATTGTGTAAACTGTTTTTGATAAGCTGTATAGGTATAAGAAATAAAAAAATAAAATAAATCTAGGTTGACGAATTTTATCAACGCCATCTATCGAGCACATTGTTCAACACTTCAACCGCGCCCGCGCGCACTGCGTTATTTGTTATTTTTGTTACCTCTCATAAGTTTTAATATTAAGATTAACTTATATTAGAACATATTTAACAATATATAACTAATCAATCAATATAAGTGTTAAAAATTTTGAAGCAGTGGTTGAAGTAAATTTTCAATTGACCATAACTTCTTTTTCTCTTAACCGATTTTGACAAAATAAACTTTTGACAACGCTCCTAATTATATATAATCCAACTGTGAAAACCGCGTTCAAATCCGTTCAGTAGTTTTCAAGTTATAAAGTACCAGACAGACAGACAGACAGACAGACAGACAGACAGACAGACAGACAGACAAGAATTCCAAAAATTGGTTTTTTGGTTTCTATGACTCTTCTTTAATTGCCTCCTTTCAGTTTTTTGGAAAAATATTTAATGTACAGTTTTTCGATTTTTACTGTCTTATTATTAGTATAGATTGTATTCGGTTTTGTTAAACCAAACAATAAGTTGCCTTTCTTAAAATGGAAAATTTACATTTTGAAAATTCATTACGATACTTATTAGGATGTTGAATTAGTTACATAATACAAACTTAAAGCTGTACAAATAAGAATATTAACATGTTGATTTAAAAATAGATACAAACAAAGCTAGGCACCAAACTCAAGTGTACTCAAGAGCTTAAATTGAATCGTGTTTATAAGCTTATCTATAAATTTTATACTGGGTAGGTATTTATTGGTGCTTGATTGTTCTATTTCAAATTAAACATTTGAGAATTGGCAACGTATGGCAAATGAAAAATAATTTCGTGCTTTCAGAGAGATCGCTCTATTAGTAACAGAAGGTGTGACCACGACGTCATCTCGCCAAAGTATTGGTGTCATCATCTGTCACGAGAATATGCATATGTGGTTCGGAAATGAGGTCAGCCCCGACAGCTGGACCTACACCTGGCTTAATGAGGGCTTCGCAAACTTCTTTGAAAACTTTGCAACTGATATGGTATACCTTTAGTTAATTATATAAGAACTCTAAAAACTGATTTTTGGCTTTAGATTACATGTTTCATATTTTTCAATAGACATCATTTGTCTGCATTTATAGCATTACTTTATCAAAAAACAATCTAAATTATAGTTTATCATCATCTTTTCTTTCTTCTAAATGTCTTTTATGTATAAAGGAAAGAAATTACGTTCCACAACACAGAAAATCCTTGTGTCGGCCTCAATACTATATATGTTTGTATACAATATATTCAATATATTTGTTGTTTGGAACAAATAAATTATATTGAGGCGAGACATAAATGGTTAAAATAACCAATAAATCTAGTGAATTATTTAGAATAAGTTGTTATATATTCATGTGATACAGGTACTACCAGAATGGCGTATGATGGATCAGTACGTTTTGCTGGTGCAGGGCGTCTTCCAAAATGATGCTGTACTCAGTGTAAATCCAATGACAAACGCTGTGTACACTCCATCACAAATTATCGGAACATTTAATGCGGTTGCATACCAAAAGTGTAAGTAGCCCTAAAAATACTTTATTTCGTAAGCCAGAAATTTTAGAGCGGACGCTGGACTCCACACTAGGATATTTCCAGTGTTGTGGGTGTCCAGTCTCTTCCATACGTACGTGTGTTGTGTGTTTGTGTGCGTGTATGGGTGTGTCGACACTAGCTTCAATAAGATATCTTAACTTCGCTTCTTATCATTATGACAGAATTGTCAGAAGATAATAGATAATAGAGTAGATCCTAAATATGTACGCACGGGTCGGATTATTATTTTGTAAATTGATAATTCTCAAAAAAAACATATACTAATCTACTAACTATGAAGAAAATATGCAAATAAGTATTTTTTGCCTTTGAAAAAACCACCTACCAATTAGAATCTTTAAAAGTTTTCCGTATTTTCCTTCCAATTATGGAAACACTTTAAAATTATTTAATTTTTATATTAGTATACATATTTGGGGGAGCTTAATTACTGGAGGACGCACTCTGCAAAAACAAGCCCACACAACACATCCATTTATAGTCCATATACGGACCGATTGTAGATGTAACTAGAAAAAAATACATATAACTAGCTAATTTTTAAACTTATATCTAAACCCTTATATTCATTCACTATCTTTATTGACTGGTCAAAAATATGTCACATTCAATCACTTGAGTGTTGAGAAAATTATTGGTTCTCGTAATCATATACTTGTGTCGTAATATTATACGTAGTCGTCTTGATTATTGACATGTTTTATTTAAGACCGAAGCCAAAAAACACATACAAAATAAATTAGAACTTAAATCTAACAACCTCTTATATTCATCCGCTATCATTCCTAACACTGTCATAAAAATGTTACATTCTGGTACAGAGTTAAGAGAACGATTAGTTAGGGCGATCAAACGCGGAATGGGACTTTGCTGGTGGAGGCTTATTTGGTAGCGAACCTCAATGCATTATCAATATGTAAAATAAGGATTTTTTGTATTATCTTATATAAATGATTTTTTTTTTCTTATTGTATGGGTGAAATATAGTAAAAACATCAGAATATAATTTCGTAAACTATGTCAGTATTTCTAAATAGCTCAATAATTATCGAACACTATTTTGATTATTTCACTATTTTAACACATTATTGAGAGGAAACCCCTAGTATTGAGTTCGATTTTTAAATTTTATTTTACAGCCGGTTCTGTTATTCGTATGATGCAACATTTCCTTACTCCTGAAGTCTTTCGTCAAGGTCTCATCCTTTATTTGAAGGCCAAGTAAGTACACAAAATCAGTTAATACAGATCTTTTTAGTAGATGTAACATAGTTCCTCGTATTATAGTTAAAATAAGCTAATACTTAATTCTTATAATATATTTTTAAAAAAATGCTTTGCTAGTTTGAAATAATTTTGAATTAGTTTATCTAACATCTAATAGTTTTATAAAATCAACAAAATAAAAAAAATGTTATTTCTCATATGTGATGTTTTCAGTTCCCGTAAGGCTGTTATCCCTTCAGATCTATATAGATCCCTTCAGGAGGCTCTGAACCAATCGAACCATAGTATACCCTTCCAAGTGGCTACCATCATGGGAAGATGGACCACACAAGGAGGCTTCCCGGTTCTCACTGTAGAAAGGCAGGCGGCAACTGCGCAATCTTTATCTATACACCAGGTATTTATTTATTTTCTTTAGTTCCAATACATAATGTATGACGATAATACACAGAAAAAAAAAGAAAAAAAAATCACACACGTACACACCATTTACATAGAAACATACAAAATTAAAATAAATAGGTAGTTGTAATTAAAAAAAAACACAAAGAATATATGGACAAACAAAAAAAAAGTAGGAATAATAAACTAACGTATTTATTAGCATTGTTGTGAACTGGAAGCTTGATAGGATATTAGTGATATTTTCTCATTAATATTGATTGATTGATTTTTTATTTCATTTAGCGCCGGTACCTTACAGACCCAGCTCTGTCATCTAATGATCAGTGGCATGTGCCAGTGAATTGGGTTTTGTCCACAAACCCCGAATTTGATGACACAAGGGCTCAAAACTGGGTATTGCCAAATAGTCCAGCTTTATCTATTGATATCCCTGGCTTGGCGGATGCTGAATGGTACATCATCAATAAGCAGCAGACAGGTAGATATTCCAATACCCAATAAACTATTCCAAATGCTCTCAAATAACAAAACTCTAATATCTTTTATTGCAGTGTAAAATTTTGATAATGGAATTCACCTGAATTTACAGCAATACTTAAATAGTCTGTTATTTTTACAAATATTGATGAATATATTTTTAGGATACTACCGGGTCAACTATGATGTACAGAACTGGCGAGCATTGGCCAACCAGCTACTAAAATCGCACGATGTTATTCATTTATTGAATCGTGCGCAAATCGTTGACGATTCTTTCAACTTGGCCAGAACTGGACGTCTTGTACGTAACATATAAATTCAATGCAGTACTTTAAATTTGTTATTTTATTACGTTAAGGTTTCTTAATAGAAAAATGTATCTTTTTTAATATATATCAAATTCTTAAACCATTCTCGGTTTAAGATCAAAAGAAAACATAAAAGCAATGATAATTTTCATACATGATTAATTGTTAATGAATAATAATTTTCTATATAGCTATATTTATAGTGGGTATCTTCTCAGACCGGTTTATTTTGGAAGCCTCGTAGCCCTAGACACTCTTTTAATAAGTAAACTTTGACAGATACATCACGAAAAAAAATTATAAGAATACATATGTTAGGGCGTAAGATGTATCCTAAACTAAGCTTCACTTATAAAATAGCTCACGCCTAAAATGTGTATTAATAAACAGAACACTGAATGAGAATTGAATTGAACATAATTTATTCGTAATTTAATTCATTTTCCGTTTCAGAATTACGAGATCCCGTTAGACATCTCGCGTTACCTACTGAATGAGACGGATTACATCCCGTGGGGATCCATAAACAATGCATTTGCATATTTGGACGTTGTACTTGCTGGTACGCCCACTCACACTCTTTTCCAGGTAATTATTAGATAAAATATCATTGCAACTGTATAAAGGCCGGCAACTCACTTGTGAGCCTCCTGCGGTTGCAGGTGGGCGTTAGCACATCACTCGAAGTCACCCACCTGCTCGTTACATAAAAAAATACATCTTATCTCATCTTATAGTATGTTAACATTTAAACTAGGCCACGTCACAGATGCTAGTTTCTTACATTGATAAAGCTGGTATTGTATTCCAGTTCATATTCTTGTATGTTATATAATTACTTTGTAATGCCTTTTGGTAGTAGAAATATGGCAAGAAAATAACACCTGATAGAAAATAATACGCAAGTATGACCACTGGCGTCTCCTTTTTACAAATATAAATTAATTGTAATTCGTGGAATGGATATAAAAAAAGGTAGAAAAGGTTGTATAATAAGAAAATTCAAATTACGATTAAACCAATTAAGGCATGTGGTTTCAGAAATGTTTGATTAGACAAAGTTGAATCGGAAACTGAAATTAATAACGATTACAATTTCAAGTATAAAAAAGATCTACTTTTAGCGTTTTGTATGAAAATAACGGAGACTTATATTATAGAGTGCTATAGTTTTAATTAAACAATTCAATCCGCCACAGCTGTGTTTGCTAGCAAAGTAAGTTTATTGCATACTTGAAAATAGATTTATTAGTTTCTGCTATTCAATTGTAATCGCGTTTTATTTGTATTGTTTTTACTATATAAATAATATAAGTATAAGTTCTATATAACGACAGTGAAAGAGCCGTGAATTCTATGGTATTATATAGAGTGAGCGTTAAATAGATAGAAGAAAAATCATTGTATGAAATACAAGCTAAACCAACCAATGCTAATTGATTTTGACGCTTTAGAGAGTTTGTCGTTAAATCGAGTAGCGTCACATGGCGTGTACACTCTATAACTTTTGTAAACTAAAAAAACAATATTCTGTTTATTATCTTAACTAATAAAGAAAACATAATTCTTTTGCCGTACGCATATTTAAGCAATGAGTAAAAAGATCTGGTTTATGTATGGTTTTATATGATTCATATGGATGTGTCAATGCCGTAAAGTTTTTAGTGTGTACAAGATACCATCTAAGATTATTTTTCCAGAGATACATCCGCGAACTTACCGCACCACTGTACGAAAAGCTTGGTTTCGAAGCTCAAACATCGGAGGAGCACGTCACAGCTTTCCATCGAAACATCATTTTGAACTTCAACTGTCGCCATGGCAACGAACATTGCGTCAACCGCTCGCAAGAGCTGCTACAGCAGTTCAGAAATAATCCTAGTAAGTTTATCAAATGGATCATACAAGTTAAGATGAAATAATATTTATGATTTATTTATGGTCAAAGCTAAAAAAACATACACAGAGTTATATCTAAAATCTAACAACCGCTTATATTCTTCCACTATCATTCCTAACCCTATCATAGAATTGCCACATTCTGGTGCCGATTTAAGAAAAGGAATGGGGCTTTGCTGGCGAATGCTTGTTCGGAAAAAAACATCAGTTAGCAATGAATGCCTCCTAGGCCAGAATATATTATTCAATTTAATTATGTACAAAAGTACAAGAATTTAGTTTGTCATTTTTACGTATTAATTTAGTAACTAACACGTAAAAGTGACTAACTAAAAGGCTAATGCATGTTGTGTAAAATTCAATTTAGCCTAGCAAGCGGTGCATGAAGGTTTACTACTGTAATTTTTAAATTATACATTCACAAAACAATCTAAGAAGGATTCAATTCCATGGCTTCTCTATTTGAAATTTATATACTACTTAAATTATAACGATAAAGTGATATTTGTATTACTAGAATTAACGTAACGTAAGTCTTCTTAAAATATTTAATTCCTTTCTAACAAGGGAAGGTTGGCAATCAGCTTCCCAGCAGTCTGTCTATCGTTAATTCTGCGGAATAGCTCCACTTCATTGTCGAATATTATGCAACCACGATTTCTTGAACACTGGCAAAGAAATGTGATTTTTTTAGATAATCGCCCAGCTCCAGACATTCAAACCGTAGTATTCTGCTCCGGTCTGCGTGGTGGTGATGTTGACAATTTCAACTTCCTATGGGATAGATATAGGGCCAGCCAAGACTCAAGTGAACAATCAATTCTTTTGAATTCACTGGCTTGCACCTCTAACTCTGAATTACGTAGCTTGTAAGTATTAATAAATATTATTAAAATTATTAATAATAATCGTTATTTACATCGATGTGCAATGGTACATTAACTGCACAATCAGCCAAGATAAGTCCGGGTAGTATTAACTAAAATATCAAGGTCATATTTAACTTGTCAGATCACTAATTATAAAATTAGAGGTCAAACGTTCACACCTTTGAATAAGCGGCAACATCCGTTAAAGCTATTTTAATTGTTTTTGGTTAATAATACAAGTAAAGTTATATTATGATTGCCTGTTGGGAAAACATAAATTCAATTTAACATTATTGACTTCTATTCAGATTAAACGTGGTATTGTCTCTAACAATCATATATTTTTATTAAAATGTGTTAAACATCTTTTTTAAAATAACATCTTCAGATATTTCTTAGAATGTACAAGTGTATATCTTATCGCCAACATATTTCTTTTATCTTATTTTTTTTCAGTTTCCTTAACCAAGTGGTTAATGACACATCATCTGTGCGTGAGCAGGACAGGCATACGATTGTCGTTGCGACTATTAATTCTAGCCCAGAGAGCATGGAGGTTGCTTTGGACTTTGTACTTGATAACTTCGCTGCTATTCAACCTAGGTAAGCTCAATTTATGTATCTATTTGTATATAGGCATATTATAATATGAAATATCCATGACCAGCGCCAAAAAAAAATACCGATTTTTTTCTATAGATTTTACATAAAGTGTAATTTTTGTGGTTTAATATGGACAAAAATTCGCTGAGATTTGCAAACGCGACCCCAGTTGTCTCCATATGCGGAACAATGGGTTACACCCGAAGAGTGTTTTAGTGGGTTTCACCCACCCGATCCTCTGGGTAGCACGGGTTTCCTGGTGTGAGTTGCGTAAAGCATTTCCTTCTCGGTTATCAAAAAAATGAATAACAATTAAAATAAATAAGTATGTATGTTTATATAATGTATAATGAGCAACACCCTCAAGAGCTTCCAGCCACATGAGTGTCTATGAGCAGCGACTTCACCTTTATGGTGGGCCTCCTGCTCATTTGCCCCCTCTTCTACTTAGTCTGGCCATAAATACTGTTACTATTCAAAAAAAGAAAATATTACGTTTGAATTTGGAATCTGTCATTTTTATATGATTGCTTGATGTGTTTTCTTATTTTCGCGCCATTATATTGTTAAATATTTTGTTATATTAAAATGGAGTGGGGTGATAAAGAGAACCGAATCGCTGTGATTGCCTTACATAAAGTAGGTATGGAGAAAAGTGCAATTTTTAAAACCCTCCACCCGCTTGGTATTAGTCAAATGTTTGTTTACCGGGCTATTGATAGGTACAATGATACCTCCTCTGTTTGTGACAGAAAAAGATCTGGCCGTCCACGTACCGTTCGTGTGAAAAAGGTGATTAAAGCAGTTAGGGAAAGAATTCGAAGAAATCCTGTCCGTAAGCAAAAGATTTTATCTCGGGAGATGAAGATAGCTCCTAGAACCATGTCGCGTATATTAAAAGATGACTTAGGACTTGCAGCCTATAAGAGACGTACTGGTCACTTCTTAACTGATAATTTAAAGAAGAATAGGGTGGTAAAATCCAAACAACTACTTAAGCGGTACGCAAAGGGAGGTCACAAAAAAATTTTGTTTACGGATGAGAAAATTTTTACAATTGAGCAGTATTTTAATAAACAAAATGACCGTATTTATGCTGGAAGCTCTAAAGAAGCTTCGCAATTAGTAAACAGAGTACAACGTGGGCATTATCCCACTTCAGTGATGGTTTGGTGGGGTGTTAGCTATGAAGGGGTGACTGAGCCATATTTTTGTGAAAAAGGTATTAAAACGTCGGCACAAGTTTATCAAAATACCATTCTTGAGACGGTAGTTAAGCCTTTAACTAACACCATGTTCAATAACAAAGAATGGTGCTTTCAACAAGACTCGGCACCGG